>JBCEWE010002369.1:8990000-9467500 GCA_039877035.1 Silurus lanzhouensis | reverse complement strand
GTGTGTATGTATATGTGTATATATATATATATATATATATATATATATATATATATATATATATATATATATACACACACACACACACACACCACCTATATCTCAAAGTTCATACACCTGTTAAAGAGATCCATTAGGAAAATGACAAATATTACAGACAACAGAGTGTGAACAGGGCTTGGTGGATGGATGTACAGTATAAATACCAAGAGCTCCTTCATTTTGATTTTGAGAAATTATGAGAAAGATGGTGGGTCTGGATGTATTATTATTATTATTTTTTTTTACATCTCTGAGTGCAATTTTTAAAGCTAACACACAACATATTGAAATTATAAATAACTTGATGTTACACTATACTCTTTACAATTCTGAACAAATGCTGATACATACTATAGGGATTGATTGTTTTAAATAGTCACTGGCACAACTTAACCTATTTTTGAAGGAGAATGTAAACGAAATAAATCCTGTGCACCGAGCAAAATGTCCAGGGTCTAATTCAGAGCTCCAGAAACTCCAGAAAAAGTATCCATTTATGTCCAGCTATGCTTATGAAATCAGCACTAGGTGTTTTTGCTGTGAATGAAGCTCTCTGGTTTTACATGAGGTGGCATGCTTAATAATAAACCAACCAAGCTTTAGTAGTCCAGGACATGAAATTGATATAATGATACAGAATGAGGCTGAGTAAAGCAGCAAAACTCACCACTGTAAAGTCGCAGGTGTCGAATGACGTTTAGATGCCCGGTTATTTTCCTTCTCTTCATCTTTGACAAATTCCAAAAACAAAAAAATTCAGGAATTAAAAATATGATTTTATATTTTAAATGAATCTATTTAAATCACTGAATGTCTCCATGTCATCTCCTTTTCTAAAACTAAAACAACAAAAGTGTACACTCACTGGCACTTTGGAAACAGGTTATAAACAGTTGGTGTACTGAAGTGACATGGCTT
Organism: Silurus lanzhouensis; assembly: GCA_039877035.1. Lineage (NCBI taxonomy): Eukaryota > Metazoa > Chordata > Actinopteri > Siluriformes > Siluridae > Silurus > Silurus lanzhouensis. The sequence goes on along the minus strand of JBCEWE010002369.1, from coordinate 9,466,540 downwards.
ACTTTCATCTGTGGACGTGTTCCCCAGGGACGTGTGGCTGGAATAAGGTTTGCTCTCACTTTCATTCAGGCACCTTTCAATCCAGCTCTCTGGAAAAGTGGAAAGGCTCATTTCATTCTATATGCACATGCAATTTATGATCATTTCCATCATTTTTACACAAGGAGTGCTTTTCTCCTCACTGTCATATGCATGACTGGGTAAAGCAACAGGTGGTTACTGGTTGGCTGGATAAAAAATATAATATAATAATAATAAAGAGTGCAACTAAAACAGAATTATTTTGAATTATTTTGTGAAATTCTGTGAATATTCTCTACAGATTCACACAACGTATGATGCTCAGTTTGGAATGCGCAGTAGGAAATGCAATTTTGGTAAAGAAATTAGGAGGATCCATAAGCAACCATGTTTAGATTAAACTGAGGAGTGGGTTTCTTCCTTGGACACTGATTGTCACATAAATGACTGTTGTCATGCTTTAACTTACTAGGCTCCTGGCCTAGTAAAGTATTTTGTGTTGTTGTTTGTTTTTTTGCTGTGAATTTATCAGAAAACTGTATGTGGCATGTTTTAAAGGTCTTGCATAAAACTATTTTAACAGGGGGATGTCTTATGCTAAGATTCTTTTTCTGAGTATGAAATCTGGAAATAAAATAAATAATACTAATTGACAAGGAAATTAAAAAAAATTTATTTAATTAATATTCTTAATTTAAAATGTTCTTATTTAACACTCCAGCATTAATTAAGGTCCATTAGAAATCAGAATTTATATGCCTAGGTAAGAGTGGCGTGCGCATGCGCAGAAGGCTCTGCCCGGTTACTGCGTAGGTTTTAGGGTAGCGGTGTACGTTCTGCGAGTCGCGCGCGGCGGCGGCTGCTGCTGCTGCCAAGTGCGCGCGCGCTCGGTTTCCCCGCCGAAACACGTCTCGGGACCATACCGAGCTAACGGACATAACCCTGAAGCTATACCGTGTTTCCGGCGCGGGTCGTAACGACTATTACCATAGCAGCAGTTGCCAAGGATGAGGGTCGGCAACCACTCCAGTTCCGGTTCAGCAGAACGGGTTACTGCTGCTGAGTGCCGGAGAAAGTTTCACCCAAGTTTGTAATAATAATTGAACATCATGACGATGAGGATGGAGAGAACAGAATGTCATTGATATTCAAACAATACTAATTTACACTGAATACAAATATTCTGTTATAGTATAAACTATATTTATCATTTTCACGTGACCAATAATTAATAAGTAATATTAATAATAAATGAAGTTTTAGTGTTTAATAAATGAATAATTAAAATAGTTAAGGTTTAAAAACAAACAAACAAACAAGCGTTTTACGGATAATCCCTAAAAGATATTTGCGACGTTGCCAACAAGCAGTTGGGCCTGATGGCTTTTTAATAACTCGGATATTTATTGTATACTGGTAAAACAAGTATAAATGTTAATTGTTAAAAGTTATATATATATATTAAATTATATTATTATTATATTAAACGTTACCTTTAAACTGGGTAGTTGTAAGTGAACGGTTTGTTTTGTGCGCAGTTTGAGCGGGTCTAAATAATTGGATTAAATCCAATCTAAAGGCGAGACGGATCAGTGATCGTTTTCTTGTGTGCCACTGAATATCACAGAAATCCAGGCTGGATAGTTGGATAAGAAATTAACTTTAATATAACTGTCAGATTGTTATTGTAATGAATACGGAGTTAACACTAAAACTGAGAAGGATGTATTTGGTGTTAAAAGTTTAGGCCTAAATGCAACAGATGTAGTCGGATTATATCACTTTAAAATTAAAGAAGGTAAACGTGATTAGATTTAGTTTGATTTTAGATTCGATTTAGCAATAATTAGCCTACCGTTTCTATTAGCGCATAAACACACCCGCGCACACACTTTTATAACAACACTGTTCCACCTTAAGCTGTTTTTAACCAGTGGACTAAATCAGAGCAGCTCGGAGTATACAGCATACAGCAGGTGCAGCTCTGGGCCTCCAGAAGCAGTGCGACTTTTACACTCATTCACAAAAAAAAAAAATACAAATAATAATAAAAAAAAGACTCCAAACCGCTTGACAAAATTAGGAGCCAGAAATCTCGAATTGAAATTCCGTCTGACCCGAATGCCACTGAAAAGTTTACTAGGATGCAAAAGTGCATGCACCCTTTTGAAGCAAAAAAAAAAAAGCCCTGTTTAAAAGGTTCTAACAAGTAATAAGGCCACCAGGATATCCTGCTGAAGGTCAAACGTACTAAATGTTTTAAAAAAAGGAAAAAAAAAATTCTACTGTAAGGTCACAAATTTCCAAGTCTTGAGTTCCAAAAAAATTGCCCAGGCTCCCAAGCATCCTGAAAGCCACAGGCAGCACGGCAAGAACCAACCTGTGGATTCCATATCAGGCTCTTCGAGCAGCCCACAGTGCATCCTTTTCCCATCCAGTGTCCCCAGGGTTTCTCTGAGAAAATGGCTTCGAGCAGGATTCCCCCTCCTCAGCTCCCTCCGAATCTCCGAGAGCACTGCCTGTCACTGAGACGCATATGATGTACTGGCTATACAGAGAGAGAGTGTGTAAAAGAGAGAGAGAGAGAGAGAAGATGGTGGAGGTGGTGGTGGTGATAGTGGTGGAGAGGTGGCGGGGGTGAGGGTGGAAGCGGTGGGGGGGGGTGTGAGGGTCAGAGACTCCAGAAATCCAGAGGGGGGGAAAAGCCAGAGCCGTCAAAATGTTTGCTGATGTTTCATGGGAAAGGGGCTGATTTTATAGGAGCCCTGATGGGGGACATGTCATTGATAGGCTCGGCAGGCTGATGAATGGCTTCGAGTCAGATGGGGATGTGGCAAGGCTCACTGGAAGTCTTTTGTTGGGCTGTTTTGAATAAGAAAAGCTCCCTCCCCAGAAAAATAGAGGCTTAGATCTACGCAATCCCAGCACTGTGGCCTCCCCGTCTTCCATTATAGCATTTAATACGTTTTCATACCCCCTCCCTGCACACATACACACACTGCCCCCACTGCCTCCGTTTTAAAGTTCTTGATCCAAGGGCCACTTTTTGGCCCATTACATTCTCTCTTGCATCTTCTCTGGTAAACCCACGCAGTATTTCATGGAACAAGCTAACAAACTGCGAACACCAGTGACAAGGTTGAAACTTTTTTGCATAATAATAATAAAAAAGTATGTTTGCATTATCTTGTCCCTTTTCTACTCTAGTACTGCTTTTATTGCACCATTAAAACAAAATGGCAGAAAATCTTAAAATGGGAATAAAAAAGAGAAAGTTGAAGAATTTGGTCAAATCTGTTCTTGCGCAAACACAGCAATGGTTGACCCCCCTCCCCTTCTGTCTCTCTCACTCTCTCCTTGTACCAACCTTATTTTAGTGTGCTGGGAGGAGAGCATTGGTCACAAAAGGGGGAAGTAAAAGTGTAGAGCCTGAGGCAGGGAGGCTCTGATGGAGTGCCTGCGAATTGCAGAGGGGAAAGCTGTGATTAGAATATGAATGGAACCACAGGGGGAGAGAAAAAAGGGGAGAGAGAGTGAGCAAGAGAAAGGGGGATTATGGCCGAACTGCTCCCCACATGGTGGAAAGAGGAGGAAGACTCTCCAGCACTCTAGAATGGTTTACTCAGGTTGCCTTATTAATATGTGGCTACTTGTTGCTCCTTAAAGCCGAAGAGAGTTCCGGCCAGGTATAAAACTTATTAATCAACTTCTGAATCCTTCTACTCCTTCACAGACCGCCAACGCTTATAACATGGCATGCAGACGAGAGATCGAATACGAGCTGAATGCATCAGACGTGAGGATCAGGACTCGTGAGTGCCTCATTAATTCCAGTATTCAAGGTGTACACAGTAGAAGATGGTAAGTTAGGAGAAGATTCTGTTCCCCCTCCTCAAAAGACATCCTCTTTCTGTTTTATTACTCTCAGTCTCTCATTAGGCCCTCATTAGTTAGGACAGGTGCAGTCGCCTAAAAGAGACAACAGCACACCCCACCCTCCCTCCAACCTTTATCAGTGAGTCACTGTCAGTGCCCTTTCTGCAGCATTCTCCCAATCAAAAGCTTCTAAGACGGCTTAGTGGGTGGCGGCATGCTTTGAATGGTGGACGTTTTATTAGTGTAAAAAGCATCAGAGAAGGAAGGTGGCCAACACAGCAAGCACTTTTTCACCTGTCAGTGTTGTCACATTAACACTTAATCAAGGAGACACAATACTTGTGCCTTCGTCCTTGCCATCAGGCCATTTGGGATAAACACTTCCTGTTTCTTTGACCCTTAATCACTGGCAGAGGTTAAATTTGGTGGGTGTGCAGGGGAGTACCGCTCTGGGACCATTGGTTCAACACAAACAACAAGCAGATTAGATCTCTGCGACTTAATGGCAGTGTCAGTCATAACATGGCATTATGGGTGATTATCAAAATTATGTCATCATTTTAGAGTACATCAATTTTTTTATGCAATACAAAAGAATTAGTAAAACATTTTAACATAATTCTGATGCCAAATTTGACCAACAAAAAAATCTGAAAATGTATAATTGTATAATCTGGCTGCCTGGAATTTTTTTAACTTGAAATTTCTTGTATGATCATTTCTTTATTATAATAATTCTTCATTATATAATTATAGTGTTGTGATTGTCACAATTACATGAATAAGGTTATGGAATTAATTTGCATACTACTCTCTGGGTAATGAAGTGGGCAACATAAGAACATTTGTAAATAGTTTAAAGAATTATTTATTACTTACATATGCATACAGTTTTGAAAAACAAACCAAAAATAAACCAGGCAAAAAAGATTTTTCACTGAAAAAGTAGACACTTTTTCCACATGCAAACTAAATTTGCCAACATTTCGGAATATCATAATATCTAAGTTATATTACAACCTCTGTATTTGAATGCAGAGCTTTTCAAATAATGTTTCACACCTCTTAATCAGGCTCAATGTAAAGACTGACTGTTTACAAAATTTCGACATGCATACAAACCACAGCATGTCATAAGTGCACCAGGAGTGCAGCTTTGACGATACAATGCTTTTGGCTTTAAAATTAGCAGCGTCGTTGAGCTAGCTCACTCGTTGTAGCGAGCCAGTTTCAGGCGAGGGATGATGTTCATGGACTGCAGCTCCTGGAAGAGCAGCTTGCAGGCGTAAGGAATGCGTAGAGATGAGACGTGGCACGAGGACTTACAGTAGTGGCACCTGCAGCACAAGAAACAAAGAGCAGGATTGAAAACAAGACTAAATGAGAATATTTTGTATAGAACAAAATGCAAGACGTTTTAGCACTGACCATCCAGAGTAACCCAGCAGCCCACATTGGCCACACACATCCACTTCAAAAGCATCGCTGGAGATCATGAGGCGCTCTAGCAGCAGCATGCTGGCCCCGTAGCCAATCAGACAGTCCCTTTCCATCTCCCCCAGACGGAGACCTCCGTCCCGGGAACGACCTTCAGTAGGCTGCCTGTTTAACCATGCACATATATGCACTTGTATATAAGTTGTGTACTTTAAGGCATAAAAGAGTACTATAAAGTAGTATTGATCTTTCACAATTAGAATTTTGCCAGTGGTTACTGCTCATTTTCTATCTAATAATAATACTAAAAGTTCTCTTCAGGGTACTCTTGTGGACAAACAACTGTTAATAGCAAACATTTAACATACGGTTTTGAGCTTTTTAGATCTCAAATGGCTCTACAGAGGCGCATTTACTCTACCATTTAGCGGCTGGGACAATGCCATAGCCACCTGTAGCTGGGAGAAAAACTGACTGTGCCCTCTGGGTGAGAGAAATGAGACTAGCTTATCATGCAATCTGTGAGCTCATACACTAGCTGGTACTTGTCCACCAGTTGGGGGGGGGGGGTTTCTACAAAATAAGTTAGAAATCAGTTCCTTATCTCCTTTCTCAAAGGAATACACAACTGAAATAGTAGAGAACAGAAACCTTGAGATGGCAATGATACCCATTCATGTGCGGTCATGTAGCTTTTTTTTCCTGACTTGAGTGACAACTTGTGGATTCTAATTTGCACAATTTGTATCTCAATCAAAACCCTCCTGTTCAATTCTCTTTGTACTCTAATTTAATTTGGAGTCACATGGCAAAGGAGATCATGACATATCTCTATATCATCCACTGTAGTGAAAGAGTGCTCAATGAAGTAAAATGTTTAATGCTTTAAACTGAATTTAGTGACCATCCTAAAAGAGTTATGATTATACCTGGTGAGCACTGCTCGAGGGCCACGAGCTCTTGCGTGCATCTTATCCAACACCATGTGCTTCAATTTCTGGTAGTACACTGGACCAAAGTAGATGTAGGCTTCCAGAGGTTCGCTGTGTAAACCCAAAGAGTATAAGACTAGTCAGATAAGCAGCACTAATAAAAACTTAGCATGATTGCATTGTGCTGACAAGCATAAGCAAAAATAATACAGGTTAATTCAGAAAAGCTAATAAAGCAATTTGAACCCTAGGTGATTGTTACCCTGTTATACCAGACGTGACAAAATCTTTGCCCTGGTAGTTGTATCCGTAGCGAATAAGATCCTCACACACATCCTTCACTTTGCTGCCCCCGAAAGCAGTGCCATAGTGAAAACGGCCGTCCAGCACTCCAGCTTTTCCTGCCAATAGCTCGATCAGCTTCCCGACCTAGCGAACATCATGCAAATAATAATAATAATAATAATAAAAATAAACACAACCCAAGCTGCCAAGTTATACATTATTTCTAAACATAACCAGTTATACTGCTTTCAAACGTGAAATAACGGTGTATGATGTCAATGCTTTTGCAGCTGGAGAACGTGACATCATGGACACGGTCGCGGTCCACTGCACCACAGTGGCTTTGCACAAAAAGGGCTAAATGGCCTCTGACCTCCTTATGCTAAAAGGGTGAATCCCTTTCTTCTACTTACACCAGTTTCTATCCGAGAGCCTGCTGGGTGCACCTAAACACACACTTTAGATTGGGTGTGGAACCAAAACACACTTGTGCTAAATTAGTTTTGAAATCATACAGCTTCAATCAAATTGGGGAGAGGGACAGATCTAGAAATGCATTTCACTAAAAGGCAAAATTTTACTGCCTGGAAATGACAAATATTGTGCAAAAAAAGTTTTGAATTTAAAAACATTTTTGTGGATTTATGGTTTATGACAGGTCTGTGCTAAATTGGTTTCTGTATAAATCACCATTTTTATGAAGGAGTAATTCAGTGTAATACATGAACAGATTCCAAAATGCAACTGCATGCATCATTAATGCACGTGGGTGTGGGTGTGTCTGGTTTGGTTCTTGAATAAAAATGCTGAATTTTAATTTCCTCTCATGTATCCACCAAATAAATTGATATAAATGTAGGAACAATAACTAGCTCCGAATCAAAATGGCACTTAGTAAAGAATTCCAGGTAGTAATTAGTATCTTGGGCGGAGCTTACAGTCATTCTGGAGGGGTATCCATGTGGGTTCATGATAATATCTGGACAGATCCCTGAGTCGCAGAACGGCATGTCTTCCTGAGGGACAATCAATCCACACACACCTGTAGCAGGAGAAACAGACAGCATTCAAAACATATGCAAACTGGTTAAAGACTGATCAAACGCTGTTTATTGTGGAAACTGGATCTGGGAGTTTACGTTTGCGATTATTTCAAAGGATCTTCATTCATAATTTGTAATATCTGTCAGTAACTATGCAAATATAAATTGAGTGTCATTTAGAAATGTCTATGTTTCATTACTTTCCATTTGTCCCACAGAGCTGGAGGCTTAGAGTTTTCAGAGTAGTTTTAGAGTACAAAAAGATGCCACATATAAAAGTATTTCAGGTACAAATGCTTCCGTTTGGTTATATTACATTTATAGCGTTTATGTCACATTTATTATTTGATAAGCAGCACAGCAGGGTAGAGTTGTAGTTTAAAGGAAAAGCACATTTATATTGATGGACTCTTTCTATTATGTTTTAAGTCTTCAGTATCTGTGCAGAATTATTATTTCTTTTTTTTCAAATATACATTACAATACAATACTAAAAACTTATTTTAATAATTATTATTTATTTATTTTAATAATAATAAAAAAAACAGCTTAAATTTTTGTATTGCTGTATATGAGAATAGTACAAATAGAACAGTATAATTTTTTCCCCCTCTCAAATGCAGCCAAATACACAACAACCCAAGGACCCCAAAGTTACACCATCTGCCATGTGAAAGTACCACAAATCTGATTTTAAATAAAAATCCCATTTAGCATGTTTGCCATGCATCCAAAACCACTCGTTTACCCTGCACATGCTGTGTGCACGTATATAGGCAATGGTTATCAGGTCTGCTAGCTTTATAGAAAAGGCAAAGCAGGGGAATTAGCCATTCACACGGTGGGCCGGAGAAGTGCACAGCTCCGAGTGTGAGCGCAAATGTTTGCTCCACACTCTTCTGTCTGTCAGAGCAAACACATTATTGGGCCATTTGCAAGTAGTAAAAAGAGAGTGGGACGGAGCAGGAAGTGAGGAGAGGTGCTCAGCCGGACAGTGAGAGAGGGATTAGAATTCTGTAACTTCCCCTGGCCATGCCACACACAATGAGGGCAGGAGCAGTCCGTGACGGGAATAAAACATGTCTGTCCGAGACACACGTTTTTATATATATATATATATATATATATATATATATAAATATATAAAGAGAGATAAGGTGGACTGCACCTTGTAAACAGATGGCACTGCCATTTAAAAAAAATAATAAATTTAAGATAATTAAATTCATATGGGGTTTCAGGTGACAGCATTTTGTAACAGCCAGTGTATTTAGTTGTTTCTAGAATTTCAGTTATTAACATCAAGAGGCAGGGGAGAAATCAACTGTTTATAACTGCTATAACAAAAGTGAAGAGAAGAACTTGTTATAACAACATTTAAGGTAGCTACAATCATAAAGGTTGTCCTTAAATGAAGAAAACAATTGCTAGTGTTGGGAAATTTCTGTAATGCAAATGAATAAACACACTTGGAAATGTGCTGTCCTAAGGAAGTTTGGCGTCGAAACGGATCACACTGAACTACCAATTATATTCTTATACGAGCATAGCGAGTTTTATCACCTGTGTATTGTGGTCTTATAATCCAGCAAACTGCTTACTCTACTTTGAGCAAGTAATCAATTTGTCAGGATCAAGTACAACACAGAGGCTTAGCATCACACTGAAAAGGCAAAGAGCAAACTAAGTATATACCCTTCTTAAATTAACCAGTAGAATAGAATAAATAAAGCATTCAATAGAGACAAAATGTGAAAAGTGATTGAGAAAATGTACAAATAAAATCAATAAATAAAAAGAGTGATTCTCATCACATTCTTGGTTGTTTATTTGGTGTGTGTGAGTGAATGATAAAAGAGGCATGAAATCAGCAGAGAAAAGGTGGTCAGAATTCAGAGTCCACGGCCCTCCATCACACCCCATACAGCCTCACACTGGCAGCTCACACAAAGGGTCCCACCGACACAGCTCAGCGAGCGAGTGTGTGTTTATGTCTCTGTGTTTGGGTCAGCGGTGAATAATTAACCAATTTTGCTCTGTTGACCAGAGCTTATGAGACCAGTCAGAGCAAGCAGGATCTGTGAAGGGGGATGTAAGTAAATAGTAAAAACACAAAACCCCTGTAAAAACATGCCTACTCTAACTGGCACCAGTGCACTGTGGGATACCCACAGTTGGCTCTTGGCATCAATAAAGCTGCCAATTTTTCCCCTTCAAATACATAATTTGGCTCACTTTGATTTTAGACTCAATAATATTTGGGCCAAAAAAAAAGCGTTTAAGCATGAAAATTCCATGCTCAGATTATTATATGATTTTCTTACGTTACCTAATAAAAACGTTTTTTTATTTTATTATTATAAATAAATAATTTTACTCATAGATCATTGTCTGTATAATAAATAAAAATGTTTTTAACCTGGCCTGTTTTAAAACATAAAACAGTTATTAAAACAGTTATTAAAACAGTTAAACAATTGTTTAATTCATTATTCTCGCTCTTTGCATAATCGTTTCAATAAGTTAAGTCGTTTTTTTTTATAAACAGAATATGTCAAATTAAATGCTGAATGCACATTATAGAGGTTACTTCAGGGGGGGGAGATAAGGGGATGATAAAGTTTTTTTTAATTATGTGTACAGTTGAGAAAGTCCACCCCCCAAAAAAAAAGATTTTTTTTCTATGACTTGAAAGGACTGCTTACTTCACCTGTTTCCAGGAGCTAATGTACTCTAACCATTAGAAATGTCTGGTACTGAATAAGTTTGCTAAAATTAGAATTCCGCAGCGCTCTGAAGATTTTGCTTAAACGCATTTCTAAAAAACATTTGATTATTCCGAACAAATGACTGTAAAACCAAAACCATAGAAAAGGCATTCAAGAGACCCTCTTCAACAATAACTGTGTTAGTCCAGTCTAGCAGCTCTGTGCCACTCCTTTAAATACCAAAAGCCCCAGTAAAAAGAGCAGTAAATAGCATCTCGGCTGTTTGCAGCTAACCCCTCCCTGACCTCTGTTCACTCTCATGAGCCGTGATGAGTGCCCAAGGACAACCTTGGTTAATGAAATGAGTGAATTATGCATGGCGCCAGTTAGCGTGCTGATTAAATCATCATCGTGGCCCGGGCTCTCAGCAGAGGTGCGCAGAAACAATGGGGCCTGTAAACACTTTTTTCCCAGGAGCAGCGCGGCTGTAATAAATTTGCATACGCTGCTTCGGGACAAAGAGCTAATTAATTGAAAAACACCCCTCAAAAAAAAAGAAGGTGGAGAGCAGGATCCCGAAACTGAATACATGTTGGGACTAGGCTGGGGGGGGACGGGGGGGGGGGACTTAAAAAACCCTATACGTTCATGCGTGCGCGCACACAAACACGCGTGCTCTCTCTCTTGTATGTAAATAACTGGCCTGGGCTTAGAATCTATGTTTGTATGCCACATCTGCTCAAACTAAATAATCTGAGTGTGTCCTGAATGCTGAAGTACCTTTCTGGCCATGTCTGCTGCTGAACTTGTCTCCTATCTCGGGCCGACGCGTTTGCCGGAGCAGGATCTTGACCAGAAATGCATCCTCTGCGTTTGAAGAAATCATCACCTTCTCGATGTACGAGTCCGTTGAGCCCTTGTACCTGTGTGTACAGGGAAAAAGTATTTTAACCAAAAAGCAGTATATACACATGCGAGATTGAATATATGCTAATTGTGACACCAGTACAGATAAGGGCCCCATTCCCACATACAGTATTTGTGCAACAACACAACCATGCGTGTTTTCTATTTATTTATTTATTTATTTATTTAAATAGCTCCCAATTCACAGATTCCATTCCTCCTACTTGCATGTTTTTTTATGTAACATACTCAGAACCTTATCCTACATACAGGACATACTGTAGAATCCAAAAGTCTGAACCCAGTAGTGAAAAATGTGTCTATTGCGCATGTGACTGAGCCTTGGTTTGTGAATGTGTGTGTGTGTGTGTGTGTGTGCGCGGGGGGTGGGGGGAGTAGCTAGGAAAAGCAAGCGGTAAAAATCACACACCTGAATGTGATTCAGATAGAAAGGTTAGAAAACAGAGCCTTGAGAGAGAGAGAGAGAGAGAGAGAGAGAGAGAGAGAGAGAGAGAGAGAGAGAGAGAGAGAGAGATGCTAAGCTGAGTGTGTTTTTAAAACACTGAAAAGTGAAAGTAAAAAAACGAGATTGTGGCACAAATAAGCTGGGTTTTTTTTTTTTTTTTTTTTTAATGAAACTGTCACCTGTCTCTCCTTTCTTTCACCGTGAGCCAGCGAGCTCCCCACAAATACAAATATTGCTATTTAAAAACATTTCAAAACAATATCTTGAGTGAAGAATAGATCTATTTAAATAGAATTCAGAATCTCAGTACTTCACATCTCTTTTTTTCGCATCAATGACGCATACCATACACTGGACTCCACAAGTTTGTGTAGAACCTGATTAAATGTTGTGTAAAATCCATACAGGATCAAATTTATTGAAGTTTGGGGTGTAACACTACAGGTATTGGTACCGAACCTTTTTGGTACAGGGCCTACGGCATGGTGCACATGTGTACCAAATGCAATCCTTTTTACATGCGAAACATGTTAAGTTCCTCCCAAGTTTCCTCAGACATATTACCTCATATTACCTATTACTTATAACATTTTCCTTTACAGTGTTTCATCACAAACATTTTAAGTGGCGCACCTCAAGTTTGTTTAGTCTCGCACACACTGAGCGCAGAAAAAAAATAAAAATAAAAATAAATAAATACTTAAAAATAAAAGGTGTATTGCATTAATTAGATTTATTCCATTAGATTTTTTATATATTGCATTTTTTATTTAAACTAAGCAGGCTTTTCAATTTAAAATTGTTTAAAAATGTAAACTGTTGATGTTTACAAATGTTAATAATTAACTGCATTAGTTAAAAAAATAAATAAATAAAAAATAGACATTGTACATTTTATATAATTGCAATTACCAACATTGAATCGTGAATTTTGTGTACCGTTACGCCCCTAATTGGAGTGTCTTCTGAACTAGAAGCGATACGATGAAGAAAATCTGACTTTATTTATTTTTTTTACATTTGCTTCAATTTATATACGAACAGTAGTCGCATTTAACATTTAAATGCATGTTTGCTTAATCTGTTCTAATTGTCTATGCTTCCAGTTTGAAATAAATAAATGTGAAAAATGTGACTTCACATCATATTATTATTAGAAACTCATTAACCTGCAATTTTCCAAACATATGCTGATGGATGAAACTCAAGGAATCCGACATGGGATTTTAGTATCAGAGTGTTGATTTACATCCTATACGCAGCAACTGATTTATTAAAAGTTTCAATAAAGTTTTGATGCGGTTGGTAATGTTAACATTTGGCATATTTAACCATGATGGTCTAGATGGATCAAATATATTTCTCATATTATTTCTAAATATTCCCCTTCCTGAAAGTACCGAAGTAATAAATTATGCAAGCAACAAAGTACAAGAACAGCTATATAATCAAGAGTCATATAATAAAAGATCTTTTTTTTTTGCTTAATGGTACTTCAGGAGAAGTGTGACGATGCCTAATCATTCTGACTCTGAGGCAAACAAACTCACGTGATTGGCACATCTCTGAACTGTGGCTGGTTTGGCTGGGTACTGCCCTCCAGTGGTGTTTGGGTGACCGTTGGCATAGACTTATTCACCAGAACCTGCTTGTTTTCCACTCGCTCTCCTGGTAGAGAGAATACACACAGATTTTAATCTACATGTACAGTCTCTCACTTTGCTGTGCTCTAATGAAGTGAATCGATGCACTGCTCACCAGGGGAGCAAATCCCGTCAGCATCCAGAATGCTGTGTCTCCAAATGGGCTTCCGTGTTTCTGCATCCAACATGGGACCCATGACCTTGTCAAAGGTCTGGTTGGTATAACGTCTTAGTGTGCACTTCGCATTCTTGTACACAAGACACCTGCCAAAACCTGAGGTATTCAAAAATAATAATAATTAATTAAAAAAAGACAATTTTTAAAGTAAGGCAGTGGTGATCGTGAGTATGGTGAATAATAGAAAAGGTTAGTCTCTAATAATCATTAGTTGTTTGCTATTAAAAGCATATAGAAACAAATGCTTTGAAAACGGCAAATCACAGTTATAGTTTTATCATTTATAGTTTGAGCATCCTCACTAAGAACTGCATTGCAAATGGTGGTAGAAGCTGCTATCCAAATCACCAAGTCAGTACTGTTTACACTAGTGAGCATCTGCACCAACAAATGGAGATTTTCACTTATCCCACACAACCCAAGTATCGACTGTGCCTGTAGTCTAGTATGCTTTTTCTTCCTTAAGCCATCAGGAACCTGAACTCAAACCTACTCACTCTAACTCTGTTTATGCATGAATCCCTTATTCAGGATATAATATAATTTATATTTAACACTAGTACTGGACACTAATGTAGATACACAGTGTACATACACAGATCCGATACTACATAACATGTACATTTTGATATATTCGTTTACATGCTGAAGTGTGTGCTGTCTAGCATGCCTTGCTCTTTTCATATACCAATTGTATATTTTCTGTATACAGTGGTCCCCCGGAAGTTGTGGGGGTTACGTTTTAAGACCCCACCCCACACCCACTCCTGGATTTCTGAAAATCCAGCCCCTATGGTACCTTGGTGAATTCATCTAGACATTATGTCACATTAATACAATAAGGTGTTTTAAAACATTTGATGAAATTTGTTGGTGAAAATACAGTTTAAAATGTTATTCCTGACGTTCCTGAACATTCGGTCCCGCTGCGGGTTCTGCGAATTTTAATATAATTTGCAACTTGCTGTTAGTTAGGTTCCAAATGAGCACCTGCAAATTTTCCGAGCTGCGAGTTCCGAACCGCAAATCTTTGGTAGTTGATTGTATTCTATCGTTTATGTTACGTAAGTCTTCGAAGTTGGCCTGTTATGCTGAAATTCTTCATCGTAGTCTCATCCAAGACAAACTAGTCACAGATTAATATAACTACTACTTAACAATAGCTTTCCCCTATGTAGGGGTGGTCCCAAAAACAACTTTTATTCCTGTACCTATGTATGTTTTACTTTTAAAAAAAAGTGCCTATAGTGTACCTTTAAAAAAAGATGTGCTGGCCCATGTTTAGTTTAGAGTAAAGCTTTAAAAATACATTTTTAAATGATAAATAAATGATATATACTAAACATACAAAAAGAAAAAAATCCCTTGGTACTTTATTAATATTTAATAGCAGGAGATGTCAATTATGTCGTCAGCATTAATAGCAGTGTCATGTTTTGATTAGCGCTCTTACCTCTGTCCAGAGAGGCCTTATTTAGGATCAACGCATCCTCTATATCATAACCACTGTAGCTCATCACAGCCACTGTAGCGTTCTGACCTGCAGGTAGCTTCTCAAAGTCGATCAATTCAATGGTCTTTGTCTTTACCATGGGCCTCTGAGGATAAGCTAATAGGTACATCAGTGTGTCTATTCGATTCCTCTGGTTATAGCCAATAGTACCTGTGAAAAATGACACATTTTCAGTGAACAGGCAAAAAAGAGAGAAAATCGGGGGTATATATATATATATATATATATATATATTATATATATATATATATATATATATATATATATATATATTGCTTCTTGTGGAAAATAGTAGTAAAATAAATCAAATTATATGAAATTTGATGTCTCTCTGAACTACCAATAGGAAATTCACAAAATTTGCATGGACATTGAAAAGATAAAATGAACCAAATAAAGGTTGATTAAGGCTTTGCAAAAGATAAATTGAATCCTAATTATAAATAAAGAATCATTCAAGACTTGGCTTAAACTGCTTCCCCCTAAAACACCTCTTCATGCTTAACTAACTTCAGGCTGGTGGATGTGAGTGCTATTAAAGTGACAGTATCTTTAGCTGCAGTGTTCCAGCATGATGCAGTCTGACAGAGGACTGTCTCTTTAATCCACCCAAGCAAAGTTATGAAAGAATAGCAGCTGTCCCTGGAGGCCTTGACATTTGTCAGATGCTATTACTTCACAATCAGGGTACAAGCACACAGTGTGTGAAAATAGGTCCGGGGCCACACAGAGAGATTTGCACATGTATGGGGCCGTCCGCAAAAAACCCACAAGGGACAAGGGCAAGGATATCGGGCCAAACGTAGCTGCAGTCTCATTGGGTTTGTAAAGGCCGAGGGGGGGCTGGAGTAGCTCTTGGTAACCAGGGAGCGGTGTGTATTCTCTCTCGCTCCCTGGTGCAGCTGAGCACACTAACCCTCTACACACACTGAGCAAGACACAATGAATGGCTAATGACACTTAGGGAGCCCATGGCTAGTGGACCTTTTCCCTGCCCCACACACACAGGCAGGAGATGTCTGATGTACACACAAACACCTACACTTACTTTAGTGTCTAAGTGTGTGAATGTCACAGTGAACTTGAAAATGTGTCAGAGTTTGTGCATGTGAGTTTGTGTGTAAGATACACAGTTATTTAGTTTTGAGAATGATGACGGACACACGGCTCTTACCCATGGCTTGCTTGCCCATAGCACACTGATAGGTGTTCCTGGGGGATTGGTTATGATGGGGATAAGGAATCAACCCAGCACAAACCCCCAGCAAAGTGAACGGCTCAATTTCCAAATGTGTAGTGTACCTGAAACACAGCATTAACATACATTAAACATGCAATTTTTACTGTGTATGTAAACACGATTGTCCGCTTTCTGCACCTGCAGGGTATTTAAACAGTCATGTATACAGACCGTTATCATCTATATATTCAGTGCATGTATACTGTTAATCTGATCTCTTTTGGTTTTGTACACCTGCACAAACACAACCAGATAGTTAAAAAAAAGAAATAAATATTGTATGGTTGTCTCTGGATCGAAATAGACACAGGAAGAGAAAGGATGGCACTGTATGCAATTAATTGCAACCATAAAAAGTAGGAAATCAAAACCACGTCTCATGTTTGGTTGGTTAATAAATTAAAATTATTTTGCGTTTCTTGATTAAAATGTTGATGCTATCACCACAACATCACTTAAAAGAAATCATTACAAGCAGACTGTTTACCTGTACTAACAACCATACTACAACATTTCTACAATAGGTAAATGAATTAATAAATAAAAAACAAAAACTCACTTGGTTATCATGTGCTCATACAGAGCAATGCTGCAGTCATTCTCCTCATTCACATCCAAATACTCCACCAGACTTTCATGTAAAAAGTCCTCAAAGCTCCTGCATGGAAATAAAGAAGTGCTTCTATTTAAACAATAAATAACAGGCCAAATATACACACAACATTTGCCACATCCAGCTTTTTCTAAAATGTAAAGACAAAAAGAATAAAGGTTCGTTTGAGGCTCTTTTCAAAATCAATGAGTGTTTCGACTATTGATCTTGGTGAAATGCACCTGTAGCCCTGAGACAGCTCCTCAATGTGTTTGTTCTTCACAGCCGGCTGTTCGTTCTTCACAATAATGTAAGGTCTGCCGACACACAACACAATCAGCACTGAATGAAGCCTCCACTATTATCTGAAAAACATACACTGGCATTGCATAACAACAATGTTAAAGGTTGAAATTATATCAACTGCACAATCAAAGAACAGTGAATTGAATATGATTTGTTGTGACCATCTGTTGAGACTGACCCAAACAAATACATATAACAAAAGTATCATTTTTGTTTTTCTTCAAATAGGCAGAAGGTTTTACCGGTCATGCAGAGAACTGTTCTAGCACGATGTAATTTGTCTCAGTGTAAAACAAAAGATATTTAAAACAACAAAAATCATCCTTATGGTTCAAATTTGAATACACACATGAATATGTGGAACATTGAGCAAAACCTACTCCAAAATGTGACATGGAATTACACCCCTACTCCAACCAATCAGAAATGTTCAGCAAGCACACTGAGACTCGGTACCTGCAAAGGCGTCCTCCATCAGAGGAGATGTACACGCAGCGGTCCGTCACATTGGTGGAGATAGACACAAATTCATTAATGAAACCAGCTCTTCTCATCAGTCTGAATGTGTTGACCAGCTTGTGATGGTCTCGAATCACTCCCAAGATGTTACCTGCAGAACCAGACACAGTCTCAGTGAACATGTTCATTGTTGTTAATAATCAAAATGGAAATCTTTCAGATTTTACTTTTGGAAAATACATATAGATCGGAAGAGGCCTGCGAACATGTGGATGCTACCATTCAAGAAGACGAGGAAGACAGTGGGATAGGACAGTTCCTCTCCACACAGTAGATTGACGTCCTCTACTCCAAGGTTGAAGGCCAGCTTAATAATGGGTCCGTCTTCCATGTCAGTGGTAATGTGCGTCATTAGAGCAAGATTCTTCACCAGACCACAAGCCTACAATAAATGACAAAACGTACAATAAACACTGTTCCCATTTTTAACACATTACAAACATAATCAGGTCATTAAGATAATAAGTACTTTTAAAGAACTGAAATTAAAGAATTATTGTGAAAAGTATATGTTCATTCATGCCAACACCATGCATAAAATCAAGACGATACTGATCACATTAAGCTCAAACGCAGAAATAGGGGGAGTAACTCCAACCATGGAATGGTTGTTGGAGCCAGACGAGTTCACCTTAACAATTTAAGAAACTGGTAATCTGGAATTTTAATGCATGTCTCTGAAATTGTGCAAAAAAAAAAAAACAAAAAAAAAAAAAAAGAGATGAGCAGTAATTCTGCAGGCAAAAATGATGTTTATGAGAAAGGTCAGAAAAGAATCAGAATCAGACTGACTTGAGCAGACAATTAGTTTAGCCACCCTTTGCAGGCTTGGACAGTAGAAAGGCATCTTAGATTGTAAAAGCTTTGTGGTAAATGGTTTCACTCTTGTCAAAACCATTGGAAATGGAATTTTAGGCTTTCCTGGGTTAAACTGGACTTTTAAAGAGAGATTGAAAAATTGCCACTAGGGATGTCAAAGAATGACCAGGTGCACTGTGTTCCTAATAAAGTGGCTGTATAAGGGTATTAAATGTAATTGGATAAACAAATAAAATAATTTTGTCCTATTACTAAATGAAAACATGGTCAATTAAAAAAAAGGCTCTCATGCTTATGTAGTTATATGTAGCTGTACTGACCTCCCCTTCAGGAGTGTCCGAGGGGCAAAGCATTCCCCATTGTGAGGGCTGCAGGGAACGCGGCCCGCTCACCTTCCTGGTCTTCTCAAACTGAGAGGAAATTCGAGTCATCATACCCAAGGCTGAGATGAAGGAGAGACGCGACAGCACTTGCGTCACACCCTGCCTGTCCATCTTAAACCTTTTCAGAGACCAGTTCCCCTGAGGACAACACAGAGACAGAAGTTTGTAATTCAATACACAAAACACACTGTAGTCATAACTTGGAAAACCCCAACTAGAAGCCTGTGTAGCCTGCAGTTTTCAAATCTTTCATTAAAAGTTCACATGTAAAGGGTTTCCTAAGATGGTACAAATACAGAAGATCATTGCCAGCTACTGTGTGAGGAAGTTTAACATACTGTTTTAGAGCTTTGCAAGCATACCCCTCCCAAATGAGTGGAAACGGGAGGTCAGCAGAGACTCACGGTAGAAATGGCGTTAACCATGCCGTTTGTGATCTGGTCCTGCCGCATGTGTTTCACCACGTCGAACTGGGCCGCCCTCTGCTTGGGTATGATCTGGTCAGCGATCTTCTTCAACTCTGAATTAAACTTCTTAAAGAGATCCTCAAACAGCAGAGACAGAAGCTGGAAGTAAAGAACAAATCGGCACATACACGATTTCAGCAAAGTTACACAGAACTCTAGAAGTCCAAAACTGACAAGTCAGAGACAGATAGTGAAGCACAACAATGCTGCACTAAGCTATAAGCTCCTCATTAGTGCATAAACAATTCCGGGTGCGCTGAGCATTCAAACCTGCTTCTATTCATTAATTTTTCATCAACACTCCTCTACTTCACGTCTCTTTGTTGTTCTGATTCCCGAGTGCCACTTCCAAAAACAACCAACTTTATTAACTCCATCTGGCTCCTACAATATCTCTTTCTGTGTCATCACCCTGCTGGGCGCCACAGCGTGTAATAACCAGGTGTGCTCGTGTTCAGATAAGGCTGACCTGGCCTTTCGCCCGGGGCTCTCTCATCCTCAGTGAGACTCTCAAATAGCAGCTTGCCTCCATTCAGCCATATTAGCATACATCAAAACAAGCAGGCCGCACTGAAATTAATAAAGAAATTAAGCTTCTGCAGCACAGCAGGGCCAATTAGTTGAATGTCAATGAATCATAATTGAGGAGTAAGGAGATTGACAGTGTTGGAAGTGTGTGTAAGCTTTACTGAAAGGGCTTGCTTTGCTCACAAGTCTCACAGACACACACAGAGAGAGAGAGAGAGAGAGAGGAAGAGAGAGAGAGAGAGAGAGAGTTAGTTCACCCCTAGAGAGGGTTGGTTGGGGGAAATTAAAGGACTTAAGACTGCGGTAATTACATTATCAGAGCCGGGCTTGTGGATTAGCTCAATCGCTCCCGTCAAGGCAGCCATTCTTTTGTCATGGCTGTGCTAAATAATAATAAAAGCCAGAAAGGCCTGAGCTCGGCTGGGCTGGGATTTGGGTGCTGCCTCTGCTCTGCTGCATATCTCGCAGTCAACAATAGCAGGCGAGCTGAGAAAAGGGGTGGGCAAAACACAGAGGAGACAAACAAAGCAGCAGGGCAAATAATGAAGGTATTAATAAAATACAAGGAGGGCAGACACAAAGAGGAAGATGAAGGATTGTGAGGAAGCCAGGCATGCAGGACTGAGTTCAGTTTCACACAGGAGCGGCGATGTGTGTCGAAGAGAGAAAGAGAAGTTGGAGTCAAAGGGTGAAAAGCTGAAAGATCCGGAAAACAGTGTGATCTATAAAACGGGCCTATTAAGAAGATGACTAAGATGGTGAAGACAGCAGACGGAGTAGCGTCCTGCTCAAAAGGAACAGTTCAAAGCATTAGAGCTGGCAGTAACACACTTATCTCAAACTCAGCCGCCAAAATGAGTCGGGACCACGATCTTAGTTGAAGCTAAAAAGCATTACAAGGCTGTCAGTCATTCTTAATTAAATTAGAGGTGGTGTGAATAAACGCCAAACAGGGAGGAGGGGCTGCTTCCAGGGGTATCGAGCCTAAAAGACATCATAAACAAGCTATTAGTGGATGCAGAAATCCAGTGTCATTTCATCTGCCCTTAATCCAGAGGCAGATTGTGTGCCCCATCCCGAGGCATCCCGAGGTTGTGCCAGCTACACCTCATGAAGATTAAGGACCTTCAAAGAAGTAGACGCCGACCCCACAAACATCCCAAACCATCGAGAGATGTACCAGTTCATGTAGAGTTTGGACGTTGGACCTCTTTAAATGTTTAAATGCTCTGGTATGGGGGGGGGTTGGTGTTGGATCTATGATGATCTCATATGAGCTATTCTATGAGTTGCTCAGTAGCTCCACAACGTCACACTGACTGTAGAAAGGACATTACTTAATCACACACTGGATATCACCCAAATGAGGATGGTTCCTCTCAAGGTTTCTTCCTCGTTCATCTAAGGGATTTTTTTCCTTGCCACATTCGCCCCAGGCTACTCATCAGGGATAAACTCAGATAATTTTCTTCAATTCTAAAGGTCTGTATAGCTGCTTTGCGACAAAGTCCATTGTGAAAAAAGTTCTATACAAAATTGAAACTAATTTGTGAATTACATTGATCATCCATACCTGTCCAGCCAGCTCGAGACGCTTGTTTCCATAGTAATCGCGGTCGTCCACTTTGTTGTTGCCTTGAGCGAGAATCACCCTACGCACCATTACAGCCAGGTAGATGCATTTGGCTCTGAAGTTAAACTCCTTCACCTAGGAAACGCAGAAAAGGCCAAACTACTAAAAAGGTGGCATAACACTGCAAGAACAAACGCATGATAGGCATAAAATGAACATCTGAAAAATGCAAGATCATGATCAATGAAATTGAGAGGAGGGAAAAAATATAATCAAATAATAAATCATACAATGCAGCACATCGCACAACAGACTCACAGGTACGTGGGTGAGGATAGTGGATGCGAGCAGCTCCCTGGCTTCTTCCATCTTGGTTTTCTTCGGTCCGCCCCACATGCGCTGACGCCGCACTTTGTTACCAATGTACTTCAGAGCCTGTGATATTAAAACAAAACCAAAAAAAAAAAAGTGTCAGAATAGCTTCAGAAGTCTGCCAGTGGTTTGTCCACCACTATGTTCATTATTTACACACAAGTCAGAGTAAAGAGAACATTTTAAATCAGTGAATGAGCAGGAAAGTTCAAGGCCCAGTAACTCACTAAAGAAGTGTCAGAGATCGGATGCACTTTCCTTCATCTAATGCGCCCACACACACCTGCGCTCGGCACTGCTTATCTGACCACAAAGGTTAAAGGTCACAGTGTGAGATTTTCTTCTAGACCACCCACTCTGACCCTCACAGCAAGATGGCTGTTTATCTCATAATAAGGCAACATACTACAAACATTTGTTTAAATGTTATCTTCATGCAATTAAACAAATTGGTTGAAAATATTGAATCAATTATATTTTTATAATGTTTTTTTTTTTTTTTTTTTTTTTAATAAAAAAAATAATCCATAGCTTTGATATTAAATCTAATTTTTTAATAAATGGCAAAGCTCTGGTGTGTCAAAATGTTTTTTTACAGTAAATTTCACATGGACTTAGCAGATGCTTAAAATGCACGTGTAATTATGTGCATGTGAAAGGTGTGGAATTGTTGAAATGGTTTTCTTAACCATATAATTTATTCATTCTTTTTTGGAAAGTACTCTCAGGTATCAGGGTGCTTTGAGGTTACTTAGAAAAGTGAATTTCCTTGGCTGATGAACTTCAAAAGAACTTCAGGTAAAAATGATTTTGGTGAGAAAATGCAAATATTACATTATATAAAAGCGTATTGCTTCTGTGCATCACACATTGTTTATCATTTATTTTATTGCATTTACAGTATTTAATACATTGTCTAATCATCTACATTTTACAATGAAAGCCACTTTGAATGTCTACATTACAGATACATGGCAGGTGCTGCATCAATCACTTGATGCCAGATGTTGCCTCTAGTGGTCAAACACGTTTCCTCACCTCCTATTAGAAGCCTGATTTTGCTTCAATAAGTCTTATCTGGAGTCTGCCTGGGTCAATTGTAGAATGCACGTAATGCTCATTAGAGTCCTGATGTGACACTCACAATGGTACCGGTGCACAAACAGGCGTGTGGGCATGCTCAGACACAGGTTGCTAGGATGCAGATATGCTTCTTACCAACCGATTGTTGGGACTTTGTACAAAAAGGAAAAAAAAAATAAATAAAAAATAAAAGATGTCTGTGCTGAACAAATTGGGGTCTCAATACTTGATAACATACAGACACGTTTAGTGTTGTTACACACTGGATCAGTGATGCTTGTAATTGCATTGTTATGCACGTTGTGAGAAACAGACAAAGATTGAATAGAAAACAAGTTAATATATGATAATCATATCATAATTAATGATTAATATTAAACATGCAGGTCCATTGTTCAGTTCAACAATTAGTCAAAATAAATAATAATAATAACATATGTTTTTTAAATACTACAATTATTTAGGTCACACACTAAGTGGCACGTCAAACATGCAATTCACAGCAGAAGTGACCAGTAAGCAATACACTGGTGAAGTGTAAAAGTCAAAACCCCAGAAATCCAGACATTTTCTGCTTGTGTAATGTGTAGAACTATCCTGCTATCCTGAGGTCCCAAATTCATTCACATTACATTGATATGGATGTTTATATGGGGTGCTATTACTAATAAAGCTTTAATTCAATCCCTGCTTCAATGTGGTGCGTTTGGTCATGTAAGAGCAGAACAATCGTACTCAGGTAGGGACTAAACCAACCAGTCAACGTTCACTGGAAAAGATAACTGCAGTTCAGCTGCTGTAAAAACACGATCAGATTTTAAATCGACTTGAACGCAAAAAGTGAAATGAATATGCTGTGTGTTGAAGATACATTTACTGTACAAAGTACGAAACCCGGCATAAAAGGGACCCCACAAGAGCTGAATGTTTTATGAGTTTGGTTGATCGGGAATTTAAGACACCAATTCAAATATTTGCTTACGTTTTCAAATCACTGAATATCTAACCTTCATTCTGCATTTTCTTTTATAATTAGTAAAATAGTCTGCGTAATGTAAAACCAAGCAAGCTTTATTGCTGGAAAAACATTTTAATAATAAGGGTGCACTAAATTGAATTAAAGTTTTCTAATGCAAAAGTAGTGTATGGAATGAAAGCAATGTGTTATATAGACCTGTCATTTCAGTGGAGCATCTGGTGTGACTTAATTAATGGTTAACATTATTGGTCTGATGGCAGAGCAAAAGAATGTGTCTGTACATTCTGGACCAATTCACAGTAAACAAAGTAGCAATTCCATGCATCTCTGGTGTTATAGTACGATGTACCTGTGTCTGGGTGAAAATCTGTGCCTTCTGGCACTCTTCCAAACTGGGGGCAAAGGCAGCCATGACATGCTCCTCTGTACCAATCATCTGCACAATCTCCTGATCACTCTCCACACCCATGGCCTAAAAAAAAAAAAACACACAGGAGAGCATTTGTGAATAAATATATACAATCAATCCCTGCATCTTAAATCCACTGAGCTGATCATCTGTATTTGACTCCGGAGAGGTGGTACAGAGGTGAAGAGTAAATCTGAGGCTTCTTTGACATTTGTTTATGCTAATGGACAACTGTGGGAACAGGACAGAGCTTACACACACTGCATATAGGTCTGCATCGTTTGCCAAAGCCTCCGAGGAGCAAGAATAAAGCCTGAGAGGAATTTACCGTAGATGCGCAAGTGCAGAGCAAATATGCTCAGTGGCTGATTTAGCCAGTGCAATGTCGCAGTCGTATCGGTGTTTTTGGAGGAAGCCTGAAGCACTGATTTCTGTAAGGCCCTACAAGAGACCTAATATGCTTTGTATTTCTATAGAATAACTTAAAAATCAACCAAGCAGCTGATTCAAATAATTGCCACTGCCAGCAAGCAGTTCCAGACTGCATAGCTGGAAATCTTATTACGCTATTGGTCTTGGACTTTTCAATTATTTACTTGAATTGTGAATGTGTGCTTTATTCACTGTACTTCTGAATGTCCACACATCTCTGCACTGAAATAGCCTTTATATTTATTCACTGTATATACTCCATATATATACCACTGCTGTAAATATGCCAGATAGTTATCTGCACTGTAAATATGCTAGATATTTATCTGCACTTTTGCACGACTGCTACATTTTGCACTTCTGGTAGATGCCAAACTGCATTTCGTTGCTGTGTACCTGTACAATGCAATGACAATAAAGTTGTATCTATCTATCTATCTATCTATCTATCTATCTATAAATGTAAAGAATATGGTTCAAAACAATAACAAATGAGCCTTTTAGTTTGCAAGAAATCAGCATTCATAAACTGCATACCCATACAGAGTTATATAAAAAAAAAGCTACTTGCCATTACACTGCATGTAAAAGAACACGACTATACCAAACTGACTTATTTCAGAGATTCTGCTTAGTCTCTTAGCAAAATTAAACAGTATTTTAATACTGTTTAATACTATATCTATAAATACTGATTTTCAACAGCATAATTAAATAAAACAAATAAAAAATAAAGAAACAAAAAGTTTCAAATTTCTACTTGCGTCCAGGTGTACAAATGAGTGCATTAAAATGCAATTAAAATTATTTACTTCTAACAAAAAAAAAAATATTTGAGCTGAAATATGATTTTTTTTTATAATATATATATATATATATATATATATATATATATATATATATATATATATATATAAAATAAATAAATAAAAAAAGTCAGTCAATAATTAAATTACATTTTTGTTTTTCATCTACAGAGCCGCTAGATTTTTTTTTTTTGCACTTGTTAGAGTGCACCATCTGCTGGTAAGTGGCTGAAACCAACTATCAACATAAAAACCTCTGACCCTGTTGTCAAAAACTGTATCGTCACCAATCATACCAGACTGCTTGTTTCAGCTCCAAACTACATGCGTCTTTATGAATTCTTCTCTTACTTTGAAAATGATGCAGATGGGAGCGTCTTCAGACAGCGTGTTGTGTTTCAAGTAAAAGCGCCCCTGCTTCACAATCATATTGGTTCTGCTCTTCTTCTCATGCGTGGAGCTAGAGTGCAGAAAAAGGGACAGAATGAAAAAAAAAAAAAAAAACATGAGAGACAAAAAATAGTGTCACTCATAAAATAAACGGTAGTCACGTGATCACAGCACCTGGTGACCGAGGCGCCCACTGTGCCCTTGCGATCTTGATCCACGATGATGCGGTTCTTGGAAAGCTGCTCCTGGATGAGAATGACTTTCTCCTGACCTTTCACAATGAAATAGCCCCCTGCACACAAAGACAGAAACTGTTAAAGAGCTGCTCAAATGAATAAAACACAAAGTCTTTAATTGCTGTCCTCTCGGCAGTAACAAGAGGCTCTACCTGGATCTAAGGGACACTCGTTCAGTTTAGAGAATTCCATGGGTGTCTTGCCGGTCAGCACACAGTTGGAACTGCGCAGCATAATTGGCATCCTGAAGAAAGAAAAAAAGGTTTTGTGACGATTTAAGACTGGATTCCTATTGATCAAAAGCTATTTATCAGATAGATAGATAGATAGATAGATAGATAGATAGATAGATAGATAGATAGATAGATAGATAGATAGATAGATAGATAGATAGATAGATAGATAGATAGATAGATAGATAGACACAGAAAAGTAATAAACCACTTCAAGTGGTGCTTAATCCACTTCATCAGAATGTGTCTGATTAAAATCCTGTGTATGTTTGAAATCCTGCCTCCAGTTTGAACATGATGTGATGGCTGAATAGGTTCGAGTACCTTCCTATAGGTAAAGCATTACGGATGATCCTCTGACTGCCTCTGGTGTACTCGATGTCTACTGTAATGGGGGCGGAATAAGTCATGTCTCTCAGTCGACACTGGATGGGAAAGACAAAGAAATGAGTCTTCCCTAGTTATTCCTGTTACTCAGCCGTCGTTTCTAGTGAATACACATTCAAATGTCACTGTACATTGTTTTTAGAATTCATCAATATAAGCACAAAATGTATAGTTTCAGAAATGTGTTGATGTAACTGGTCTTATGTGCAAAAAAACTGAATGTTTCATGTTTCCTGGACACTCGACTCAATCTTCCTTACATTCAGGTACAAAAACCAGTGAAAGAATAAATCTTCTTTAAGTTAACATTTAGGGAAAACTTGAATTAATACTTCATTTACGCATTTTGTCTTTTCATTTTCCTCATCATCATAAATCTGAGGCGCATTCATATGAGGTTTAAAGTGCTTCACCAGACTATGAATAGATTATTAAGGTAAAGTAGACCACCACTGAAGTAACTCTGTCATTACCTCATGTGGAGACACTGGTCTGGTGACATTAAAGCTCTCTTCCACGTCAGGCATCCCGACATAGATATTCAGGTACCTATTGATGAACAATAAAATTGAAGAGGAAAAAAAAAGAAGAATGATTCTAATAATGTGTGTGGGGGTATGTGTGTGTGTGTGTGTGGGGGGGGGGGGGTGTTAAAACAGCACGTACTTTAGATACCACATGGGATCTGCATCACTTGTAATCTTCTCATTTGCTTTCATGATCTTTTTTATCTGAAAATAGAAGTGACAATGATGCGAGAGCTTTGCATATACATACACACATATACATATACATGTATATATACACACACACACATATACATACATACATATACACACATTTTATATATATATATATATATATATATATATATATATATATATATATATATATATATATATATAAAAATAAAAGACATAACACAGTTACCTCCACATTGATGAAGTAGTTAAAAGAGTCAATGTGCTGCTTTACCAAGCCTTTAACCTGAAAATGAATTGAAAATTAAACATGAGGATGATGTTGATATAATAATTTTTAAATATATATATATATTTTTATTATTATTGTCTGGACAGGATGCTTACTTTCAAAAAGGCTGGAAGCAACTTCCATTTTTCCTTGAATCAAACGAAATAAAACATTTAATACAACTGTTATACTTAAACACATAAGAATTTACAGCATTCACTAATATTTATGCATTTTTAACTCTTTAAAACTGGCCGAAACCCATATACCGAGTTTCCAGAAATACAGTACACTACATAGGGTATACACCGTATTTCTTTACCCCCTATAAAGTGCACGGATAAAGGGACTTAGGGGTAATTTGGGATGGAGACACCTCATGTTAGCTACCTGGCTAACATGTCAAAGCATGTTGTAATGAAACTCGTGCTGGTTTCACTGCTCGCTTACCTCCACTGTGTCCACAGGAGCAGCGAGCTGGTGGGGGGACATGTCCCCAAATTCCTCCTGCAGTAACTCCATGTTTTTCACTACATCTGCTACAATCTACGCTAATAAAATCATATTACAAACTTCATCACCTACTAGCAACACTTCAACCGGAAGTTGAAGATGCACGTGAATAGTGCATTGCATTGCAGCAGGAAAAGGGTACCGGCTAGAACGATACCAAATATAATAACGCAGTGCAACAAACAAATAAAACCGGGTAGAAAAGGTGCAAGGGTGATTAGTTCCAGTCAAAATGAACACTCCTTCATTACAATTCGACTTTCAGAAACCTTTCAGAAATAGTCTTCGTGACTATTATTTGCTTTTCAATTTGAATTACGTACTCAACATAAATATATGGGCAGATTTTTAAACAATATGCATAAACAGGCCATATAAGGCATTGTTTAGTTGTAATACAATTTTGTATGAACAACTGAGTATGAAGAAAGTAAGCTAAAAGAATAATAAAAAAAAAACACCCAAACAAATACATTAACAAATGCGTTATAAAAAAAACCTAAGAAATGCACGAACGAGCAGACAAACAAGCAAATAAAGAAACCATGCAAAAGACTGACATTCAGTTCAGGGTTTCTCTGTGATCCAATGATCCACTGCAAACAGGATAAAGTGGTTATTTGTAACTGAATAATAAATTTAACGTCAATGAATCAAATAAATAACTAAATACAGCATTGCTGTATTGTATGCTGTACATGTTTTGATTAATAGACATTAATTTCTTTAATATACTTTAATATAATATACTTTAAAAGATATATTGAAGGATTGTTGGATGCTTGTCACCCTTCATAAACTATGAGATTAGATGATAATATTTTGATAGTGTGGCATAAATACAGAGAAGAATAAGGGGAACAACAATTATAATCTATGTTTAACTATTTGCTTACTTCTGCTCATGAATTTCAAGTCTGTTTGAGTGATGCAAGATGCACTCAGATTTAGCAGTTATTTGTATTTATAATAACATTACCGTAACATTTCACAATTGCATAATATTTAACCAAGCACATCATTTGCTAAATTTAGAAGCCTTCCCACACAAAGAACTGCAAATAGCTCTTGCAAAAGCAAGGAGGAGGTGCATTTGCTTTAAGATACTGTACACTTGCTTTATTAAAACTGTACACAACCACAATAGATTTGAAATAAATAAATAAATGAAATGAAACAATATGCCAGTAAAGTTTAAACTTTCAGCTTTAAATAAAGTGGGTTAAAAAAAAAAACATTTTATTAAGCATTTAGGAATTACAGCTATTACATAGTAACTTAACAAATTAACATTATATACAATAAATATAAGGATTATCTTTAATACATTGGTGCAAATCCTTTGCAGGAAATGTTGTATGCCTGATGTATATATCACATGGACATATTTAAATGCTGTAAGTGCTTTACTGTAGCTGCCTTTGGTTGCTGCTTTTTTGCAGTGGCAGACGAAGAACACAAACTATGTATTTGAGTTAAAGCAGGTAAAATATTACTCCAGTAAACGAGCTCCCTTTAAACTTTCACTTGGGAAAAAGTACAAAAGCATTTGCCTTCAAATGTGCTTATGTATCCAAACTACTATCATTTATTATGGCTATAATGTTCCTATAGTCATTTTTTGTCACAAGACTCTTAATCAACTTTATGTGAAAAGACTCTAATGTTACTTTTAGCACACCAATCTATTAATAAATTGTTATAAATTAGTCAAGCACTGATTGACATCTATTAAAGTTATAACGAGCCCAAAACCTCTTTTTCAACTACTTCAAAAAAATCACGCAAATAAGGTCACATGTGTATGTTCTGCTTGCTGTTAAACTGATGCTGAACTGTATGTTTGTGATAAGTAGATCCCACCAATTTATCCACTCATAAACACTCACAACATAAACAACACTCAAAGAACAACTGATTTTGCAAAATGTAGTTGAATAAAGAGTAAGATATTTGACTGTGAAATGTATTCGAATATTAGTATCAGTAAAGTACAGATACGCGAAAAAAGCTACTTAAGTACAGCAACGAATTACATTTAATATGTTACTGTCCACCACTGCTTTTTTGTGATTCTTTCTGCCTTTGGTTTTGTATTTAATAAGTAAAATCTGGTTCAATTCTGGTGAGGTCAGGCGACTGATTCAAACATTTTAATACATTAGATTCCATTGCTTTCAGAAGCTATTGGTGGACTTGCCCTTTTGATCAGAAGTTTGTGACTTTAGAATCCATCATTAAGACTCTTAACCCTCAACTGCATAAATGATATCATTGTAAATTTGTTGTAAGTCATTTGTCATAAGAAATTATCTTATTAATATAACTGAGAAGTTGAGGGTTAAAGGCCTAGCAGTGAATGATGGTACTGGGATTTTAACTTATTACCTTCCGATTAGAAGTCCAACAGTTTAACTACTAAAGCTACCACAACCCCATACAGCTTTACCCCATCCTATCAGCAGCATTAGCCTGAATCTAAGTAGAAAGTATAGCTCTATACACTTCAGAATTTTTTTTGCAACTTCTATCATCAATCATCACATCATCAATACACACCATTGACCGGTTCCATTAGCAGTCTTGCATGGCCATGCCATAACAGTGTCATGATGTTTAAAAATGATGTGGTATGCTTTGGATCATGAGCACCCTTTCCTTATCTATACTCTTTTCTTCCTATAATTCTAGATCAAGCCAATCTTGGTTTAATCTGTCTAAAGAATATTTTTATAAAACCGGGCAGGCTTTTTTAGAGGTTTTTCAGTAAAGTCTAATATGGTATTTCTTTTATTGAGTGTTACCAGTGGTTTGCATCAAAAGCTAAAATATTCATGAAGGTGTCTATTGTTTGTAGACTTTGACAATGTTACACCCACCTCCTCAACAGTGTTCTTGACTTGGCTAAATATTATTATAATGTTTTTGTTTAACAAGGTAAACATTTTGTGATAATCCATTTTCCAATATCCGCCAGACTTTTTAGTGTTGCTCAGTTTGCCTTTTATTAATTTTTTTACTTTTATAAGAAAATGAAAATGCACCACTTGCAGTCTACTCCATACCTTTTGTCTCCTTAATTTCGCCATGAAACAAGGAAGACGCAGGCCACACCTACTTCTCCAATGAAACTACTTATTTGTCAATTAAATTACTTTTGAGTTAGTGAAAAGCTAAAAAACATATTGCATAAATATATACTGTAGATAATGCAATATTTTTTGTTAAAACACTTTGAATTAAAGCTGGAATTCTACAACCCAATTATATCTTGATTGCTTAATTTTTCATCTATTTTGGTGGTGTACAGAAGCTGTAGATTATTTCTAAATTGTGTCCAAATTCCCTTGGGCCACAGAGTACATTATGTGGAATTGGACTTTTCTCCTATTTTTGAATGGACTGCCACAGACATAGTCCATGTGTTGATATGCATCTACTCCTTGTATTATGTATTCCTTGTACTTGTATTTTGTACAACTTATCAAGCAGCATCTACCACATCCAATAGGCTACATCATTCAGCAACTGTGCTGCTGAAAAGGCAACAATATGCAGGGTTATATGGTAAGTGAAAACTGTTTTGCTATTATTAATAAAAAAATAACAATTTGCACAATATTTTATTTTGCTGTAGATTTATTAAAATGGTTTAAACATGAAATGGTTAATTACACTATGCAAAAAGCTTACAGTTTTGATTTTGTTTACATGACACGCTCTACATTTAGGAGTTTTTTCCCTAAAAGCCTAACATTTAACAGTTCAGTGTTATGGTAAATACAAATGTCTTTATAGCCCAGTCACATGCTACATGTTCTGTTTTTTAAGTGATGCTAGCTTAATGCTAAATGTAATGACTATTCAATAGCTATTAAAAACAAATGTTGAATCTTAAATGTGACATGCAGCTTGGTAAATCTGTTTAAAAGAAAAGCTCAGTTGCTTTGTAGGTGTCTGTTGTTGTTGCTGAGAAGCTTGGGGTAGGATGTGCCGATGGAGCGTCCATGTCTGCTGACAACAAGCTGCACCTGGTACTCGTCCATATTCACCACTGCAGTGCTGCTTTTCTCCTTCGATGTCAGGAAGAAGATGGTAAACACTGCCATCTCGAACTCAGGACTGACACCAACAAACGTGCTGCCCACTGGTTTCAGCTGACCATGCCAGCTGAACTGCACATTCAACACATGATCATCTGCATCCGGCTAATGGGAAGACAGCAAGACAATAAGTACAATTCCATTGTCTGTTGAAAGTTATAAAATCTTGCATTTTTATTACAACTTTTAGTAACAATCACTATAACGCTGCTGTATTCTCAAAACTCTTTGTAAAAAATTTTTTTTACAGGTTACACGTTACAGGTTTATATTACTTGTATGAGTTACAAGGTCAGATGGCTTTATGCTCTCTGGTTTCTCTGTAAAATTACTAGTTTACCTTATTAACTTAATAAACGCTACAAATAAGGTTTTTCATTTAATTTCATTTTTAAAAATTGTAAACAAATTGCTGCAGGAATAAAATAAGAGTAGTGAAATAGGAAACTAATAAGCTTTATGGTAACAGTTACTCAGTGTCACATTGTCTATTTGGCTACATCAAACAGTTTATAATTTTTAAATGTACTGCTATGCTACTTCTTAAAACATCAGGGTGACCCATTTTAAAAGTGCTATAGCACATTTTTAATAAATATTTTCTTCAATCTTCGATTTGGGGTATAGGCAAAACAGCACTTCACTCCTCCACTTTTCTTTTCTTTTTGTTTCTTTTTTTTTGATAATGAAAAAAAACAATATTAACCAAAAACCAATATTAAATGCCTTAAACTTTTAGCAATATCTCTTTACTTCACAGTTTACATTAAGTGTATTAGACATTACCATATCATTTCTTGATGCTTTGTAGCCCTTATAGTCAAGAAAATTCTGCTTTTCCTGGAGATAAAACTGGATCCAGTTGTGGAGACCCATAATATCACTGCCGGATTTAGTCTCACCCACAAACACATGTTCAAAGCCACAGGAGTCCTCTCTGTTCAAGTAGGTACAAATAAAATTAAAAAAAGAAAGAAAAAAAGAATGAAATGAAATGAAATGTACAAATCATATTCGACTATAGACAGCTAGACATGTTATACATATGGGTTATACATATGGGTCTATATGCAAACAGCTGATATTGTAAATGACACTGAGAGAGAGAGAGAGAGAGAGAGAGAGAGAGAGAGAGAGAGAGAGAGAGAGAGATTCTTACCCTCCATTCCTTTCTCTGTGGTAAAGTCGGAACCAAATATTGTACAGCTGAGTCTTAAACTCCCCCAGGTCCGAGTTAGATTTTCCCTTTCCAACTAAATACTGGTGAGCTTTCTGCAAAATAAATAAAACCAAAAATATCTTTCATTAGGCAGATATCCATGTTATGCATTCACTCTAGACCAGCAGTTACATGTTTCATTGCACTCATTATGTTGTGGCTTTAATTTTCCAGGCGCTGCACCATACAACACAATGTGACAGGAAGAAGCAGCAATTTCACAAGAATTTATGACATACATTAAATATTCTGGCAGTACAGCAAGCACTTGTCTACATAGCCTTTAGCATTTTGCTATATATTTTGTATTATTAAGAGAAAATTATGTTTTTTGACATCTTAAGCAGTAAGTGATACATTTTACAGCCAGAGGGTTTTTTTTGTAAAAGGAATACAATGAAAATGATGAATATTTAAAAAATAAAACATGGAGATAAAACAACTAGTGTATAAAAGATAGCATTTGAGCAGAGTTAGAACTTAAATGTCCATTATAATGATAGGTATATGACGACATCCCATTTCATTTCATGTGTTTTGGGGACTCGAAAGGAAATTAAGGCAGTAATAATGAGTACCATACAAGATGCTAAACTACATAATGTTGGTAAATGTGGAATGTATCCAAACACCTGTTGAACATGTATATATATATTAATAAAAATTATTTGGATTCCAACACAATCAAAGAAGAAAATAAAAACTTTTTAATCCCTCCTTAATGATTGCTTTATCTGATTTGATCTGAGTTATGGTGGAACTGAGCTCTGTCCAAAGAACAGTGAACATGGAGTAGGAATAAATCCTTGATTGAATGCCATTTAGTCTCCAGGCATCATGTTGACATGTGTTTTTATCTTGGAGCAATTCAGAGGCATGAGTCTACCTCATGCTTTCTAAAAGTGGGAAGAAACTGGAGAACCCTGATGAAAACCAATGTGAAAGTGGAGTACACGCAAATTAAATTCAGGATCTAAACAGATATATGTTAGTCTTTACACAATAAATGGCATGTTTAGTTTACTTAGTGTTGCTGTTATGGTGTACTAGATGTTTGTAATTGATTGATGGGTTTGCAAGCACAACGTCTCGTGTTGAGACTGTATTACCCAATTCACAGAAATGTTTATACCTTCATGACTGCTGTGTTCAAGATGGCATCCAGGAAAGCATTATTCTCAGCTATCTCATCAGTTGTCACCTTCTCAGCTACACCAGTAGACCTTTCATAGTTATCCAGCAGCTTCATGAAAGCTAGAAAGTATAAGAGAGATGCTTTGGTTGACTGTATTTACAGCTTTGAAAAATGTATTGATCCGAATAATCACAGACTGTTTTGTTTCATCTGATTATGGCATTTATAAACATATGATGTAAAAGCCTAACCAGGGATGAGGGCTGCAATCTAGCCTTACAATACATGCCTCATGCACACGACATCGGTTGTCAGTGTGTAACAATGTCTAGTGCATTGTCCCTGTTAAATAAACAAACAAACAAATACAAATCAGGCATTTGAATGACATAAAAATCCTAAAAAACAAATCTTAATCTGAAAAAAATATATATATATTAAAGAGCCCCATTGTGATCATGAAATGGATTTTTAATAGATTTTTGATATAATATCTCAATAAGAATGGACAGGCTTCATCTTAAATAAATGATTATAGTTTATTTTGGACTCTCACCCTTTCTGTATGTATGTTTAGAGAAAAGAGAAAAGATTCTCCTCTTTTTTGTGCTCTTATCACGCTAGAGTTGCTGCATTAAATAAATACTTCACAGTGCATCAGTGGTTCTTTGTAACCAAGCATGCAAAATGGAAGCCTCACAGTTGGATAAAGAATCCTGGCACGCCTGTGAGAAAGGCATGTCCAGAGCTGCTCCTGGGAAAATTTAAGTGTCTTTTGTCAAAACAAGCAGATTTTTATTGCATGTGTTTTAAGAATTAGGGCATGTCACAAGCATAAAGGTTTCTGCTGAGGATTTTGGTGAGAAAACCCAGCAAAGCAGATCAATTTAAATCAAATAAGAAAATAGGGGTTTCTCTCTTACTTGTGTATGTTGTGATGGATTTCAGTTTGATCTCATTCACATAGGAGAAGAGAGGAGATGAAGCATGATCAGTGGCGACTTTGCTCCCTTTGGGTATGAAACCAGCTCGGCCCTTTTTGATTTATAAAAAAAAATATGCAACAATGTAAAAAAAAATTTTTAATGATAAAATTCATAAAACAATCATAGAAAAAAGATTATATATTACATTCTGAGACATTGCACAACAGCTATGGATTGGGAAAAATGCCTAACACTGAAGAAAATCGTTTATCCTTCCCTATGTCCTAATAATTATAATATATTATAATAAATCATAATGCCATACCTGTAATGAGATCTTGTAATCAGTTCCAGGCTTTAAGCGATTGGTGTCTAACTTCCAGAGCTCATTGATTATATTAGACAGTTCCTGATTTACAGTTTGGCTGTGGATTTTAGAAAAATTTTAGCAAAACCTTTCTGAAAATGTTATAATATGTAAAACAAGTATCTTAAGAAAACTTACGCTGCTGCATGAATTTGTGCAGAGAAGCCCAGGAGCACAATAAGACATCCCCATAGTTGCCTGGAAGTGGATGCAAAATAAATAGAACAAATAATAAAGCCAAGTAAACAACCAATCATAATGTACAAGCAATGCCAGTTAATAACTTCTGTCTGTCTGTTACTTATGCAAACTATTTTATTGCATATCAAATCAATTCATCCAGCCTGCATGAACAATGGTCTGCATAAACAAATAGTTTATAGTGCATTAATAAGCATGGGGGAATAATGGTAAACAGTTTTAAACAATATAATAACAGATATCCTACATGTTAGCCATTGTTCTTTGTTCCCTTGTGCAGCAGATTTGAAGGTACAAGTTCTCTTCCTCGGCTGAAACGCAGACTGCTGCTCACAAGTCTGAACACCAACCGACGTACTTATATAATACTCCCCCAAACCAGAAAATAGGTGGGTGAGGTTTATTTTTGTAAAATGACTCATTTCAAAGGAGTTAGTCAATCAATTTGTATGCACAAGACATTTTGTTCCTATGCCTTTTCTCCTCTCTTCATTTTTCTCCCTTTTTTTTCCAGCATGTAGGAAATTATTAGTATTTCAACAATGACTGTTTAAAGGTATAAGTGCACAAATTAAGATTAGAAATAAAAATACATTGCTATAGACAGTAAAAGACTGTACAATAAATGTGGTTTAAAGTGAATGTCTTATCTTATGCAATATATGTTACTTTGTGGATTATTCTATCCTGCCAAAAGCCAAGATCAACATATTTAAAAATGGTGAAATCAGGTGTGGCTTTTGCTTAATTGAAATGAAACTTTGTGAATAAGTTTAGACTCCAACAGATTAGAGGTACTAAGTAATATACTCATAAGCAGTTATATTGATGTTAATGAATCTAGAGGCATTAACTTTGGTATGAGGCAACTCCAGTATAAGCCAGGCACTTGCAGTGACATGTTTATCAGCGTCAAGGTGCTGCCATGCAGACCTTTAGTATACAAAGGAATTTACCAGTCAGCCAGAATATTAAACCAGCCTGCCTAATACTTTGTAGGTATACCATATGGAACCCCTTTTCCCGGTTCAAATGTTGACCTTTAACTTTTAGTAAGTATTCAGCACTGCATACCAAGATCACACGACATGACCTGCTTATGGAGATGCTCTGATCCAGTCATCTAGCCAACACATGTTGTCTGCTTGCAACACATTAAAATTTTGTGTAGTGACTGTTCAATTGACAAGGGGCCACTGTAATGTGATTATCCATTTTTATGCATGTCCATTCTCAGTGGTGGGCTGTCACGGCCAGCAAGGACTTTATTTGACTTACAATTTAATATATATTTGTCCATAGATATGTATAAAATTATTCCCAAAAGTCTGTTCTAATCAATGTTTCTCTCAGGTATGCTGTTGCAAGGAGCAGCACCACTGAGTGTACTATCCAATCAGATTTCAGCCATCACATCACGCATTGCCATAAGGGCAGCTGAAATGAACAGTGCGGGCTCTTTAAATCCATGCTACTTGAAGCTATTGCTTTGACCAATTATATTGAGACCTGCTTACTCAGACTAGCTGGTGTCCAGTCATGTCCGCATATTTACTTTTTGATTGGATTGTCAAAGAGTAGCAAACTGTACAAACTCAAATACGTTTGTGTGGATTTATTAGCTGTTTTTACATTTCACAATATCTGACAGAGGAGATGAAATTGATTTGGTCACAGATATACTTACAAGGACATTCACAAGACAGACTTGTCAGGGAAAGGGGCGCATTGTGAGTAAAGGTCCGCCATAAATGGTTCCTTTTTCATGAACCATTTATACTTTTGCTTTTTGCACAAAAATACACAATTTGCCGTCATTTCCAAAAATGCAAGGAAAACCATTTTTTGTTTATTAAAAGGTTAATACTGATGCTTCCACTACAGATGCTGTATGTGGTGCAGATGTGACTGCAGTGAAAGGAGACTTGTTGAATGGTGTAGAGCTTTTCTCAGCTGCTTTGGAGCATTTCTCGAATCATCCTTAATATTTGCAAAACAGTAAGTGCATCCTCGAAACAATGTGTAGAAACAGCACAAAACATGCAAAAGCCTTAGTTCATTTCTTAAAAGTATGCATTTGTGTCAATGAACCTGCCATTCCCATCAGAATTAAAAGTCCCTTTGTCTTTGTTCACAAACAAAATCATCAAAATGTTTAGTCATGCTGTCAGTATGATGCGCACAGTTTCAGGATTTCTTGATATAAACTATGGTTTGGATTACAGTGAAAGAAAATGCACAAAATTTGACTTCCTTCTGTTTGGCATCTATAAAATTCAGCAGCACAAATTCATTTATTCGATTGGATATTTGATATATATTGATTGCAAGAGACCGAACAGGATTCACAGTATTTCTTTACTTTACAAGTGTTCATTTGATTCTTAGTTGTTCAGATTTTTTAATATACAATTCTTTGTTTTGCTTTGTCTGTATACACTCACCAATTGAAGGTTCACAAGATTCACCTTTGACCTGTTTAAAAGAACTAGTTGATTATGTGTTGATCTGATGCTGTACACTCGCCTTCATTAGTGACATTCAAGATTCATCTGCCCAATTCTTCAATTCAAGTCACATTTACAAAAAAAAAAAGTTAAATAGAAATTTTAGATGACAGACGATAACTGGTTTAACAGTTCTGCATTCAACTGATGCCGAGATGTTATGAGAATTTCAATTCTGATCTGAGAAATGCTCTACAGCAACGGTGAATAACTGTAATAGGTTTTACTGCTTTAGTAATGGCATTCACTCTTGTTACATTTGATACCTGCCTGTGCAGCGCTCTGTTCTACTGAGTTCCTGTATAATATTGGTGATTTCTTTAGCCATGCCATTATAATGATGGAATTACGAGAACTGATTCAGGTAGGAAAACACTAAAGGCTTAAGTGTAAGATTCACAGCCTGCCACAGCTGTATGTGATGCCTCAACCATGTACTTACTGCACCAATATGCTGTCTTGGCAGGCAACTTTGTAATAGCAACAGAAGTACCTGACAGTTTTTGAAAAGGCTCCAGCAAATGATTTCTTCATAATGAGACAGGACTCCCAAGCAGACATCTTTCATCAGAACAGCTTTGTGCCTCTAGCAAGTTAAGGCTTGTGTAACTCTTGCCAAGACTAGCACTTCTCTACGGTAGCTGTGGTCTAGATGTATTAGGGAAACTCACTTCTAAAGGATCCCTAATTCCGACACACCCATGAAAACTACCACTGTGGATGGAGTCTGCAATCCTTGCACCATCCACTAAAGCTGGGGACCAAATAGAGTCATTTCCTGGATTCAATCATGGATAAAGTACTAGTCTCAATGAATCTAGCTTCCTCCCAGTGAATTGTAGCCTATTTTAGTGCTACAGAGCTCTTTTTGAGCATGTTTCACAATGAATTGGTTCACCAACGCAAAGCACACATTTTGGGAAGCTGTTCAGTTCAATATAGAATTAAATGGAAAATATTTAAAAGTACTAAGATTAAACAGGTAAACTTAGTATACAAAAGTAGAGAAAATATTAGGTTAAATTAAAAAAAATAATAGGATTGGGTTTTTTTTTTTGTTATAGAGAGGGAGATTTGGATCCAGATCAATCAGGGATGATTTTGAGAGCGACAGTACCAAGACTAAGATAATGTGAAAAAAAAAAAGGAAAACACCAGTAAATCAATAAATGAGACTGTGCTATATTGTTTTATTTATTTACCTTTGAGCATAATGCACAAGTATGGATGCCAAAAAATCATTGCTTTGATGAGTAATCAAAGCTCAGTAAGAACAGTTTTTGATATGTTAATTGTTGCAAAATATATATATATCTATATATAAAAACTGAAAAGCTTAAATAACATGCAACTGTACAAACAGGGCATCCAATACATGGTACTGTGTTTTCATTCCATTTTATTTTCAGTTATTGTCTTATCTTGGCTATAGGTCAGGGTTTATATGGTGTATTTCCCAGGAACACTGGGGACAATTTAGGAATGTAACCCGGATGGGCCACCATTCTTTCAGAAGATTTTTCATACTGTTATAAATATCACATGCCAATGCACCTTGTATTAAATCTATAAAATACTGTGAAATGTTTTAAGAAAAATATAAATATGGCAGACATCATGTGGTCATTGTAGAATTTGGCTGTTGTTCCCGCAAAGTGTTTAAATTCGATTAATCAGAGGCTAAAAGTGTCATTGTGCTGTTTGCCATATTGGACATAATGAATGAGAGTGGAAGGCCAGTCGAAAAAACTGCATCAACGATCCAGTTCCCAATTGGGAGGCAAACTACAGTAGGGCTGCCATTTTTTTTTTCATTAAAATCTCTCAATAAAAATATGTCCCTGAAGCATAATTACATTGTATTCATACAATTATAGGCAAAGACAAGACTGACAATTCAATACACGCAGCTGCCTCAGGGAAACATATACATACCCATGACCCATATTTTAGCTTAAAGAATGACACCTACTCTGCACTGTACTGAGGAAAATACTGTTATGTGGTTCTTTTACATTAAGTGAATACACTCATAAGGTTTAGTTAGCACTGACAGATTGAGAAAAAGAAAGATAGAAAAAGAGAGAGAAAGCGAGATGTGCAGAGAGGTTGGCACAGTCAAGTTGTGATCACAGCAGCTATGGACAGTCATGTCCAAAAAAAAATGTCTTTAAACATTGGAGTCATCGTCAGTCATGCTGGGGTTGGGGGACGATGTTGCAATCTCCTTAAAGAACTCGTCATCTTTCAGCATACTCTGAAAATACACAAAACATTTGCACTCAATATACATTCAAAATATTTGTCAAATATATTCAACTGGATGTCCTTTTTTTTTTTTTTACCGTCAAGTTGTTGATGCCTTCTGAAAAAGCCCCAATTTGTCGCACTGTTCCCTCTGAATCCTCCATCTGTGGTTAAGAAAAAAGAAATTACATAAAAACAAAAACAATAGAAAACAGTGTAAATTATGTAAGAGGAGAATATGAAGTTGGTCTTTGCTTGGGGACAAATGACATAAAAAAAAA
The DNA here is from genome assembly GCA_039877035.1 of Silurus lanzhouensis. NCBI lineage: Eukaryota > Metazoa > Chordata > Actinopteri > Siluriformes > Siluridae > Silurus > Silurus lanzhouensis. The sequence goes on along the minus strand of JBCEWE010002369.1, from coordinate 9,425,307 downwards.
AATAAAAAAAAAAAGGATCACACCCACAAAATAGCACTGAAAGAAACAAAAGCCTTCAAAAAGATGGCATGGTCCACACACTCCAGTCAGTTGCAGTTGAGCCAGGAGACTATCCCAGGGGTCACTCTACATGGTGTGCCAACTCATCACAGGGCACAAGTACACACCCACACACACACTACAGGCAATACGAAATCCAAATCAACCTACAACCCATGTCTTTGGACTGGGCGGAAAAAGCCGGAGTACCTTGAGGAAACCCCTGAAGCACAGAGACAGCATGCAAACAAAGCAAATGTTCTAACCACTAACCCCCGACATACACACTCACCGTGAAACGGAAATAGTCAAGGACTTTGTCACCCTTGCGGTGTACACTTTAACCTAGCTTTGATGAACCCTAATAACCCCACCTGTTCTAGCCGGTCCAGGTCATCCTCGTAAATGTGCAGCTCCAGCCCTCTGAGGCCCTTCTGGAAACTGTGTCCTTTTGGCATCTCCACATCCATGGGACACACATACTCCTCACTATCCTCCTGCTTCTTCTTCTTCAAAGTCCCAAAGCTCCCAAATGCAAGTTTTCGAGGCTAAATACACATCAAAAATGAAAGTTAAATTAAGCGGAATAAATAATCCAACAGTGAAACAAAAGACAAACATTAACCAGAGTTCAGTCTTGTATAATTCAGTAGTATCGGTGATGAACTGTACCTTGACCTTAGCGGTTGCAGTGAGTAAAGTGTAATCAGGGTTCTCTATACACTCCTGCTTCGACTGCTGGGCCTCAGAGCCCACCAGCAGGTTAAAATGTGTGGCCAGGTGTCTTCGGAGCAAAGTCTTGTTGGGAGGAATGTTTAGAAGCAGCGCCATGGTTTCCACATTGAAGCGAGGCTCGAGAACCTAAACACAAACGCACGCCCATTCAAAAATAATGAACTTTCAAACTTGTGCAGGATAGTTATCCTCCTCTGTATAGCTCACCATCAGTCCTCCATGGACTCCGCTGCCTCTCAGATTGGGTGCGTATTCTGCCAGATCTACAGAGCGCAGCCACTCCATCACACGGTGATTGGTCCACTGAGAGATTTCAGCCGGAGTGATGTTGTTCTACCATGGCGGAAAGAACATTGATTAATCAAACAGTAATGGAAGGTGGTGTTATGGAAAATTTCACAAGCGCACACACCTCGTCTGAGGGTCTGCGACGCAGACAGTTGGGCTCGTAATTGTTGAGGCGGAGCACTTGGATCGCTCGCTTAATGCTGAGGTGATGCAACACGCTGCCCACTTTCAGAGACAGCAGGTCATCCTGACCAGCACAACAAAAATTACTGTTAAAAAATATTCAATAATGGTTTACAAATCATACATTAATTAGCTAGTTCATTGGGCAATTAAAAACTCCATTGTGCTGCCCAGTTTAACATTTTTCTTGCCAGGAAAAAAAAATATATATATATATATTTTTTTTTACATTTACGTTCATATCAGCTTCAATGGCTAGGAAAGAAAAACAAGAATGAAAGTTTATGTCTTTGACATGTAAACATGTTGCTGATTAGCATTTCTGCTAAGAGATGTGATGTACTATCCTCACAAGAAATTCTAATCTGGACAGCATTTTTAGTTTCTGTGTCTTCAATCTATAGTGAATAGCACCATATGGAGTGAAATTCAGAACAATTAGCTTGTGTTATAGTTATAGTATCACTGAATAATTACACCTTTGTGAATACACTTGTTTTGAAGAAAGGCAATAAAGATTTAAGAGTTTTTAATTTTATTCTGGTTATTAAACCTACAGGCATGAAGCATAACCCTAAATCTGCTTGGCCTTCACACTACTGCCTGGCTTTCTTCTTGGCTTTCAGACTGCAAATATATTTACCTCATGTGGTAAAAGCACATATATACAAAGCAGTGGCAGGTGTTCAAAAGTGTGCAAAGGTGTGGCCTGGTGGTACAACAACTCACCACAGTCATGTAGTGAAGCATTCTGCCATCCACTCTTGCCTCATCAAACTGAGTTTTGTACTGAGGAAGTCCAATATCATCAAGCCACCCTATGTGAAGCGATCAGATAATAAATATAAATAAATACATCTTAAACAGACCTTAAAAAAAAATGGGGGGAAAAATGGAACAATGAAAAACACATTACTTACTTGTTACCCATTGGTAATCTAGTTTGCCTTTGTTGTCATCTTCCTCAGAACCCAGAGCTTGAAGAGCCAGTTGCAGTTTCTTTCTGTGGAGAGGATGCTTGATCCCCAGCTCCTACACACACACAAAATAAATACTATGACTTCTATCGGTTTGATGATTTCCACAAAGATTGGTGATAATCACAGCATGTACACAACCAAATATAACAATGCAGATTCCCACCATTAAGGGGAACTGGGAACTTCTGATCAGAAGGTAATTGGAAGGTGATCCAAGAAACACAAGTCTGACAGTTTTGAATTACAAGCCTTTAAAAATTTACCTAAAACACTGCTTATTTCAACAGCAGCCCTTACTTTCTTATGAAGGTCTAATAATATTGGGCTAATCGGGACATTTTTTATGTTATTTCCCACGTGCATAGCAGAAATGACAGGAGTGGGAAAATAAATAACCTCATCAACCTCTATATACTGGAAGTCTGCCAGCATGTCCATATCCATAGTATATGCAGTGATTCTTTCAAGGACTGGAGGATTGTGCTCTTACCTCAACAGCCAGATATAACTCCCCTGTAGAGATGCAACTATCCTTGAATAAATGAATTTTAATCACAAACGATACGTGAATGAACTGCATGCTTACTAGAGCTGAAGCGATTTTGTTTAGCTCATTTAGTCTATTTAACTACACACTGAGCAGCGCGTTTCCACACGGACCCTTATTAGTGACGCACCACCAGCTAAACCCTGGAACAGGCAGTCGCTGCAGAACGAAAAATAGAACGGGGAGGAGGAGAAGATGCAGGCAATAGAAAACGACAGAAAAATTCCACGTTTTGGATTATTTTAAACTACACCACCATACAGTGCGTTTTTAAATGCAGTGTTTAGGTTTTATTATTATTTTATGTGTATGGACTCTTGTTCCAAGTTACATTCCTGTCCACTAAATTTTGCCTTTTACAAAAGATTAAAGATTCAAAAATGTTATTTGTCACATAGTTATATACAGACTACAAGTGAAATGAAAACCTGATCGCCCGCTCAGAAATACGCATTAAGTAAAAAGGTCTAATATATATATAAAACGATAAGCTGGTATTTAAAAAAAATAGCCACAAAGTTGTTAAGCTGAAATGTGAAAGTTAACAAATACAATGTTTAGGCTTTGTTATTATTTTTTATAACAAAACCTAAACATAGTTTTTGCCTTAGTTTTGGGTTGTAATATGGTTAATATGGTCAGCAATTTGAAATCGATTTCTATATTTTATTTGTATTTTGATGTAATATGGCAATCAAATGCACTAAATGGGTTTAATTTTCACAGATAATCCTATAATATAATTTTTGATTAAAAAGGAAACCAATGACTTGTTCATTTAAGAGACCATTTAAGACCATTTAAGAGAGTGATCTTTAAAAAAGAAAAAATACTTCTTATCCAAATACTCGATTAATCAATGGAATAATCGGTAGAATATTCGATTACTAAAATAATCGATAGCTGAATTCCCTAATTCTTACCTTTTCTAAGTTCTGTGTTGAAGCGTGAAGAAGAGTCTGTCCTGAGGAAATCCACTGTCTGGCCAGGTTCACATACAGCCCAAGTCCCTGCTCCTGCATCCAGTCACACACCTGCTCCCGGGACCAGCGTGCAAACGGAGCATCCACCTCACTGACACACACAAGCATACACAATAAATACACAAACTCCCACTTAAGGCAGGATTAAGCGAAGTGTAAGTCCGGCATTTCCTAAACTGAAGCTTTGGATTCAAGACAAGAGAAACCTCAAATGCATGCAAATGTAAAGATGCAGCAAAGTTATTTTTGTTCAATTTAATGCTATGCATTTAACATTTCTATCTTTTCCCCCCACTCTTTTGGCTAAACTGGTTTTCAAAATTGTTAATACATCTGCACATCCAGACAATACCATAGAAATGAAACTTGGATATATTTTAGAGTAGTAAATGTGCAGCTTGTACACCAGTACAGATTTACTGACCTCTGAAAATAACTCAACATTTCTATAGTATTGTCCCTTGAGAAGAAATACTACAATGGTTGCTAAAATGTGAGGGGGCTCCTGAGATGGGAGAAGGTGCTGTGACTTATGAATGTCATCAATAAATACTTAATGAGCTCCAAACTATGCAAATAATAATGATCCCAGATTCATGTCAGTGATGCAGACTGTTCTTTTGGTTGATTTTATAGATGCACAGAGGAACAGATAGTGGGGTTGCCAAGTCTGTGATTCTGTTTTTGGCCTCTTTAGGCTGAGTGACTGATTTTAGCACAGCATTTGTTCATGATTTACAACAGAAAAAAGTCGCTCCGGCAAAGTGTCAAAATCTATCAGATAAGATTTTTTTTTCCAGCCATGATCCAGTTTCTCTCTTTTTGGCTGTTTGCCAGAATTCAACTACAGAAGCATCCTGGCTTTTCCCAGATCTCAACACTTTTGCTTCAAACAACAATTCAACAATTTAAGAGTGTGCAACTATTGCTGATATCCTAGATCCTAGAATAGCAAAGTCCACTAAAGGCGGTAGAGCATTCTCACATTTAGCTCCTAAACTTGGAATAGTCTTCCTGACAGTGTTCGGGGCTCAGACACACTCTCCCAGTTTAAGTGTAGATTAAAAACTTATCTTTTTAGCAAAGCCTACACATAACACACATCACATCATCACCTTGTGCTCCAGAACATTTGATCGCATGCACATTATTAACTTGTGCTTTTTTTAATGTCATGAACAGCAGCTACGCTAATTCCTTTGCACTGCATCTCTTTCTCTACCCATCCTGAGGTTGCTCCAGCCCCAGTCACGTCCCACCTTATGAAGATTGTGAACCTTTAAAGAAGTAGATGCCGACCCCACAAACATCCCGAACCATCTAGAGACGTACCAGCGCCAATTGGATCCCACTCCATGTGGAGTTTGGACATTGGATCTCATGGAGTGTTTAAAGGCTCTGGCATGGAGAAGCTGGTGTTGGATCTGTGATGATCTCAAATGTTGAGCTATTTTATGAGTTGCTCAGTAGCTCCTAGTTTTATAACCACAATGACTTAAAGATCATTACTCATAATCTTACATTCCAGTGCTCATGTTAGTTCTCACTCTCCAGTGTTCTGTATTGTTTTAAAGACTATAATTACAATCTTGATGTCACCCAAATGAGGAGGGGTTCCCCTTTTTTGATTCTGGTTCCTTCTCAAGGTTTCTTCCTCATAACATCTAAGGAAATTTTTCCTTGCCACAGTCGCCATGGCTGTTCATCAGGGATAAATACACATCGTTCACCTTCACTGTTAAATTCTGTAAAGCTGCTTTGAGACAATGTCTGTTGTGAAAAGCGCTATAGTAATAAACTTGACTTGGCTGATATGTGTGAGAGCTTTGACTTACCACCAGGGGGTGGTCTTTTCACTTAAATTAGTCCAAAATTGTTTACTTGCTCAGCAAAAGCAGCCCACTGGTGCATATGTCAACACTGACCTGTTTGGGTTGTGCAGGTCACGTGACCATCCCAGCCTAGGCCCGGCTGTGGCTCGGACTCCTCCGCGCTTGAACTCATTCTCTGATAGGTTGTCATCCAAAGTGAATGTGGTTGACTGACTTCTTGTAAGCCTTTAGGGAGGAGTAGTGTATACCAATTTGGTTAAAAGTAGGAAATTGCCCATTCACAGCAGGAGCAATGACATAGACACAACGTCTTATGTGTAAGGCAGTTTACTTACTTTCCTAAGAATGCTTTGATTCCCTTCGATTTCTTTTTGCCCTCTAGGCAGCTGGAAAGAGTATGTGTGCTGTCACTGTTGCTTGACTTATGTGGCATCCCTGCAAGATCCAGATGGTCCATGCAGTCACGCTCTGTCTCAGCTGTTCAAACACACACAAACTATATAACCAACAAATAACATTCAGCAAATAACCAATGACAAGCACATCTCCAAATGTTGTTTGATTTAAGATCTTTCAAACTAAAACCAAGTTAAAAGCAACACAACAAAACTTTACAAACACACATGCAAATGACATCTGGGCAGAATTAATGAATGACTAAAACTAAAACAAACTTGAAATAAACATGCACACATGCATGTAAATTAATAAACAATCAGATCAATAAAAAAGTTTACATACACACACAACAATGACAGAGGCATAAAAAAGAAACTAGAGTTAGTGCAGTGTCACTGTGGCTGCACACTCCATACTGGATTTGTTTGATTGGTTTTGCGCATGATTGAAACGACTAACGAATCAATAGCGCTAGCATTAGCCGCTAACCAGGAAGTGACTAACAGCTAACGGGAGCACTACAGATTCTTTAGAGTTTTATGTCGACCGTCAAAAATTTCTCTTGGAAAAAAAGGAGAAAATCCGGACAAAGTATTTTCTGAGCAGTAACCAAATGGGGTCTTACAAATGTAAAATATTATTATTATTTTTTTTTCATTTATTTAATTTAATTTAAATTAATTTAATCTGTGCAAATGTAATCAAAATAATAAAAAAGTGTATTGCATTAATTTGATTTATTATATTATTATAATTTTATTTAGCAGACATTATATTTAAACATTTAAAAAAATGTAAAATAAATAACTGTTAATTTCTACAAATGTTACTAATAATAAACAGTTAATAAAAGATGACAAGCAATTTTATGTTTAGAATTTGTTCCCCCTAACTGTACTGAAATTGTACCGAACAGTGACTTAAAAGCTGAGGTATGTAACTAACCGTGAATTTTGTGTGCCGTCTCTCTCAATATTTTCTATTATATATACAGGGAGTGCAGAATTATTAGGCAAATGAGTATTTTGACCACATCATCCTCGTTATGCATGTTGTCTTACTCCAAGCTGTATAGGCTGGAAAGCCTACTACCAATTAAGCATATTAGGTGATGTGCATCTCTGTAATGAGAAGGGGTGTGGTCTAATGACATCAACACCCTATATCAGGTGTGCATAATTATTAGGCAACTTCCTTTCCTTTGGCAAAATGGGTCAAAAGAAGGACTTGACAGGCTCAGAAAAGTCAAAAATAGTGAGATATATTGCAGAGGGATGCAGCAGTCTTAAAATAGCCAAGCTTCTGAAGCGTGATCATCGAACAATCAAGCGTTTCATTCAAAATAGTCAACAGGGTCGCAAGAAGCGTGTGGAAAAACCAAGGCGCAAAATAACTGCCCGTGAACTGAGAAAAGTCAAGCGTGCAGCTGCCAAGATGCCACTTGTCACCAGTTTGGCCATATTTCAGAGCTGCAACATCACTGGAGTGCCCAAAAGCACAAGGTGTGCAATACTCAGAGACATGGCCAAGGTAAGAAAGGCAGAAAGTCGACCACCACTGAACAAGACACACAAGCTGAAACGTCAAGACTGGGCCAAGAAATATCTCAAGACTGATTTTTCTAAGGTTTTATGGACTGATGAAATGAGAGTGAGTCTTGATGGGCCAGATGGATGGGCCCGTGGCTGGATTGGTAAAGGGCAGAGAGCTCCAGTCCGACTCAGACGCCAGCAAGGTGGAGGTGGAGTACTGGTTTGGGCTGGTATCATCAAAGATGAGCTTGTGGGGCCTTTTCGGGTTGAGGATGGAGTCAAGCTGAACTCCCAGTCCTACTGCCAGTTTCTGGAAGACACCTTCTTCAAGCAGTGGTACAGGAAGAAGTCTGCATCCTTCAAGAAAAACATGATTTTCATGCAGGACAATGCTCCATCACACACGTCCAAGTACTCCACAGCGTGGCTGGCAAGAAAGGGTATAAAAGAAGAAAATCGAATGATATGGCCTCCTTGTTCACCTGATCTGAACCCCATTGAGAACCTGTGGTCCATCATCAAATGTGCGATTTACAAGGAGGGAAAACAGTACACCTCTCTGAACAGTGTCTGGGAGGCTGTGGTTGCTGCTGCACGCAATGTTGATGGTGAACAGATCAAAACACTGACAGAATCCATGGATGGCAGGCTTTTGAGTGTCCTTGCAAAGAAAGGTGGCTATATTGGTCACTGATTTGTTTTTGTTTGGTTTTTGAATGTCAGAAATGTATATTTGTGAATGTTGAGATGTTATATTGGTTTCACTGGTAAAAATAAATAATTGAAATGGGTATAAATTTGTTTTTTGTTAAGTTGCCTAATAATTATGCACAGTAATAGTCACCTGCACACACAGATATCCCCCTAAAATAGCTAAAACTAAAAACTACTTCCAGAAATATTCAGCTTTGATATTAATGAGTTTTTTGTGTTCATTGAGAACATGGTTGTTGTTCAAATTAAATCCTCAAATGAAATTAATCCTCAAAAATACAACTTGCCTAATAATTCTGCACTCCCTGTATACAGACACACACACACACACACATATACATACACATACATACATTATATATATATGTGTGTGTGTGTGTGTGTGGTGTGTGTGTGTGTGTGTGTGTGTGTGTGTATGTGTATGGAAGCACAGTCGTATGAATGGGGTAAAGGATTTGATTGGATAAGTGTCGGAATGTGGTTCTGTAATAACATGTTATTGGAAGGCACCACATTTCCATATTCCACAAAACCTGCTCGGCTCTTTCTGGTAATGGTGCAGTAGTGGAAAGACAAAATACACAAAAGATGCCTGGAAGTTTAGCAGGGTACTTTATTTACTGTCATTGCTCAGCTCTGCTTGCTTTTAGAAGGTTAGAAAAAAACAATGCATTAAAAACAAAAAGGATTTTCAGATTTTGGACCACTTTAAGGCAGTGGTGTGAGGAAAAGAAAAATCCTAAGAAAAGATCCACCTTGAATGACATGCATCAATATTTTTTAGCACATTGTCCTAGTTTTTGCTGAAACAGCAGTGCTTTAAATCTTTTTTTTTTACACTATGTACATGTTGGATAACTCAGTAATACACTACATGGGCAAAAGCTTCTGGACACCTGATCATAAGATTTTTTGTGCTTTTTGAAATTCACATTTCACATTTAATCCCCATTTGCTGTTACAATAACCTCCACTTTTCCACTAGATTTTGGAGTGTGGTTATAGAGATTTGTGCACATTCATCCACTAGTGTGTTAATAAATTCAGGTACTGGAGTAAGATGAGAACACCTGGGGTGCAGTCAGCTTTCTAGTTCATACTAAAGATGTTCAATGGGGTTGAGGTCAGAGTTCTATAGCAGGCCACTTAGAATCTTCTGCTCCAACCCATATAAACCATATCCTCATGTAATATGGCAATTAAATACACTAAATGGGTTTAATTTTTGACAGATATTCTTGTATGCAATTTCAGCAATAAAAGTTTACATTTTCCTAATAAGGAAACAAATGACAGGTTCATTTTAAGAGTATCTTATTCTCTCTTCAATTTAGTATTGGTTTCTTAAAAAGAAAAAGTCCTTCTTATCCGGTTACTTGATTAATCAATGGAATAATCGGTCGAATACTCGATTACTGAAATAATTGATAGCCGCAGCGCTAGTTACATTTTTTTCACCTGCACTGCTGATAATAACTCAAGTAAATGAAAACCACTCAAAAAAGAAAGTAGGTTTACCCAGATTTGGAGCACTGGCTGTTCTCTTGTTGCCTTTGAGCTTAAAGAAACCTCGTCCAAAAGAGGATCTCGCTTTCTTTGTACCAAAAGCGTCATCTTCAACAGTACGGGAGCTGTTAGAGGACTTCGGCAGCAAGGTCGTGATTTTGTTGAACTCGTCAAAAGCACGACTCTATAGCAGCAAGAGATTGTATCATACAAGGATCTCACAGAATACTCGATTAAAGGAAACAAAGAAAACAAGGAGTGAAGTAAAACGTACCTCTGCTGGACTCTTTCCAACTGCCAGAGGCCTCTGGGATTTAACAAAAATAAGTAAACAAACAAACACAATCAAATATTGACATCTGAAATTTCCCTGATATGATTTTTATTTACCTTTTCACTTGTGCTGCCGTCCAGTGTGCTCAGGCTGCTAGATTTGGGGACGTTCAGTCTTCTGCAAAAAAGAAAAGAGACTATTTTTATTATTCATTCACAGTCAGACGCTCTGAAGCATCAACGTACAATTTCAGTTACACTGTTTCTCGTCATTTAAATAAATTAAGTATCTTTGTAAAATGTCTCTCAGTACTACAGACTACAAGTCAAAGTGCAACTCTTAGCAACAAACCAATCCGCGTTTACTCCTATCTGAATTAGAACGTTTAGATGAAAGAAGAGACAAGTCTTTGCTTTCCTAGCACATTACGGATGTGATTAGATGAACACTGAATGCACTGAATGAATAATGCAATGCACTGAAGTTGGAATTATCTGAGAAATCACTTTGGTAGAAATTTGTCTACTGTTGATTCGCCAATCACCATATTTCCATGCCAGGTAAATTTACATAACTGAAATAGACATCTTAGACATTTAACTAACCAATCAATGAAATTATATGAGATTTCTCTTCATTTTTAAACTCCAGTCCAAAAGAGATCTCATCATTCTGTAACTTCAAAAGGCAAGAGCACAGACTTATCTTTTATTACAAAACACATATTTTTGATAACCAGGAAGCCAAACAGAGTCTAAAACTCATGTTTTAAATCAAACTCTAACATCACTCGTAGCAGGATTGCAAACCAGGGAATGATTTTAGATCAATTGCTAGGAAATCTCCCCCTTTTGCAATTCAAACATACTCACTCCAGACTGGTATTTATGGCAGGCTCCTGTGACTGGCTTTGCTCCTGATGCACTGCATCACTACACGGGATAAACACACACGGATTGGAAGGCAAGCATGAGCATGGAGGAGAAAGGAGTGATGGACAAAAGGCAAGTCTGGGATGTAAACATTGTTATGTGTTAAAGTGAAAAGTAAAGAAAAATGCAAAGAGATGTCAAATGAGTAACAAGGTGGTGGTGGAAGTGGTGGTAGGGGGGGGGGGGTAATTTTAAAGACAACTGGCAAGTATTAAACAAAAATTTCAAAAAGGCTACAAAATTGGGATGCAAACAGACTGAACAAGAAAAATATGGACTTCATACAGGAGACAAGACAAAGTAAGTGAATAATCTTGTGAACTGAGGGTAAATGCATTAAATGGTATTTAAGGATGTGTCTTTTAGTGACTGAAATCACATGCTATGCCAGTCAAGTGCTTTCTGTGATTATGCCAGCCACTGGGGCTAATATTTATAGAATTCCAAAGAGGCAGATCCAGTATAAAGTTGCTTTAAGTGATTTAAGAACCTCACCTCTGTGGCTGCACTGGCTCCAGGTCTGCATCAGTCTCTAATCTGGCTTGTGGTGTGGATGAAAGCGAAGGCACCTGCAGCGTGCTGACAAACATCGTCATCTTGGCACGGAAAAGAAAAAGACACTAAACGTAGTTAATAAGATCGTTCTGAAGCAGTTCGTTTCCGCGGTCACTCCAAAGAACCACAAAGATCAAAACACCCAGAGTAAAACATTAATATAGAACTGGTTTCCATAGGAACCATGTAATCTAATGAAGCATGGACAATTAGGGCGGGGCTAAATGATCAGAACTAATATCGCGGGTCACTGAGCGGCGTGAGCAGCAATCTATATCAACCAAACCAATGCATTTCGTTTTGTTTCTGAGAGAAGAGTCCAATGTGCTTCTGCGTACACAGGGTTTTAATTTCTCCTAGATAAACTTGGCCCAAAGGGCTGTCTCACTTCTGGCTTGTTATACCTTCAAGTGAAATGTTATGACTGAAATCAATCTTGCAAGTTGTGCAAAGTTCTAATATGAATCATATGTCGACTCAAAACGAGCCTTGGTACTGATAGGAAATGCCATGTGCTCATGTTGGCTTGAACTTTGTGAAGTTCAAAAATAAAACAATTTCATGGGTCTTACGTAATAACTGGCAAGCTCAAACAGAAACAAAATATAATCTGAAACCAAGCCATGGAGCCAGAGGAGAAACAGCCAACTACCAAAAGCTCCAATGACTGCAAATATGACTGTCGAGGATTAAGGATTATTTATTTACGTATTGCTCTTTAATGGCAGGGCCAAAGCAACGTGATTTAGGAAATTCAAAGAAATTGCACAACATTACAATAATAACTATATAATAATCTTTCGCTATATTTTTTCGATAAGCAATTTAATATTTTTTCCGCATGAGACATTTTATTGGCATCGGTATAAGTTTTCTACGCAACAAATGTGCAATAATTGAAAATAATAATATAATGCTACTTATGTGCAATATGTTTGATAGCGTATCTACTTATTGGTGTTTTTCTTCTTATGTATTTATACATTGTGTTGTATATACTGTATTATGTTTCCTCTTTTTTGTGTATATATACATATATTTGCACATTTCTTTTTTTTTGCTGTTGTAACAAAAATTTCCACACTGTGGGATGAATTAAGGTTAAATTATATCTTATTTTATCTTAAAGACTTTCAGACTTGGGATGCCATACCTCATCTTGGCTCTTCACTTCCTCAGCACATGACAGGACGGACTTCTCGGTGTCCACGGAAACAGACATCGCGGTGGACATGGAGAGAGAGCTGTCACTGTGACTATCATCGCTTTCTTCGTCATTACATTTTTCTCAAGGGAAAAAGAGGAATTTGACTACATTTAATTAGACTGAACAAACACAGATTTTGAGCATCAAATATTTATTAAACATAAGGCATGTAATTAAAATGTGTAAATTAAAAAAGAAAGTGGCATCTAGGACAAAATTAAATGGATCCATACTAACAAATGAAATAAATGTTCGCTTTTCAGGCCTATTGTTTGCCACATATGGTAACTCTGTTCACCTTTTCTCCCTTGCACTGACATGACCATGTCTTGCACCTTCTTGTAACGTGTAAGCAACTGCCGGAGCTCATCGATCTTGCGATCCTGTGAATCAGGCGACAAAAAACTCAGATCCACTCAAATCATCCACATGGCAAAAACACTGAAACCATAACAAACATTAAAGGAATTACCTTCTCTTCATTGGCTGCCAGAAGTGACTCAACCGCTTTCTTCATTCTTTGCACTTCCAAATCTGCAATGCACAGACCATGTAGTAAAAACAGAGTAAAGCGATAACCAAATTGAACACATGTAGACGCTGACACAAGGCAGACAACATTAATTCCAGCGTTATAAAGGGAGCTGAGGTCCGGCAGGGACGGCATCGCATATGGACCAGCTTCTGGTACAGTTTACTGTGTGAGTGAAGTGCACAGACTTCCAGCATCAGAGACTTCCTAGAAAGAATCATGTAAGGAAGTGGAGAAAGGAAGTATGTAGAGAGCTGATAAATGTGTTGACAGAAGCTGGAGGGCAGAAGAGGTGTTACTGAAAGCACACAGGCAACAGGGGAAAAAAGTGCTTGCTGGGCATAACTGTGGACACATCCAACATGCTGAACAGCTGCTAGATACAGGCCTGGTGCTTGCAAGCTGGTTTGGATCTTGGGCATTTCTTTGAAATAAACACACCAGTGATTTGTTTTTTAATCTAATCAAAATCGAAGTGTCTGTAATAAGCACAAACACGCTTCTCAAACACGTTTCCAGGGACTGAGAAAAGAAGTAAAACCCAGTCATTTGAAATTCATTCGAAACAAATGGTTCGCTCAAACTACAAAAAATTCTAATGTAAATCTTTAGTCAAAACATACATAAAATATGAATCGATTCAATCAGTAAGTGCTTTCTATTGCTTCCTATTTAAAATCCTACTACAGGAACACTGATTTGCAAGGATGAAAAAAAAGATGGAAAGATGAGAGGTGGTAGCTCAGTGGTTGAGACACTGTTTTGCAAATAAAGAAGAAACCAAAGCATCTGTAAACACACTATAAATGTAAATGGATAGAGGGAATAGTAATGGATGGAATCGTATCAGGGAACCTAGAGCCAAATATTCTGGTTTATAACATCCGGAAACAACAGGGCAGCAACTGACTACAACATTAAAGCTAGTTCTTTCTTTCAGTGAACGACTGATTTAAAAATAAATAAATAAATAAATAAATAAATAAATAAACTGGCCTTAGATTTTAAATATATGTAAGCTTTGCATAAATCTTGCATTCAGTTCTTGTCTCAGTACAGTGGAACATGTTCAAACACTTGTCAATGGAAATTGTTCAAACATTTCAGATGTCCTGGATTGTGACTAGGTTTGGAAAAACACTGGAGTATTCCACTGAAGTAGTTTTCCTCCTATGATAAAACTGTCTTTTTTTACTTGTAATAACCAGCTCAGGGACAAATCATTTATTTTTCCATTTCGTCAAAAAATGCAAGCACAAACAGTACACACATGCAGACCGTAAAAGAAAGAATAGAAGTGAGCAGGACAACAGGCGTAAAATGATTACGTAGAAGGTAAGCCTCCCTTACGTTTCTCTTTGAGCTTCTGCTTAAAAGTATCCTCTGCGTGGGAAACAGAGTCATAAAATACAATATCTGGAATTACACTTATGGTTAATCGGATATGCAGTAAGTATTACAAATGATCTAAAAACAAGGTCCAATCTAGGACAGTTTCTTTTTTCTATCGTGCAACAGAACGTCACAGTGACATGTCAGAACCTGGCTTGGCATTAGGGTATTTCCTGCAGCATGTTGGGGCAGGTTTGATGCTGACTCACCTCTCTCAGTGGTTTCTAAGCCTGCAGGTGTGGGCGATCTGGACCCTGTCTCATCCTGTAGCCTCCTTAGTTCTCCATCTTTACCATCCAGCTGCCTTCTTAATATAGCCAGGTCCTCCTAAAAAAAAAATAAACATACAGAAGGAAGAAGTGCTGAGTTTTAAACACCACCACAAAGACTATCAAAAAACCCATGTTTTTTCAATCAAACAGAAGCTTTTAAACAGAATAGTTTTTAGCATTTAGCAATTGATGGTTTCACCCAAAAGACCCAAAGCTAGAGTGTTTTAAATTAGAGCATAGCTGTGGTTAAAGCAAAACATGCTGAGTTCTCAGTCTGTGACTCAAACACTATCATGAAAAACACGCAGTTCATAAATAAATCTGTAAACCTTTATATATTGCATATAGATATTATATATATAATATAAAAACTCTAAAGGAAATGTGGTTTCAATGTGTTTTTCTTTTTTTTTTTTTTTTTTTTTTGTAACTGGCCAATTCTTGAAACCCCGAATACTTCAGAAAACCCTGAATGCTTAGGAAAGTTCTGGGTCACCAGTGTCACAGCAAATCGTATTAAAAGAGTTTTTGTTTTTAGATATATCACTCCCCTTTGAGCGATTTATAAAGTGCTCATTCAATTGCTATTTTGGGATTCTACACCTGGAAAACACAAGATTTTCACAATTCAGTGAACTGTTGTTTTTCTCCTCAGAATAATCAAATCTTTCACACACACCCAAGTGTGGGTGTTCTTGTTTAAATGTCCTGCTGGATTTAAAAAAAAATTATTCTTTCTTTCTTTTTATATATCTGTAATGAACCCATCTGCTGTATCAGTATCGCAGTGTCAATGAAGACATAAGCTGTAGCAGGAGCTTACTTGTGTCAGCATTGTTAATTCATGCATTTATAATACCAAATAGGTAGTTCATGCATCGGAAAAGTGCCGTTTTTATCAATTAGTAATTATTTCAGGTTAAATTTTATCTTATAACGAGGATGGACTTAATAAATGACAAAAGGGTTGCGTCTGAAATGTGCTTATAGGAGATAAAGTAGGGAATATGTTGAATGATATACACTGGTTAAAATATAAAAACTAATATAATTATATAAACATTATATTCCTAATGAGCACGATATGTTTAAATGCAAGCGAACAATACAAATTTACAACAGCAGCAGGGTAGGCCGACCTCGAGTGCCTGGATTTTGTGTTCCGTCCTCTGTTTTTCATACTGCATCTGGCCCATTTTGATTTTCAGGCTAGACAGTCTTGCCATTAGCGACTAGCAGTGTACACGTTATCCAGGAAAGAAGAGAGAAAAAATAGAACTGAGCAGAGAGGAAAAACAGACACTTTGAAGAAAAAACGATGAGGCGTAAAGTCAACCCAGATCTATGAAAATCAACAGCAAAAATATTTGAGGAAAAAGTGGGAAATAGAATAAAAGTGGTGGCAACAACAGCACACTGGGATAAACGTCAGTCATCAAACTCACCTTGGTGGACTTTAGTTTCTTCTCATACTGCAACCGTTCGTTCTCCATCTCGGAAATGCGATACCTCAACTCGTTATTTTCTAAGATCAAACCCTGGATAGGAAACAAAATGAACAACAGCCCACAAAAAAAATCCATGAATTATTGCTGTACTATGTTTTGCTCCGAATTAAATGAAAATCACTCGATGCCATTTTCCGCAGACTGTATGCTCAAGTGTCAAAAAGGATTCAATGCCACGATAGTCAATCTAAACATTGTTCAAAAGCAAGAATCCTGTGACAGTTACTTTCATTGAGCAATAAAGCCTTAGGGTGATAAGCTCTTTGTTAGAGTGTCACGCATTCTTTGGTGAGAAATTTACAATTCAATAAACAAGCAAACAGCCTGAGGCCATAAACAGATTAAACCACTGAAAAAGATTTAACACTATATAATTAAATTAACAGAAAGAAATGTAGACTTAAAATACTACAAACTGTCTGGGTAAAAAGAGTGAACAGTTTTACAGGTTTTAACACAATTGTGTTTTGGTCTTGCACTTACCAGAGAATGAAAACATGGTATTCAAAAGGGCAGCTTTGATTCAGCAATAAACTCAAGAGTTGAAAAGAAACACAGGAAAAAACAAACTGACCTTCTTTTGCTTAAAAAATAAAATAAAAGTGTTAACCAAACACACTTTAGATACTTTTGACATTACTATTGACGATTCTTGTCTAACTTTTGCCAGACGATGCTTGTTCAAAAACAGGGAATGGACCCAATATGTCTGATTTGGTTCATCTGGTTTTATGGGTTCATATCTTGTTCAATGAATTCTGTCTCCTTCTTGCATTACTTTTGCACGGTTTCTTTGTAGTCACAGACAGTAAACAAATTCACAGGCAGGAAATTGTTTAAAAAATAAATAAAAAAAGAGGAACACACTGGAAAGATTAAGTCAGCATGTGTGTAATATTGGACAACCTATCATCTCTTCCACCTCCATACGAAGTACATGAGGCATCCATCTGTGTCCTGAAAGTCTTTTCTTATCCATAAAGCTACTATACACAGCACTTGCACAGACCCTTCCCATAGACCTCGTCTTGACACCCACACTCACAGGAAACTCTCAGAGCATTCTCAGACATGCGTGTCCACAGACAAAACAAAGGTTCAGCGGTAAAAAAAAAAAATCCACAGAAAACCAAAGCAGACAAGTAAATGTTAAATAATAAAGTGATCAAATACGTGATGTACAACCTCACTATCTCTGAATCTTTCATCAAAGTCCATTCTCTCTTTCTCCATGGCAGTCAGCTTTAGCTTTAAATTGGAAATCTCAGCCATCAGCTCCAGCTTCTGGGCCTCAAGCGTTGACCTAGAGATAAGTTCCTAGAATACAAAAGAAGAAGAAAGAAAATACAGGATCAACAAGACATATAAAACAGTTAAGGAGTCTGATCCTGTACTAGGATGTTGTTATCCTTGAGGTTATGAAAAACCCAATGCGGTTCTCCATAAATAAAAAAAACATGAAATCAGAACAACAACATCAGAAGTTGTTTTCATACTGTATGTATGTATGTATGTATGTATGTATGTATGTATATATAAACACAAGATATGGGCAAAAGTTTGTGGACACCTAACCATAACCTGGTTTGGTACAATGGTTATTCTTAAAAGCACAATACAAATAAAATTTAATTGAACTGAAAAACACTAGTACTATTTAAATATTTTATTCCAGATTTAGTTCCCTATTTGATATTCCTATAACCACCACACCACTGGGAAGGCAGTAATTGACTTTCTTGGCATTCCAGTTCATCCCAAAGGTGTATCAGTAAGGCTAAGTTCAGAGCTCGATTTCTTCCACATCATACCTGACCTATCTTCATAGAGCTCGCTTTGTGCACAGGGGCATCATGGTAATGGAACATGTTTAGACCCCTTAGTTCCAATACAGTGGATATACAGTGTATAAAGCTGATGTAACATTAATTAATTATCTAAAACATATTGTCATAGTGCTTACCTAATACCAGTTTCATTGTAAGATTTGATTTACTCTAGCGATAGGCTGCTTGCAAGACAATGCAGCAACGCACCTGTTGTAGCATTTCCTCGGTGGAATTCAGTTTTTCACGGTGTTCCTCAAGGCACAAATCTAGGTCTCTTATTTTTTCTCCTTGCACTTCCACTTGGTCTGTCAAGACACTCACCTGCAAGAAATCATTTTAGTAATAAAAACGTGCAGTCAGTCTGAGTGCATGTCTATCAAACTCATGAAAAAACGCTCGACTTGTCTCGCAAAAGAACAGACGACATGAAATGAGTGCATTCTAGATGTGTTTAATAATCAATTATATTAATTATAGCAAACTATAGCAACTATAAAACATACTAAGAGGACCAATATCGAGCCATTATTATATTATCTTCCTACAACATGACTAACAAAATTGTTAATAGTATCCATCAGTAAATACATTCTGATACTGATTCATTAAAACAGACTAAAACATCAAAAAAAAAAAATATATATATAGTTAGAATAAACAAGCTTTTTTTGTTCGATTCATACTAAGTGACACATTTCAGTATTAGTGTCGACAATGTAACAAAAATCTAACTCGTATTCGGTCTAAAAATATATATGGAATTATTCAATCGTGTAGTATTATGCAGATTATGCTTTATATTAAGCAAAATATAATATAAAGGTTAAACATTACCTGAAGCACAAGGGACTCTTTGTCACTTTCAAGGCGATTAAGTCTGTCTTGGTAAATATCACCAGTGACTGAAATGTGCCCATTTGACTGTAAGAACCAAAAATGATCATTAATGTACAACAACTGTACAATAATTATCTATCAGCAGACCTTTAATAATCCAAACTGAACTAGCAACAACTAGTTCACTGAATTGAGTGAAATGTAAACAAATGTAAGCAAAGGGGGAAAATAAAATGTAATGGCTTTTTAGGACATGAAAACTGGCTTTACAGGGCTAATTCTTTTCATAAGCTCTTTGTTCATCTACCGCCACCTTAAATGGTGAACAGACTAACACAAAAGTAAACAGAGTTATGGTATTACACGCTGACTCTGGCATTTGTTTGGATGTCTACCAACCTCTCTCTGCATACAGTATTCACACAAAGACAGAATATCACAAAAAGTTGCCTTAAAGAGTCAAATTAACCTAAATGATTTTTATGCTAAACTTACACATGTAACTCGATTATTCAAAAGTATTCCAAATCACAAATAACAAGAGGAATTCTATTTATAGCATAGCAACATAGTGCTATTATTACTACACGCCTGTGTAAAAGGAAACGGCAGTAATTTGACACGGTTATGAAATCAGAACTCGTACTAGGTGTCCCTGTAGCCAGTCCACCAGACTGCGTGCTGTCGAGTCGGGTATCTGACAGCGCAATCCGTCTCTCTCTTCTGTGTCCATGAGCTCCAAAACACCCCTGAGATCCTCAATTAGGTGCAGCGCCCGCAGGCTTCCCATGAATGGTGAGGTTGGAGACTGGCAGTCAAAGATCCCATTGGAATAGTCAAGGGATTTGGATCCTGTAAGTCAATAAATAAAGTATGATAGTGTTACTTATTTACTGACATCTAATGTGAAGACAGGAACTACTCAATTATTGTTATTAAATAACTATTGTGAACTAAATATTAAATAGTGATTCACAGTGGGGTCTCACCTGAATATTTACAATTCATCATATCACTTATCATTTGTTCATTTAGAAAGTTTTAGTAATTAATTTATCCTGATCAGGATCACAGAGGACCTGGAACACTGGGTAAGAGGAAACACTAAATAGAACAAAAGTCCATCAGAGCACCCCTCTGCAGAATACACTCATTTACACATAAGGGCAACTTGCATTGCCTTTGCTGGTCCACCACCAGCATGTTTTGGGAAGTAGAAACAAAATAAAAGAACTCAAAGAAACCCATGCAGGCACAGAAAACCTGTGAAACTCCACACAAACATCTGAGCTCAAGATAAAATCATAGACCCTGGAGCTATGGGACAGCAGCACTGCCTGCTGCGCCACCATGCCGCCCTGCTGAGAGATCAGTCATATACAATACAATTATCTAGCAGAACAAAAACAATGTGCTTCACCACTTAGATTTGACGGCTATATTTCTGGTACAGGACAAAGCTAAGTTTGAGGTGGACCAGAAAAAGGTTACAGTTACCAAGACCTCAGGGAGTCATAATATGACAGGTTATGACCTGAAACTAAAGCCTCATAATTAGCCAGGGGTGAGAAACCCATATTACTTCATAAGCAAGACTCATTAAGAACTTTAAAATGTCACAATAATGGTAGTCTAAGATTTTTTTTAATGGTGTGCTGTTACTTGTTTCAATAGAAGAAGAATAGCCTTTATTTGTCACATATACATTACAGCACAGTGAAATTTGTTCTTCGTATATCCCAGCTTGCTCAGAAGCTGGGGTCAGAGCGCAGGGTCAGCCATGATACGGCGTTCCTGGAGCTTAGAGGGTTAAGGGCCTTGTTCAAGGGCCCAAGAGTGGCAGCTTGGCAATACCAGGGCTTGATCCCCCAACCTTCCGATCAGTAACCCAGCACCTTAACCACTGGGACAACAATTCCAATGTTTGTGCTGTAGTAGTCTTATACACATAATGTTTTTAAAATACACCAACAAAATCATTATTATTCTATAGAATTATTAAAAGATATGAATTATTATTTACTATCCGGCCAAACGGTTAAACAAACCTGACCGTGACCCATATGTGGTTCTTCCCTTAAAATGCTGCCACTAAAGATTAAAGCACACAGTTGTACAGAATGTCTTTGTATTTTGAAACTAAGGGTCAAGCCCAAACATGTTCCAGCATCAGTATACACAAAGTAAAATCCATCACAACATAGTCTGCCATGGTTGAAGTGACAGAACTCAAGTGACCTGCAAAGAGACCTGACCTCAACCCCACTGAACACCCTTATTAACTTTACCATTATCAACAGCTAAATGAACACTGATTCTAACAAAATCTAATTGGAAGCCTCCCAAGAAAAAATGCTAATCATTATAATGGCAAAGAGGGATTAAATCTGAAATTGGATATATACAATAAAGCACATTTGGGGGTAAGGATCAAGAGTTTAAAACTTTGTCAATATGGTGTACATCATTAATATTACCTGCTATAATGCCATCCATTTGCTCCAAAGCGGCTGCCAACATATCACTGGCATCGGACATCATCTTTAATCTTCAGTTTTGTTAACCCTGGAGCAAAAACACACAAAAAAAAACCCAGTTATTTTATTTTACTGTTTAACATGAGGCATGTCTGCAACAAAGACAGCATACTGACCACAAAACATACAATCTGTCTGCACTAGGATTACACCTGATTATGTAACAAAACAGAAATAAACTATATTATAGTTTACCAGCTGCAATTTTACATGTTTATTTCGAACTCCTAAGGAAAATATTTAAACTATTATGTGTAAAAAAAAATAATAATTTTTTATAATATATATATATATATATATATATATAATTTTTTAATTTTTTTTGTACACACATATACATATACATACATACATGCACACACACACTGAAATGTTATAAACAATAATGAAAACACTTGAATGAAAAATAACTAAAAAAATTGACCATCAAATTTAAATGTCACAAGTCAAATGAACGCTGCTAGTTTATTGCTTATCCATTTAGCTACTGCAAGCTTATCTATTGCGCCACGGCACTGATTCTGCATCTGTTTGCCTCTGCTTTGCCATCAGTGTGCAGCACCTATCTAAGACTGCTTCAGAGACTGTCCCAGTAGGCAAAACTTCATACGTTTGCTTCCATGCAATGCCTTCTTGAATGTAAATAAAAATGTGATCTTATATAAACCTCAGACTACAGCACTGTGACGTGTAGGGCTGCAAAACAAACGTGAAGCCCTGTTGGTTTGCGATCCATTGGCAAAAATGTGGAAAATTAACCTCAGCCGGTTAAATTAACCATCATTTCGTGAGCCAGACTTGGGCAGAAATGAGTTTCAAAGTTATATGTCTCTGCTATATATAGATCAGTAATAAGTTGAAGGGTATTGTAGCATCTAAAGCATGGTTTCAGATCTCTTTGCATGGCTTATATTCCCATGTTGCGTTGATTATATGGCAAAAACATTTCATATCCCTTTTACAACATCTCATAACATTTATATTTAGATTCCATTATACTCTTATTAAAGTCAATACATTTTTTTTGTATTTAACCAAAAAAACAAACAAAAAAAAAAAAAAAACAGGGAAAATCTGTTTAGAAAAAAAAAAATAGACGGTTGAAAATATGTGTTTTTAACATCCAATCAACTATTTGTCATTCAGTATTTAATTACAGTATCAGTGAAAACTGTAAAATCTCAAAGAAGTGTAATGTGATTTAACTAGATATTATTAAGTCATAATACCAGTGATGTATCATCCAGCCCTTCTGTTACCCGTACTTCACAACCTCATCTACTGGTATTTTAGGCTATCCAACACCAACAAAAATCCTTTAACTCTCCTGTTCTACCCATGGGTTTTTGCAACACAAGGATCTCATGTAGATGAAAGTAACATCTAGCTCTATAAAGGCTAGCTGTTTTTTTGTTGTAAACTATGGCTGGCTCAGGCAAATGTAACCAGATTGTGCTGGAGGACTTTGAAGTACTTTCTGCAGAATTCAGGATGCTATAAATCTTCACACATGAAAAAAAAATAAAAAAATACAACACAAACACAACACACAACATAAACACAAAAGCATCACTGATCCACCTTTATATTTTATGCATCTTATATATGCAGCTCTCCCCTTTTTTAACCAAACATTCAAATGGTGAAATAACCGACAGTTTTCATTTGTTTCATGTGAAAACAACACATAATTCTGATTGTAGTTCTAATGATGCTTGATGGAGATCAGGTGCTTTTTCATTCAAGCTTTTTTCCTACAGTGCTTTAAAACCGAACAGATGATCTGCAATAAAAACAAACATTGCCTTTTCAAAGGCAAAAATAGATCAGCTAAGCAGCCATTGTAAAAAATGAACCTCACAGATGCATTAGTCCTCCTCCTCCTGTTAAAATGTGCATGAGCTACAGGAAACTGGAACTGGTTTTATTGGGAAAGCCTATGGATGTAGCACTGTTTGCAACTTCTCAGGGTCAAAAGGTGTATTCCTTTTTTACCACAGGGACAATATTTGGAACCTCTTCTTCTGAGAGTTTTTTTCTATTGGCCATGTACAAATTTATATTTAAATTAAATAAATAAATAAATACATAAATAAAGAGTCAGCAAATTCAAATTGTACATGTGGATGAATTAACATCATTGTACAGCTTTAAAGCTCTTCTTTAAAACATGATAAAACACTAAATAGCGGCATTTTGCGATGCTCTGAAGTTGACAAAAACAAACAGCGGAGTCTTATTAACTCCCATTATTTTATGAAACAGCAGTCAAACTCCCTGAATAAAGTATTTATAGTGACCACACAGGCTGTGAGCTCTGGCTTACAAAAAGACTGCTCTAGTAGTTAAACAGTTAAACTTCAGTGGGAGGAGAAGCAGAACGATTCTTTACTTGTCCAACGTTCTCTAAGTTACCCAGTCAGGATACGACTATTGGCCAGAGATTGTAAAGAATAATTAGGTCATTTACCTCAATTATTGGCACAGTGTTCATGCTGCAGCACTGGGACACAGGCCACTCTGTTGAGAGACTTACTGGGTGCAGTCTGTGAGGGTCTTTTGGCACACAGTGCAAGAACACAGCAGTACCATTCTCAGACTAGATGAAATCTTTACCACTAACAAAAATTTATTATAAAAAGTGTATATATATATATATATATATATATATATATATATATATATATATAATCTTCTGTCCGTCTTCGGCCCTAGTGAAATGTATAAGATAAACAACATGAGGCTTGATTTGTATTCATATTAAATACTATTTTGGGTTGGAAATACATTTTTAAGTTCATACTTGAGAAACTCAAGCCTCAAAGGTTTTGCATAGTTTCTTATAATACTTTTGCAAAAAACATGTTCATTATTGTCTGTAATGTTTATTTAATACAATCAATCTTTTTTAATGACGGATACAAAAAGACCTGGAAGGCACTGTATAATTCACTATTCTTCACTGCTTTCTGGGTTTAAATGTGTACTGCTTTAGGAAAGGGAAAAAAATCTCAATGTATGATTATAAGTTAAAATACAGGGTTGAAAAACAGCTTTTTTTCCCCCTAAAAACTTCCAAGCATTCCGTTTCAGTTTACAGCCAACAGGAAGAAAGCAGAGGCATAAATTAGGTAGTAGATTCAAACCACCAGCATTCATGCTCCTCACAGTTGGCTTGGAGTCAGCATAAAGATTGCATTATAGACGTTTAAAAACAGACCCCAGGTGTGTGTGTGTGGGGGTGTGTGTGTATTTTTAGCCTGCAAGCTAACTAATGTTAAATAGCTAGTTTGATATTGCTCTGAGCTGCCAAAATGTCTGTTTGCTAGCTAGCCAAACATATAGGTGATGTCCAGCACAGTACACAGAGCCAACAGCAAACTAGTGGACTAACATTAGCTGGCTAATTCAATACCAGCTAGTGTGTTTGCTAATTTACTTAGCACTAAAGTTACAATAAAATACTATTTTCTTAACACATCTGCAACAAAGTAGCTGAAGTTAACTGGGTCGTATAAGTTGTAAACACTCGAGCAACACCAGAAAACCTCATTCTGATATTCTGCATTAAGCAATCCAGGAGGCAAACACATCCTATTGCTTTAAGTGTTACACCGAGCACTGTGTGTGTAAGAAATCTATAATCCTCACAGGATAACTTTTTAAAGAACTCTGTTTACCAAAACTGACAGACACAGGAACAGTTTCTTTCCCCAGGTAATCACCCTCATTAACAACTCACCATAATTATATTCCAGCTTCATATCTATAAGTACTGCATTATCATAACTGTCAGTCATCACATCATCCGTATATGTTACACACACTGTTGCTGCTGTATAGTTTACAAAAGTTTTTAAGTAACTATCATACCGAACGCACAATACTGTTATTTTACTGTTTTGTCTTGGCTTGTATAGTCCAAGCTACATGTATAGTGTTATTTCTGTCTGTAAGTTTGAGAGTCACTACCGGCTGGAACCAAATTCCTTGTGTGCGTCAACACACTTGGCCAATAAACCTGATTCTGATTTGTCCAGGTTAAGAGAAACTCTTCAGCCACCCAGCAGCAGTTTTTATTTAAACAGCTGGTACAACACACTGGTGACACCCAGCATTCAGCCAGTGGTTTTTCACTCTTAATGTTTCATAGAAACCACCCACAAACACACACCACATCAAACATAAATAAAACCCTGTTAGGGAATATATAACCCAAGCCCCTCTTCAGCCTGCTAGATTTGTTTAAATTCTCATTCCAGTGTCTCACAATACGCAGACAGATCAGGGATTTTGGAGACTGAAGTAATTCTGTAAGAAATAGAACTGAAACAGTTCACAGTGCAGTCTTGCCAATCTCAAAATTACACAGGAAACACAGCTTCGAGTAAACTAGTATTTTACTGCCATTCTTCCAAAAAAAAAAGAGATGAAATTTAAAGCTGCGGCAAAATCCGTCAGGTCTGGTAGCTTATCTAAGCATAATGGGTTCAACAGAAGTCATTGTTTATATCAAACGTGAAAGCATATTCGAAGATAAATATAGAGATAAAACTAAGATAAATAAAAGCAAAACAAACAAAACACAGCAAGTTCTAAATTGGTTTCAAGTTGCCTGGATGTAACTTTTCAAAACAAAAAGGGAACATCCAGACATGTGTCTAGACCACAAAAAAATAGAACAACCCTCAGGATATAAAGCCTTTTAGCATGTTTGGATGTGAGTCAATGGAGCAGAATATATTGCTGTAGCCATGGAATTTAAAAAAAACATTTCTGTAATTATATTGACTATTAACAGTTTATACATATGCAAGTATATACTCTTACTTTCTTATTAATTAATGTGGAGTTAAATGCTACTTTGCTGAAGTTGAGAATCACACACACACACACACACACACACACACACACACACACACACACACACACACACACACACACACACACTTTTGCAACAGTTAAATGTATAGTTTATTTCATGTTATATCATTTTCATAGCTTCTAAGTGAGGACCTCTTGCTTTAAAAAAATCTGCAGTTACATTTAATATTCTGGAAAGTGAATGAAACAAGTTACATTAAAAACGTACATTTAAAAACTGCCTACTATTATCAACATTCTCTGACCAATCAGAATCGAGTCTTTAACATACCTTGGTATAAAGAACTGAAATCTTGCAACATGAATTAATCAGTTTACAAAACAAATAAGATTGCAGTAATGCATTGTTTTGCTTTAGACAAAATTACACGCAAAACATGATCATTGCAAATCTTGGGTGCTCACATGAAACCATTACAATCAAGAAAAAAGATGGTTGTTTTCTTCGGCACACTGAGTTCCAACCATTGTGCGATGAAAACGTCAAGGCCAGGTCACCTGTTATTAGAGATTACAAGGTTCTCTGTGAAAAACTATTTTAAACAACCCTAAGGTCGGGGTCAGAACTCAAGAGCAGGCAACTCAAATTTTTAACTCCAACCCATATCTTCATAAAGCTTGCTTCAAGCATGGGGTATTGTCATGCTGGAACAGGTTTGGGTCTCCTAGTTCAAGTAAAGGGAACATTTTGTTCTACTGCATCGAAAGAACTATATAAATGAGTGCCTCCATCTTTGTGGTAATAGTTTGGGAAAGAACCACATATGGCTGTAAAAGCCAGATGTCCCAATACTTTTGTCCATGTTACTTTAGTGCAACTACAGACCAACTGTGTACAAGGTCAAGGAGTGGGGAAATGAAGCAGAAAATTAAGCACTACATCGTTACACAATGTGCAAAAAAAATTATTGAACAGAAAATCGAATGAAAACATTTTGGGTGAACTTCAGTACAGAGCATCCAGAAAGTTTTGTTTTGTTACAGCATTTTTCCAAAATGGGTCAAATTCATAATTTTTCTCAAAATTATAAAATCAATACCAAATAATGACAACATGAAAGACGTTTGTTTGAAATCTTTGCAAATAAATAAAAAATGAAAAATTGAAATCACCTCATGTACATAATTACACATTCACAGTCTTTGCCGTGACACTCAAAATTGAGCTCCGTTGAATCCTGTTTCCACTGATCAATCCTTGAGATGTTTCTACAATTTGATTGGAGTCCACCTGTGGTAAATTCAGTTGATTGGATATGATTTGGAAAGGCACACACCTGTCTATATAAAGGGCCCACTGTTAACAGTGCATGTCAGAGCACAAACCAAGCCATGGAGAACTCTGCGACAGGATTGTAACGCGGCACAGATCTGGGGAAACTACAACATAACTGAATGTAGAAAAAGTGAAGCGCTGTGAATACACTGGGCACTGTATATAATGAAACTAGAGTGTTTCTCCAATGTCACAAGCACAACATGAAAAACACATATTTCAACGGGCCTAGAAAAATAATATGGCGCTTAGCTTTGCATTTTAACATGCAAACGTTGTGTGCATTCCATTGTGCCGAGTGAACTACGTTTGTGTCCGTCCAAAAAAACTAAATGTTCGCCGTTCTCTCTCCGTTTTCACTGCTAACAGAGACTCTTTACAGGGTTTAATGCTTCACATAGACACTGTCAAGCTGCTACTATCACTTTGCATTGCAGATTCTTGCTGCGGTGGAATTTCCTCTTGTGGCAGGAACACAATGGTTCCAAGGCACGGCGATAACACACAGCACGGTCAATAACAAGCTCTTTTGTGTCGGCCATCACTATCTGCATGGCCCTGCGTAGTATTCCATCAGATTCTTGAATCATTGCATGGAGGGAAATGTTGTGCATTCCAGCTCCATGCGGTCACTGCAATTTCACATCACAGAAATCATGCCAAATGGCAAAAAACAATGAATTGCACCAAAATATTGAAGTCAAGAAAAAGAGCTGTCTACTTATCAGAATGCATTCAAATATATTGTTTCATTCTTTCTTTGGTTTTCAGAGGACCACAGAGATCAAATCTATTGAAATTTCCATCATTTCCAATTACCTATACCTTAAACACCGGCAATACAACTTCTGTGTTTATTGCAATTGCAGACTGTGTGCAAATGTACTGTAAACAATCTGTTGGTGTGATAATAGATTAGTCAAATTCATTCGATCTTCTAAAGATGATCCTTTAACGGAGGGATTACAAAAATACAGTTCCAATCAACTAATTAACACTAGAAACATTAGCAAATCAAAGATTTAAACAAAAACTTCATATTTTTTCTTTCCTTTTTTTTTCCTAACCATGACTTATCACATGTTTGTCTAAAATATATTAAGCAAGTCATATCATGACTTGTGTGCAGCAGGATAATCACATTACACCAACACTGTTTGGAATGCACACATCACTTGCACATTCATTGCACCTTTACCCTCATCTCTGAGGGGGGAAAATTTTCCTCAAAAATCTGTCCTAATGATTTCAAAGCTCCATCATGCATCAATTGCCTCCAGGATACACTCCACAGTGTATACCGTATTTAATAAAGACCTCCTCTGAACCCCATCAGACTCAGTGACCGTAAAAAAGCAAAGAGAAAATCAGCAGCCATTTCTAGACAAAAACAAGCATTGACTACAGGCAAGTTGCATATGTTGTAAACAGTTTGTCTGAAGTCATATAAATGTTGCACAGAAACATTAAAATCTCAATCTCAGAATAGCCTCAAATCCAATCTATTAGTAAAGTAAAAACATTTTCCATTTGAAAAATACGAAGGAAAAGAAGGAGGAGTCTTTATCAACATGTTTCGGGAAATGTGTCATGTGATCTGCCCTCACATGTGTAGTTTTTAATTATAACTCATGGTGTTATTTTGGATTGGAACTGGCACCACACTTTATGAAGTGAAACATTAGCTGTTGTGATTTCCGGATACTAGCGCTGGCACAGTTTCCTCTGACAAGGCTCTCTTAAGTAAACAAAATATCAACTGCTGGCCAGTCGAATTGTTTTACTGCATATAAATGTTTGTTCGATCAAAAACAGGAAATAACAATTATGCAGCCAACCTGTTTCCACCACTGTGCTATAATTAAAAGGTTTTAAGTTTCGTACTACTTCGAAATATGACAATGACTGCACTCATAATTATACAAAAGCTATCCATCCTCAGATTGTCTCAAATTGTCACAAATATCAACTGCTATCACTCAAAAGAGCACTGTTAAAAAGCACTAATAAAGTGTGCTATCAGATTTTCAGCCAGAGTGACTGAGGAATACGAATTTCTTTCTCTCACAACTGCAATTGCAGAAAGATGAACTGATTCCATATCTATGAAAAATTGCTGACAAATAAAACTCAGTATATTCTTTGCAAAAACACAACCATGGAGCAGAACCAACAAGGAAAGTATGCGAAACTGTATCAACTAATTATATTTAATATATCATACATATTTTTTCATATGAAATACAAATACAAACTGAATACATGTACAGATGTTTTTTGAAACATCAGTGGCCGTATGAGGAAAAATTATAGAACAATTCAAGTTTGCAGGATTGTCACCAGTGTCCAAAGAGTCCCAACCAGCAGTTCTCAAAGCAGAGTCCTTTTTTAAGTGATGGAAAACCTGCCATTATCATTCAGGTATCCATCATCTATTTCCCATGGAGCTTTTCCCAAGAACTCGGGGCACAAGGGGTGGACACAAGGGTGGGCATAATTGTGAACGTGCTGACACTACATACGATTTGGAAATGCAAATCCCCCTACAATGCAATGTTGGCCTGGGGAAGGAAACCAGAGTGCCCAGAAAAGCCCCTGAAGAATGGGGAAACCATGCAAACTCCACACATACATGGCAGAGGGAGGAGGGGGGGTACAAACCTTAAACTATGGAGGTGCAAAGACCACTAAACCAACTGCCTCCCGACTCGACAATCAAAATATTATAAAATATTGCATAGAACTGAATACGATTGGTCCAAATCACAAAAACGTAATCAATCAATGAATAATAAGTGTAATGTGTTTTGTATTGAAAGTCCATGTCATTTTAATGTATGTATTTATTTATTTGTTTAATTGTGTGTTCGAAGACATTTCATTGCCAAAGTACTTCTGAACACATTCAGATAATGAAACTAACATATAAATCTGTCCTGAAAGACTTTTGGAGCAACTGAATATTTTAAACAAATCCAATAAATAAAAATAAACTGAAATCACAATTTTGATTTTCCAAATCTATAGCTTGCATTTGGTCTAAACTAATGCCATGGAACAGATCAGAGACCAGCATGTCGTGTTCACCTCTGTGCACAGCTGTTTCCCTCTCTTTACACTTTTTCCCCTGGAAAAGCTGCAGAAAGCTGCTCTTGTTCCTCTGATTACGTGGAAAGCGTGAATCACAAGGCATCCAGCAAAAAAAAAAAAAAAAAAAAAACAAGGAAAATCCAAAAAACTCAACCCACATGATCATTGCTTTTTACAACATTATCTCACTTTATACACATTAAGTCTGATTTGATGATCATGTAAATAATGTATAATCTTGTGAAGCTTTTTGTTTTGTAATAATTCGCCTGGGGCTACGGAAATTACTCCCAACCAAGCATGCATTGGTCACAACTAATCCCCATCTAACAGATCATCTTTTATTTTATTATACAAGGCGACTCTATCATCCTAGATACACTTTAAAGAGAGATCGAGTACAAACAAAGTGTCCTCCATCTGATTAGTCGAAGTTACATGTAGCCTCAACAAGTTCTTTGGAAAGTAGGAATCTGTACACAACCTTCAGTGCTGAGTTCAAATCAAACTTACCAAAAGCAGGACTGGGATCTAAAGCGTGTAAAACTAAAAGATCCTGTTAGACTCGGGCTTTCCGCGGGGTTTCTTTGCTGTAAAATGTAATTTCAGAAGCTTTGCCGTCTCTCGTCTCCTCGCTGCTGCGCCTCCGCCTGCGCCATGTCGGCAAAATGAATCGGGAAGGCGGTGACGTCACGCCACGGGCACATCCCGCCCCAGACCGAGGAACAGTGGTTCATTTCGTGGTCCGGTGTGTGTGTGTGTGTGTGTCTGTCTTATTACATTACTATTATACATATTATAGGATCTCATTATTAATTGTATTACTTATATAATAAAAATATAACTCACCGTAATGCAAAATTTTTCATAGAAAAAAAAATGCGACCAAAACAAGTGCTGGAAATTGGCATAGCCGGAAGTGGTCTTTTTTTGTTAGTTTTTTCTTCACCTTGCAGACCGTGAAAGTCAATAAAATTGGAATAAAATTGAATTCAAGTTTAAAATCAAACTTTATTTGAACTTAAATTCTATTAAAAGTTTTAATTGTGGCTGGTTGCATGCTGCCTCTCGTCGGCATCATATTTATAGCTTTACTGCTTCCACATACATCACTGTTCTTTATTGAAGCATGACCCCATTGTCTGACTCCATGGCAAATGAATAAGAGATTCATTTTCTACACTGAAATCTCAGTCACATTTACACCGAAACCTAGAGGCTTAACATAGCTTGTTTAATGCCCAGCCAAGAACTTTTCACATAGACATTACATCACTATGAAATTCCTCTTCACATATCCCAGCTTTGTAGGAAGCTGTGGTCAGAGTGCAGGATCAGCCATAATACAGCATCTCTGCAGCAGAGACAATTAAGGGCCTCGCTCAAGGGCTGCTCAGAAGATTGCTGGTTCAAGCCCCTGCACTGCCAAACTGCCACTGCAGGGGCTTGAACCACCAATTTTCTGAGCAGTAACCCAAAGCCTTATCCACAGAGCTACCACTTCATATCCATGCTTTACCCTAACCACAAATTTACAACAAATTTGTCTCGTAATCTTGTGACTTTGTCTCGTGATCGTGTGATGTTTGTCCTGTGATCTTGTTTTCCAAATAATGATTTATTTCCTGCCTCACAGCTTCAAGGTTCCGTCTTCAATCCTAAACTCAGACCAATGAATGTGAGGAGTTTCCTAAATTCTCTCCATTGCGAACCGAGTTTTTTCCTACCTCCCAAAAACATTCTAGCAGGTTTGTTGGCAATGCTAAGTTGCCCCAGGTAGTAATGTGTGTATGCAGTGAAGTGGTGTCCCATCCAGGATGTATTCCAGAATTGCAGTCTTTGTTAGACTCTGGAACCACTGCAGCCTTCAAAAAAATAAAGCACTTTTTGAAACTACATTCTACATCCGAATGAGAAGTAACATACATTTACATTTATGGCATTTAGCAGACGCCCTTGTCCAGAGCGACGTACAAAAGTGCTTTGAGTCTCTAGCAATTAATAAATCTACACTGGTTAGATAGAATACAAACTTCTACATATTGTATGCGACTTGTATATCACCTAAAATGTGTTAGATCATGTGATGGGAGTCAAGCAGTTTAATCCATAGCACAAACAGTAAGTTGTCTTTGCGTTACTTTGTTTACACTGACATGCATGTAAGAAGAAAAAACAAGAGGAGCACTTTTGATGTTTCTTTACATTGCTTTTCACATTGCTCTTTAAGCAGTAACCTTTCTAGAAGTGTCATGTAATGGACTGTGAGAAATAATATTCTACTGCTCCGGCAGATGGAATCATCCTTTATTTTGAAAGTTAATAGCAAACAGTAAAACTGTATGTAAATATCACTGATGTGCTTTTAAAACATGGCCTTTCATCATCATCATCATCATCATCATCATTATCATCAATTCTTTTATGTATTTTGTATTTTAAAAAGTTATATATAATATATATATATATATATATATATATATATATATATATATATATATATATATATATACAGTGCTCTCCACAATTATTGGCACCCCTGTTTAAGATGTGGTCGTGGACTTCTAAAAATTCTCTTTTTTTTTTAAACAACATAGAACCCAAATGCAAAAAAAGAGAAAAATCCAACCTTTCTTTTAAGTACATTACTTTGGTGTTAAAAAAATCACACATTTAGAAAAAAAAAAAAAAATCATGTGTGCCACAATTATTGGCACCCCTAACAATTCCTCTGAAAAATTTAATTTATTTATTTTTTATATATTTTTCTGTAGTTGCTAAGGTTGGTCAGGGTATCTAGGGACTTTTAATTAGTAATTCATGATTTCCTGTTTCCCTGGGGTATAAATATGACGTGACACAGAGGCCTAATTCTCTTACCCATTTATCAACAAGCAAAGACAAGAGAACACACCATTCAAGTAAGGCAGATGTGTGTCGACCTTCATAAGTCAGGCAATGGCTACAAGAAAATAGCCACTCGCCTTAACTTGCCGGTATCTACAGTCAGAGGAATCATTAAGAAGTTTAAAACAACTGGAACAGTGACAAACAAGGCTGGAAGAGGTCCCAAGTTTATCTTGCCACAACACACAGTGAGGAGGATGGTAAGAGAAGTAAAAAAATTTCCCAAGCTCACCGTCACAGAATTGCATCAAAGAGTGGCATCTTGGGGTCACAGAGTCTCCAAAACAACCATCAGACGCTCTCTACATGCCAACAAGCTGTTTGGGAGGCATGCAAGGAAAAAGCCTTTTCTCACTAACACTCACAAACGTAAACGTCTGGAGTTTGCTAAGCGGTACTGGGACTTCAACTGGGATCGCGTGCTTTGGTCAGATGAGACTAAGATTGAGCTTTTTGGCAACAAACACTCTAAGTGGGTCTGGCGAATGAGTATGCCGAAAAGCACCTCATGCCCACCGTGAAGTATGGTGGAGGATCTGTGATGCTGTGGGCCTGTTTCTCTTCCAAAGGCCCTGGGAACCTTGTTAGGGTGCATGGCATTATGAACGCTTTGAAGTACCAGGATATTTTAAATAAAAACCTGATGGCCTCTGCCAGAAAGCTGAAGATGGGTCGTCATTGGGTCTTTCAGCAGGATAATGATCCAAAACATGTGGCAAAATCTACACAAAAGTGGTTCAGCAGTCACAAACTCAAGGTCCTCCCATGGCATCTCAGTCCCCAGACCTCAACCCAATCAAAAACCTGTGGGGCGAGCTAAAGAGAAGAGTGCATAAGAGAGGACCCAGGACACTGGATGATCTAGAAAGAAGAATGGTCAAAAATCCCTCTCTCTGTGTTCTCCAATCTTGTGAAATGTTATAGGAGGAGATTAAGTGCTGTCTTGTTGGCAAAAGGAGGTTTTACAAAGTATTAACATCAGGGGTGCCAATAATTGTGGCACACATGATTTCAAGTTGTTGTTTTTTTTCTAAATGTGTGATTTTTTTACCACCAAAGTAATGTACTTAAATGAAAGGTTGGATTTTTCTCTTTTTTTGCATTTGGGTTCTATGTTGTTTTAAAAAAAAGGAGAATTTTTAGAAGTCCATGACCACATCTTAAACAGGGGTGCCAATAATTGTGGAGGGCACTGTGTATATATATATATATATATATATATATATATATATATATATATATATATATATATATATATATATATATATATATTTGTGTATGTTAGAGAAGGAATTCTTTAAACTGGGGGACTGCTGGAAATACTATCCTTCATTCTGTAGGCTCCGATGAACACAAATCTTTAGATTCTAGGAAACTTTACAAGAATGGTTTATTGTTACAGAAATCAGATAGTGATAGATCATAGAATAAAAGTTAAATATTAGATCTACAGCCAAAACTATTTTTACTTGGTGCAGAAAATTCGTACAAATCTCCTGAATCACTTACATAATTCGCTTAAAATGATTGAACCATCCACTGCTCCAGGGAAGATTTTCCAGACATTTTTTATTTGACAGTTCATTTTGTGACTTTCAGAGATAGAAATGTCATGTAGTGGTCTTAAATGGCTGCACAAATTGATCACATGCAAGAAAAAAAGTGTCATCATATATGAAACAATCTTTTTCTTCTTTTTCTTCTTCTTCTTCTTTCGGCTTCTCCCATTAGGGGTCACCACAGCAGAACATCACATTTTGAACCCCCCCCGTCCTCTACATCTGCCTCTGTCACACCAACTACCTGCATGTCTTCCCTCACCACATCCATAAAACTCCTCCTTGGCCTTCCTCTTTTCCTCCTTCCTGGTGGCTCCATCCTCAGCATTCTCCTACCGATATACCCCATGTCCCTCCTCTGAAACGTCCTACATGCGCTGTCCCTCTAATAAACTTGTTTTTAATCCTGTCCATGCTCGTCACTCCCAACGAAAACCTCAACATCTTCAGCTCTGCTACCTCCAGTTCCACCTCCTGTCTTTTACTCAGTGCCACTGTCTCTAAACCATACAACATCGCAGCTCTCACCACAGTCCTATAAACTTTCCCTTTCACTCTTGCATCCTAAAATGCTTTAGCTTTATTGTATATAGCAAATAGTGCAACTCCATGTAAATATCACTATTGTGTTTTTAAAATATGGTCATACATCATCAGATTTTAGCATTTATTAATCAAAAGATTTATATACCAAGAGTTTGGGTATGTTAGAGCAGACACCCTTTACATAGCTAAATGGTGTAAGGAGACTGCCAGAAATACTATTCTACTCCTCCAGCAAATCAAGTATTCCTCATTCTGTAGGCTCGGATGAACCCAAAGGTTTAGATCCTGAGAAACCCTTACAAGGTCGCTCTACCTTTACAGTGTTAGGGTCACACGCCAACATCTCTTTTATCCATTCATCACTCAGTGCCCTCTCAATGAACTCCTCCAGACTGATGATGGCTGTAAAAAGGACATAGCATAGGACATGATAGCATGATATTGTGATGGATTGTATTTGTAAAGATTCCTGATGCTAGTCAGGTACAGTCTATATTACAGTATTAATTTTTAAAAGAAATCTTCACTTTGAAACGCATTGTATATCTTCTTATTTAAATATATGTTTGGTATGCTTAGAGATTCTGGTGCTATTTCTTTGATCAGTCATAAGGGTTAACAATTAGTTTAATCTCATTATATAATCACAATTTTTTTACTGACAGTCTATGTCATATTAAAGAAAAATCCAAAACAGAACAGAAATAGTGGAGACATCAAACATTGTCCTCCAGAAGTCAATGTAGGCATATGACAAAGTTCTCCCGAGTTATACAGAGATTTGGTTGAATCTTTAGAACATTTTCTTTTTGAGGCATGGTGTATTGATTGAGTGAGAGCACTGGGGAGATGGAAAACCTTAAGTGTTGCTGCATTTCTCTCCTGAGTTAAATATGGAGCAAAGGGCTAAAATCCTATTGATGCATTATTGTGGACAATATAGAAGAGATGAAAATAGACCACAATGTCAATAAAAGACACCAAAAATTTTATTTACAAACATAAATCCTGGACGCTACTGAATCTCACATGTTCATTATAAAAAACGATTTACAACATGTTCGAGAAAGTGTACTTTATTACCTTACCATTGTTGTCTTTGTCTAATTGAACGAATATCCTGTTGGTGCATTCCTCAGCAGTCAGTGGATTAGGACTCTTTAGAGAGGCTGCAACACTCATCTTATACACAGCCTGCCAACAATCAACACATGCTCACAGAGGCTCCATTGCCCTCTACCAAATCAGAGCAGTAATGCTGACCTCCTTTACACAAATCCTTTTCACATTTTGAAATCACGCAGAAATCGTCATGCCAGGTCAAAACTAGGTCTGATTTAATTATTCATCACATATGCAAGCACTGTAATCAAAGTAAAATCAGATGAATCTTGCATAAATTTTCAAGTGATTTTTTTTATTGAGTGAAAATAGTCTGTGGGTTGTAAACACACAATAACATACAGGGAACCCACCTGCATGATGTCAAGCATCTCTGATCGTGTTATGGCCCCATCCTTGTTCTTGTCATGAAGTTTAAATGACCAGCGAAGCTTCTCCACTGATGAGCCTTCTAGCAGCATGCTAATTGCCATCACATATTCTCGGAAGTCGACGAATCCATCCTGTGAACCAGTCATTTGTATTTTTGGGTACAGTAAACAAAATGATTTATTTATTTATTTATTTATTTATTTATTTATTTATTTATTTATTTTTAACAGTTAACATACTAGGTAGCTTTGATAGCTATCAGTTTTTACATCATTTCATCAAAGAACCATTTTTGTTTTTCAAAGGCAATACAATACACATGGCCAGAAGGCTTTGACAACAGTGCTTTTCTATATTTCAACCTGCTGGTTTATATTAATGTAATAAAAAGAAATAAAAATACACCATATGACCAAAAGAATATGGACACCTGATAATCTCACCAACATCTAAGCCTTTCCTGAACTGTAAAAGCATTTTAGTTTAGAATGTCTTTGCATTGCACTTGATCTAAACTCTCCAAACATGTTCCAGCATGTAAACGCCCCTGTGCACAAGGCAAGCTCAATGAAAACATGGTTTGCCAAGAGGGGCTCTCAACACAACTCAAGACCATTGGAATAGGCAAAAAATCTCTGCCTCAGGTAAAATAATTTGTTAATTTATAGGCTTAAATTGTTGTTTAGGTTGTGACTCTCTCTGGTTATTAACTTCAGCAAAAAGGAAAGGAGAGACTGGGCACTGATGAAAATGGAATTTACTTTAAATGTATCTGACAAAGACAATTTGTGATGTTGGCAAATTCCTGCGGTATAATATATATAAAATCGTTTTAAGAAAAAAAAAAAATTCAATATGGCAATAGTAAAGATGCTTTGCTTCAGTCCACATTATATCAACCCACTGTTGATTATTTTCCTATATTGCCTAATAAGACCTGTGATGCTTCATTCTGTTCTTTAAAAATCAGTCTATCTCATAATTATTAAACAAATTCCTACTATTATCTTTAGAAAAACGTTAATATGCTTTCCAAGCCAATATGTCTGCGTGTAATATTCCATACCCTGTTGTTGTCTAGCGTACGGAAGATCTGCTCAGCGTATTCCCCAGACTCCGTTCCCACGGTTCCATCACAGAAGTGGCGCCTGAACTCATGCAGAGTGATCAGGCCACTCGGGCACTCGTTTAAAAACTTCCTGCCGGATAAAAACATTATGTGGGGGGCCTGTTCATAATTGTAGTTTAGATTGCTCATATTAATTTGAACCTTCCTGATTTATGCATGAATGTTACAGTTTTAGCATTATGAAATTTCACTATTTCAGTACTATTACAATGACTTACTGTTCCTGACAGTTGTGTGCTAGAGAGAAGTAAAAACTTACCTATTTGTTTTTCTATAAACTAATTGAGAGTCAATTGTATTATCATTATATTGTGCAAATATAGATGTGCATTGTGAAGAGAAATGAGGGAAGAAATGAGCAAAATAAAAAGTCCAGTGATCATCAGGTGACTACAGACAATGTGCAAAGAGGCAGGGTAGAAAATGTAGTATGAGGCAAGTAACATGGTAGTGCAAACCACAAGAGACAACAGAGTGAAAACGGCATTATTAAGCGGTGTTACATTCAAGCACAACATTAAAAACGAACATTGAAATAGATTGTGAA
Organism: Silurus lanzhouensis; assembly: GCA_039877035.1. NCBI lineage: Eukaryota > Metazoa > Chordata > Actinopteri > Siluriformes > Siluridae > Silurus > Silurus lanzhouensis. The sequence continues at coordinate 9,386,262 of JBCEWE010002369.1, read as the reverse complement.
TGAGCCCTCAGCCTTACCTCAACCATTCATACAGTTCTGTGACGTACGTGCCCCAGTTTCTGCAGGGTAAAGTCCCAGCCTGTCCCATCCTTATTTGTGCCCAACATTCTCATGTGCACACGTTTATATACCACAGCCCAGCTTACATCTCTTAGGCTTAATCAATCTTACAGGTGCCGTCCTGCAGCCATAAAATTAGGCAAAAGTAATCTCTTAGCAGGGGGCACAAGCAGGTCGGGGGGCCTCAAATGTAATTACCTTAAGAGCAGGTATATTTAAGAGCATGTAAACTGACATGTGATGCGAGTTGGAGGAGGGGAGTTGTGGTAGTGAGTGACACTAAACAACATCTTTTGACAACTACATCAAGATCAATGAATACATATTAAAGAGAAAAGATTAGAAAGTACCCTTCATCCTAGTGTTACATTAAACATACACTATGCTGTGTTCCTAACACTGATCTGGATCTGTTTTTTGTTTTTTTTTGTGTGTGGTAAATTCTATTTTCTAAAAACATTTTTTAATAGCCAGATCTACAGGTTAAAATATAAAATGCCTATATTTACACCATTGTGATTCTGAGCAGTGAGTTGGATCTGTGGTGATCGCAAATGTTCATCTAATTTATGAGTTGCTCAGTAGCTCCTAGTTTTATAACCATGAATAACTGTATAAGACTGTAAAAAGTACATTACTCATAATCTTACACTCCAGTGCTCATCTTAGTTCTTACTTTCCAGTGTTCTTTATTGTTTTAAAGACTATAATCACACTCTTGATGTCACCCAATTGAGGATGGGTTCCCCTTTTGAGTCTGTTTCCTTTCAAGGTTTCTTCCTTATAACATCTAAGGGAGTTTTTCCTTGCCACAGTCACCATGGCTGATCATCAGGGATAAATACACACCATTTACCTTCACTTTTAAAATTCTGTAAAGCTGCTTCGAGACAATGTCTGTTGTGAAAAGCGCTATAGAAAAAAACTTGACTTGAATCACTAAGGATTCTGAATTCTGTAATTGAATCCTTTAATTGCTAAGTTAATGAATGTAATCTTTCTTTGTGGTTCTGAGCTTCATATCTGACCAACTTAAATTAAAAGTCTCCCTCTCACATCATCTGACTGAATATTTGAAAACATCTGTATCACTATAGTACAGGTTACTGAACCCTTTTGCTGTTATTCTTTTCAGATTTTACAGACATTGTGTCTGTTCAGCCACAAGAGAATCAGTTAGGTGATGATGTCAGGGGATCATCAGTGATATCAATAGGGATCATGTGTTGAGTAGCCCGCTCTAGAGTTCTGACCTCACCCCTATTGAGCAACTTCGGGATGAACTGAAACGCAGACGGCACCCAAGGTCTCCTGACCCTACATCGGCACCTAAGCACCTTTACTATGGCCCTTATAGCTTGAGCACAAATCTCCAAAAGCACACTCAAAAATCTAGTGAAACATCATCTCAGAAGAGTGGAGTTTATTATAACAGCAAATGAAACTAATTGTAGAATGGGGTGTAAAAAACAAAACAAAAAAAACACCAATCTGATAGTCAGGGGTCCACAAACTTTTGTCAATACAGTGTAGATGAGTGTTGCAGGATAGTATCCACCTCAGGATCCACCATGATAAAACAAGTGCCATGAAGCTGAAATGAGGCTGTTAAGTGGTAAAACATATTTTTTATAATATAATTTAATGTGAAATAATTCAAAAACAAATAAGACTAATATTTATTTAAAAGTCATTTTGTACAATATAGCTTAGAGACCACTCCTCTGTTATAAACCAGGCCTGTTCAACAGCAGCAGCCATGGCATCATACACTCAAGTGTCTTATAAAACACAGGAAGATGAAGAACATGTTTTGAATGGGGTCTCATCTGTTCGACAGTCCCTTTTTCTTATTCGGAAGCTTGTACAGAGCGATGCATATCGCATATCTGAATACATTCCCCTCACAAGCAGTTCATGGAAGGAGGAACCAGAGGAATGTCGAGTGTCTCCTGTAGAACAGTCTTCAGTGAACTAATCACCACTTTCAAAGTGTAAAATCATCAGAACGATAAACGTTTAAGTCCAGGAAGTAAGGCAAAAAACATTACCTTTATCCAATACTAACAAAAATGCAGTACAAAAACAAAAAAAGAAACAAAAAAACACGCAAAATGATCAGTTACACACAAAGGCCAGCATGCATGAATATCACCAGAAGATCAACACCATATTTAGCATATTTCTATGCAGACCATTACAAGATAACAAAAAACTAAGAATTAAGTAGTAGAATGTGTAATGGCTGTGGTTCTAGACCAAAAACAGTACTTATTTTTCGCTTACAGCCACACATTCACAACAAAAGACAGTGACCCTATGCTAGGGGGTAAATGAATACAGTACATAGATAATAAAGAAAGACAGCAACTCAAAGACTAATTCTTTTTAGCCGCTTCTGTATGGCACATCGGTCACACCTCACTGATTGTTCATGTAGGTTCGATAGAACAGCTGTCCTGTATTTAAGGCTCCAACTGACCAAACAAAAACCATACTGGTTATCACAGCAGGCATCCATATTCCACTACATATTATAGTTAAAGAAACGTTGTTGATATTTATCAGTTTGTGTGTTGAAAGGTCAACCTTTGCTTGACCTTTTTAACACATTAACTGATAAATGTCAACAACAGCATATTTGTTCTCCTGGACAGGGAAGTAAAAGAACCTGCCAATGGCCATGTGTTCTGATGTTCGAAATGGAAGAAGACCTTCAAGTAGTAATCTAGGTGGAATATCTAATATTCAGTATGAATGAGGAGTTTTTCTACAAAATATATACTGATAAAGCAGATGCGGAAATTTTGCTTCGTCAGTACACAAAATCTAACAAATGGCAAGAAAATGAAGGGTTTCTTACATCTATATCTTATTTTTTAAAAGCTGTTTTTGGGTAAAAAGGGAAAATGTTGTTTTTGATCAAACCAAACCGAAGCAAAGATAAAAGACTAAACAGCCAACCAATCTGGCGAATTCAAATAATTAGCGTCTCGCACAATGTATAGCTTAATCTTCAGACGTTTCGCATTAAAGTGTGTGGCAATTCAGAGCTCTAAAAAGGAGCAAGGTCGAAAAGTTCAGAGAGTGGAGAAGAGACTGTGCCTCTGGAGGTTCATAATGTGCCAATGTGCTTTCAGATTTTAGAGTGATTAATCACAACAAAAAGCAATAGTTTGACGGTTGTTTCTGCCAGGTTGATGTAGATTTTTTTTTCAGATGATTCATAGATTTACTAATACACGTTTTAAAAAAATACCGAACTTCCCAGCCAGCTGATCCCTGAGTGTTTTGGATTCATTTGGATAGCTTTACCTTTTCAATACTTTATGGTGAGATAGCTTATAGTTTATTAGAGACTACATCTTTTACTGCAAAAGCATGTCGTCATTATCTCTCATGTCATTAAAGCCTCACTGAGAACCCTGCAGACATAGATCAAGGTTGAATCAAGGTCAAATGAACCACAAGCATACAATCATTTTAGGTTTACAAGTATAAATTCCTCAGAAGCCCTGAACCATGAGCTGTGGAAACAAAAATGCTAAAATGCTATGTCAATATATTAACGTGGAACAACAACTTGAACAGAAATGGTCAAAATGGTTGATCTGACTGGTTGCTTTCCAATACCTGACCAGTAGAGCAAATTATACAATTAGATGCACACGAGCCAACTAAATTTCACTAAAGCAACATCTGACTTAATATCAGTACAAGGTATAACACACAAACACACACACACACACACACACACACACACACACACACACACACACACACACACACACACACACACCATAATCTATTAATAAATCATGATGTGTCACATCAAAATAAAAGGATAAATTGAGAAAATGACTATAAACAATGACTTAAATTATTCAAAAGGTATGACCGTAAACATAATTCCAAATATGGGCCAAATTTAAACCAGTAGGCACACTAAAGTGTTGTCAGCACTCCACATTTGGCCAGAACTTTCCTTTAACCCTCCTTTGCCAAATAATAAAAATTTTTAGAAGACAGTTTTATGGGCTGCCATAGATGATGATGATTAAAAAAAATCTACATAATTTCTTAATTTATGTATTATAAAATACTTATTAGTTATTAGTAAATTAGTGATTTTTTTCTGTTTAAATAATTATACAATACTTCACAATCAGAGTTTTGGAGATACAAACAGTAAAATATTCCAGTTTACACGCTTGGAACCTCATTTGAAGATTAGTATAAAGATAATAATAATGCTAACAATATATTATCTATTTCTTTCTCATATATATATACATACATACACACACACATACACACACACACACACACACACTACTTCAAAGTGAGTACACTCCTTTAATTTCAGCACTATTTTTAGTAGATCCTCTCAAAAGACAATACTATAGAAATGAAACTTGGAATATTTTAGAGTAGTAAATTTGCAGCTTGTACACCAGTACAGATTTACTATCCTCTCTAAAAAAATAACTCAACATATTGTCAAAATATCTGGCAACAAAAGTGAGTACGCCCAAAGAGATAACAGCTGTACGTAGTGTAACAATGCAAAGCCACATGTATTTTTCATAATGTTCATGTTTTTGACAAGACCATACAAATTTGTGTATATTGTATTAGAGCAGTTAAAAATTGGTGCTTTGAGTACAATTTTCTCATACTGACCACTGGATAAAACCAGACGCATGAGTGCTGCCAGCACTCATGCGTCTGTCTAGAGGTTGCAGAAGTGGAAGGTCTGCCTGTCAGTGCTCAGACCATAAGCCACAAACTGCAACAAGTCAGTTTGCATGGCCTGTGTCCCAGAAGGAAGACTCTTCTAAAGCTGGCTCACAAGAAAGCCCGCAAACAGTTTGCTGAAGACAACCCGTCCAAGAGAATGAATTACTGGAACCATGTCCTGTGGTCTGATGAGATTAAGATAAAATTGCTTGGCTCAGTTGGTGTACAGCATGTGTGGAGACCCACTGATTAGGAGTACCAAGAAAATTGTGTCTTGCCTACAGTCAAGCATGGTGGTGGTAGAATCATGGGTCTGGGGATGCATGAGTGCTGCTGTAATGTGACATTCTGAAGCAGAACATGATGCCCTCCCTTCAGAAGGGCAGTTTCCAACATAACTGAATAAAAAAAGCTGAAGGTGAAGATGATTGCATGGCCAAGTATGTCACCAGACCTAAACCCTATTGAGCACCTGTGGGGCATCCGCAAGCAGAAGGTGGAGAAGCGCCATGTGTCTAACATTCAGCAGCTCCATGATATCATGAAGGAGTGTAAGAGGATCCGAGAAAAACCTGTGCAGCTCTGGTGATTTGAGTGCCCAGGAGGATTAAGGCAGTGAGAATTATCAGTGGTGCTCACACAAAATATTGACACTTTGGACACAGTTTTGACATGTTCACTTAGTGTGTGCTCAGTTTTGTTGCCAGTTATTTGGACAATAAGGCTGTATGTTAAATTATTTTAACATACAGGACAGTAAACACTGCTACATAAGCTGCACATTTACTACTCTAAAATATAACCAAGTTTCATTTCTACAATATTGTCCCTTGAGAAGATCTACTAAAATGGTTATGGAAATGTAAAGGATACTGTATATAATTTTATATTCGTAAGTCGAGAAGAGTGAGACTTTAGTTTCACGGTCTGGCAATGCATGCCTGCCAGGTGTTGTTCTTCTTCTCCCTCTGTTTGCAGCGTTGTCAAATATGAATACTGTGCGTGGACTCACACACACACACACATACATACATACGGGCTGTCAAATGAATAAAATATTTAATTGCGATTATTTGCCATGAGTTTACTTGTAATAAATCGCAACTTATTCACAAATTTGTATCAGTTCTAAAATGAATACTTCACGTTTTTAATCAACATGGGCATGGACAAATATGGATGCTTTATGCAATTAAATGTATATATAGTACTGAAACCATACTCAACATAAAGCATGAAGACTAAATATTATAAATGTTTTAATTATGGTGTTTTAAATTACGTAAATTATCAGGACAACAAACGGAACTTTTGCTATGTTTCCACAGGGATGGTTTTAATTGATAAATGTGTTCATCATGGCGCCTTTTAGTGTTTGATTTGAGACTTGGCGCATCAGTATAATAAATGTTTAGTGAGTACGTCGTGAATAAATGTGTGTTGTGATGAAGCTTTTAGTTTTTCCTATTTTATATTTACTTATTTATATTTGTAATTAAAATGCTTAAACGGAACTGCACGCTGCATTTTTTCGCGAGTTAATAAAATTAGTTTATATTACATGTGTGTGTGTGTGTGTGTGTGTATATATATTATATATACACATATATACACATATATATATATATATATATATACACACACATACACATATATACACACACACACATACATACATACACACACCAGGCATAAAATTATGAACAACTGGCTAATACTGTGTTCGTCCCCATTTTGCTGCCAAAAAAGTCCTGACCCATTGAGCGTTAAGTTCTTCAGCAATTTGAGTATTAACAATTTTTTCCAGCTTCAAGCAAATCAACTTTGAGGACAAAATGATCACTTGCTGCCTAATTTCTCCCACCCACTAACAGGTGCCATGATGAAGAGATAATCATTGCTACTCACTTCACTGGTCATAATGTTATGCCTGATCATTGTGCGTGTGTGTGTGTATATATATGTTTGTGTGTGTGTGTGTGTGTGTGTGTGTGTGTGTGTGTGTGTGTGTGTATGTATGTATATATATATATATATATATATATATATATATATATATATATATATTATATATATATATATACACACACATATATATATATATATATATATGTGTGTTATATATATACACACATATATATACAGTGCCCTCCACAATTATTGGCACCCCTGTTTAAGATGTGGTCGTGGACTTCTAAAAAATTCTCCTTTTTTTTTTTTAAAACAACATAGAACCCAAATGCAAAAAAAGAGAAAAATCCAACCTTTCATTTAAGTACATTACTTTGGTGGTAAAAAAATCACACATTTAGAAAAAAAAAACAACAACTTGAAATCATGTGTGCCACAATTATTGGCACCCCTAACAATTCCTCTGAAAAATTTAATTTTTTTTTTTTTTATATATTTTTCTGTAGTTGCTAAGGTTGGTCAGGGTATCTAGGGACTTTTAATTAGTAATTCATGATTTCCTGTTTCCCTGGGGTATAAATATGACGTGACACAGAGGCCTAATTCTCTTACCCATTTGTCAACATGGCAAAGACAGGAGAACACACCATTCAAGTAAGGCAGATGTGTGTCGACCTTCATAAGTCAGGCATGCAAGGAAAAAGCCTTTTCTCACTAACACTCACAAACGTAAACGTCTGGAGTTTGCTAAGCGGTACTGGGACTTCAACTGGGATCGTGTGCTTTGGTCAGATGAGACTAAGATTGAGCTTTTTGGCAACAAACACTCTAAGTGGGTCTGGCGTAAAACAAAAGATGAGTATGCCGAAAAGCACCTCATGCCCACCGTGAAGTATGGTGGAGGATCTGTGATGCTGTGGGCCTGTTTCTCTTCCAAAGGCCCTGGGAACCTTGTTAGGGTGCATGGCATTATGAACGCTTTGAAGTACCAGGATATTTTAAATAAAAACCTGATGACCTCTGCCAGAAAGCTGAAGATGGGCCGTCATTGGGTCTTTCAGCAGGATAATGATCCAAAACATGTGGCAAAATCTACACAAAAGTGGTTCAGCAGTCACAAACTCAAGGTCCTCCCATGGCCATCTCAGTCCCCAGACCTCAACCCAATCGAAAACCTGTTGGGCGAGCTAAAGAGAAGAGTGCATAAGAGAGGACCCAGGACACTGGATGATCTAGAAAGAAGAATGGTCAAAAATCCCTCTCTCTGTGTTCTCCAATCTTGTGAAATGTTATAGGAGGAGATTAAGTGCTGTCTTGTTGGCAAAAGGAGGTTGTACAAAGTATTAACATCAGGTATGTTAACATCATGATTTCAAGTTTTTTTTTTTTTTTTTCTAAATGTGTGATTTTTTTTACCACCAAAGTAATGTACTTAAATAAAAGGTTGGATTTTTCTCTTTTTTTTGCATTTGGGTTCTATGTTGTTTTAAAAAAAAAGAAGAATTTTAGAAGTCCACGACCACATCTTAAACAGGGGTGCCAATAATTGTGGAGGGCACTGTATATATTTATACACACATACACACACACATGGGGCACAATGCATTCAGATCTTTCAGTCATTCTGTTGAAGTGTTCTGTCATTCAATACACTTGAGTTTAAAAGATTCTGGCAAAGAAAATCTGATTTGCTTCCAGCAAAATTATCACTGTTTTGTTCCCCTCGTAAAACCGATCAAGTTTTATCAATTAAAAGAGAATAATTTAGGAAGTTTTATGTCTTGCCGGAGACGTGTTCGTCTTAGTATCGGAAAACACAGCCGGTTATTGTAATTACAGCTGAACACCAACAAAAATCTGGTCATTGCTTAAGGTACATTTCTTTACATGCAGTTTCTGTTCTTCATTCTTCTGGAAGATATACCCAGGGAACAAAAAAAGTATAATCCAAACACTGTAGATGCCTTTTACTACTTTCTGGATATCTTTTTCTTTTCATTGAAGAGTCATGCAGCAATTAGAAAAAAAAATCTAGTCTGTTAAAATTTGGGTTAAAATTTGATAGAACACATGATGCGGATGATCTTGGGCCCAGTGATCAAAGGTATGTTTTTTAAAAATAAAATAAAATAAAATAAAATAAAAATAAAATCCACATTCAAGGAATAAAAAAAAAACTTTTACAAAAAAAGAAACCCAAATTCATAACAAAACTCAAAGAAAGACATTGGAGCTCTGAAGTTAGAGAGACCAGCGCATCTCATCAAAGTTCATGCCCTCTCCCAGGTTGGCGTCAGTTTCCAGCAAGCTCATGATGACTGCCATGGCAGCCTCGTCACTGCTCAGACTTCCCAGCCCGGGAACCCCGTCCAGATCCAACTGAGATGGTCCCTCTGCATCAGAGAAAAAGATCAGAAACGTATAATAATAATAATTAAGTATAATAATGATATATAATATAATATAATAAAAATAATGTGACAGTCAACTTACTGTGTAATTTTTCCACATTTTATTCAGATTTACAAATGTTTTGATGTGTGAACATAATTTGTAAAGTTATTAACAAATATAAAAACATTTCATTAGCTTGCTTATATAAAAATGACACTATCAGCACTTTTTTAAAATCACTTTCAGTAACTATTTTATTTTAGTGGATCTGGAGCCCTTCCCAGCATAACAGTGGGTCAGATTAAGTTAGCAGTCATTTACTTTGATTCAATGCATTAATAAATGATCGGATTTAGGCAGCTTGTTAGAGCAGCTACATTCTAAACTGTGCTAGACTCCAAAAACCTAAATTGCATCCAGACAATTCTGCTGTAAAGTTATAAAGCGGTGTACCCATGACATTTTCACTGCCGGTAAAGGGTCCACTACGCGAGTCCTCCACCGAAATCGACTTGCTGGGCGCATGCGTTTCCGTTACTTCCCCATTTGGCACCTAGACAAGAAATAAAATTAAAACAGTCAGCCAAAGCCTATTGTGTGCGTGCGTGGGTGTAACAGTACTCGTGCCGAAATTTTTCAGCGCCGGGATTTAGGTGCAATCTTTTTACGTGCGGAACATAGTTACAATCTGACTTCCCTCAGGAACTTTTTTTAATGGCAGATCGCAAGTTTGTTTAGTCTCCGCCTCGCACTTTGAGTGCATTTTTTATTATTTTTATTAAACTTGAAAACATGCAAAACAATGGCATTACAAAAAACAAGTGTATTTATATAAAAAAAAAAAAGAAAAGAAAAGAAAAATAAAAAAAGAAACTATAGTTAGCGCAGTGTCACTGTGTCTGCACACTCCAAACAGCAAATATATGACCTTTGTGCATGCATGAAAACGCTAAAGAATCAATAACGCTAGGATTCACTAGGATCCTGGAAGCTTCAAGAATTTCTCTAAAAAGGTGAAATCCGGCCAATTCCACATGTTGAGGGAGTAAATAAATGAGGGATGGAAGGAATGAAGACATTTGTTACAGTATGCTGAAATAAACAAACACGCATCTACTGGAACATCTGCCATGTTTCCTCACAGACAGGTTTAATTTCTATCTATATATAAATAAATAAAAATACACACACACACACACAGGGTCACTCACATTGCTGCTGGCTTGAGTGAGGATGAGTGGAGATTTGTCCTGCAGTAGACTGAAGGGGCTGGCATTGCCACTGGATGGGGAAGAGTTCATCCTGTGAAGTGGAGATTGTACACTGATTTTAGCTATTTCACTTCTAAATGCCATTCCAAGCGACATTCGAAAAAAAAATATCAGCAGGAGACGTCATACCTATTAAAATCCAGCAGTTCATTCGCTATTTGCGTTCCGATACTTCCTGCGTAAATCATGGTGCCGGAAGCATTCGAGATGCCTGGGATGATGGGGAGAGATTTCTTTGCATCCTCTGATGAAGAGAACACAATACAAACAGAAATTAACAGGCAACAAAAAACATTATACAATTTATGAATAAACGGAAGGTGATATAATGATGATCCATCAGTTAATTGGTGAATAAAATACATTTTCTGTACAAGTTCTGTAAAGCAGCAGCTGTCATACAATTCCTCGGCTTATAAACATATAGTTTTTCTAACTGTCTGTGGGAAAATAAAGTATTTTACAGGTCAAACTTTACATTTAGCTTTTTGTTTGAATTTTTATTGGGTCGGCTTTCTCTGACGCACAGATGAACTTGTATTGTGTATGTCTGCCATCTAGCGGCAAGAATGGTTAAATGTAGAAGAAAATAATACGACATCATAGATGTGGAAGTTAGGGACCAAAGTTTGCAGAGATCACCTTTGATTTGGCCGTGTCATAAATAAAAAGAGATAGAAAACACTAAGAAAATATTACACATTTATAAATGAAGTGAATTTTACATGTATATTATTTATTGTTTTATTTATTTATTTATTTATTTCCAAATATCAAATCATAAATGAGGAGAACCATGGCCACTTTAGTTTTAATGTAATACAGTTTATAATAATGCGATAAAAAATGATAATGCTTTTGACCCTTGCCCCTCAATTAAATTTTTTGGTCCTTTAAAGGAAAAATATGGGCACTTCTGGTCTAGACCCTGGAGCTAGATATTTGCTACAAACATGCTGTTGTCAGACATAACAAAACACTTAGAGCATGCGTCATCCTTTCAGATTGCATAGTCAGAGCTAAGATTACAAAGTGCAGATGATCTGAAAGACAACAACTCAAGGCAACAATCATAAATCCAGGAAACAATCGTATTAGATCATTATTAATGATGATTATAACAAAATCATTTTATCAAAAATCTATCAAAGGCAAGTGGTTTAAATATATGGGAAAAAATAATAATTAATGACAAAAACAAGCTAGCAAGATAGCCTGCTATAAAGCTCGGACCTCAACCCTACTGACCACCTTTGGGATAAATTGGAATGCTGACTGCACCCCAGGCCTCCTCACCTCACCTACATAAGTACCTGCCTTTAAAAAACATCCTTTTTGTTAATGAACACAAATCTCCACAACCACACTCCAAAATCAGACCAAACAGAAAAAACCTCTCAGAAGATTTTACAAAAGCCAATGGGGCAACATGGTGAATGGGATGTTAAAACAAAAAGGATTTTAATGTCGGATGTCCATAAACATTTGTTTACATAGTCTATCAGTAAGTAGCTACTACATCTAAATTATATATTCTATTATAGCAAGATTAATCAGTATTATTAAATATCATTGTTGCCTTATAAATTCAAATTATATTGCATCATGTAGAAGCATCAGATATCCAACAATAGTCAGATTTAACCATTGTGGAAATAAATAGTGCAAGTTGTAGATTTCCTGCATCAAAACACTCTCCATAGAATCACTGCTACTAAGGTTTATATTCGGCATCAAAGCAATTAGAACAGGTTTTCATATTAAGGAAATGATTATTTTTGTAATTATTATTACTATCATATATAAAAAATATTTTTTTGGATTTAAATTAGGGGAAAAAATGGCCTTACCTTCTAAAACTTTGGAATCTATCTGCTGTTCTGACTTGTCTCCCGATCCACTGGAACTGCTCTTATCGCTGTATCAGGCAACACACATCATGCACCTTCATCTGTATAAAGGCTTTCAATTGTAAATGTTAAAATTTGATTCCCAAATTAGGAAGAGACATTTGTACTCACGATATGACTGTGTTCGTTGAGACTATATATTCTACTTCTTTGGTCCAGGGATTTATAAAACTAAACCACTGACTTTTTAAGGTGACGAATGACCCATATTTTGTTTTGAACTTGTAGCCGTTTGTCTCAATCTTCTCTTTACTTCTCAATACTGAGAAAAAAAAAAAAAGGATGAAATAAATTATATGTATAATAATACTAAAACATTGTAGAGAACAAGTACCCATAGTTTAGCAATTTAATTAGAGATTGGTTTAGCTTACACTTCTAATGGTGCTTCTAAAATGAATAGAATACTTTTTACAACATACAAGTCTCCTCAGCATTGAACAGAGATCACCTTTCCGATGTCGATCTGCTAAATGAGGCAAATCGTCTTGATGAAAGTATTCGTAACACGATGTGCCTAGCAGCTCCTGTGGTAGATATCCCAATACGGTGGTGGCTCTGCAAACATTATGAACAAATAAATGTCATTAAGTTTGACAGCTTTTTCCCCTCAGGCTAATTCAACTCAAATAATAATGATATCGTTTTATATACTTTCACAGTGGCCATAAAAAGTTTAGACAGTTTCTAAGGTTTCCAAAAAATTAAAAGGCCAAAATGAATCAAGTCAGTTTTCCAAACAACAAAATTCAAGTAAAAACTAATTTTAGGAAGTCGTTTTAGAAAAAAAAAAGTTTCCACAACCTGGTTGCATAAATGTACACGCCCCTCACTAATAATTTGTTAAAGCAACTTTTGCTTGTAATGTGCCGCTCAGTATTTTTACGTACGAGTCTTCCAGTCATTTAAATTTTATTCTCTCTTCATTGTGAAATGTTCCAAAATAATTTCTCTCCTGAAATTCTCCAAGATGTTTTTCAAATTTAATTTCAATCTGGACTTCATTTGAGATCATTCTTTTGTTCTCTTGGCTCTGTGTTTTTGGTCATTGTCATGCTGAAATATGAAATCTTCAGTAAAACTATAATCAGTCACGTTTTTAGGGAAAACATACTAGATTTGAACCTCTCCAGGACTCTAGACTTTAGTTGAGGTAGATTATAAACCTAAACCCGAGTCCTAGATGAAGAAAAGCAGCACCAAAGCTATATACCACTACTACCATGCTTCACCAGGTGTACGTTTTTTGGGTGATATGCAGTCATGTTTTGCACCAAGCATATCTTATGACCAACATGTTCTATCTGGTCTCATCAAAATAGAACACATTTTGCCAAATGGTTTGAGGTGAAACCATGGCTTCAGCATTCTATTTATATTTCACATTATTGAAATAATTTACTGATTTTGTACATGAATTGTTTTTGTTACATCAAATTAAAGAAAAAAAGAAATCAGCATTCTTTCATTCATCCTATAGCGCAAAAAGAAATACTGCAAATGTAACAGGCGTGTGGAATCTTTCCACTGTACTTAACAAAAAACATTTAATATATTCTGTAGATTCCGGAATCATTCACTTAAAATTTTCCTGTTACACCAAAATATTACACCTCAAAATATTAGAGAAAAAAAAATCCTTAAAATTTGATACCGTTGATCCACAAATGTGAATTTGCCATCCATGGCACAGCGAGTGATGAACTCTGTGGGCTTGACCTTGACCTCTCCGTTGGCCTGGGGGGTGGTATGAGGGTGAACACGACCCACAGCTACAAGGCAGCAGAAATGTGAGCTCTCCTTATCGGCCTCAGCCTCACCCTCCGCACCGAGCTGACTGGTGGGCCAAGTGCGCATGTAGCCGGTGCAGTGCACTGTGCAATAACGCTGCGATTCTAAAACAGCACAGGGAAACACGTGAGAGAATCTGAGAACAGGCCACTAGAACTGAAACGAATTGCTAAATTAAATAGAGGTGTGGGGGAAGGGGACACAACTTGATTGGACTTGGTACCCATCTCCCCATGAGTGTCTCCTCTGTCTCTATTGACTGTAGCTGGCATGGAAGGGATTGATAAATTCAATAGCCCACACTGCCTGCTGTGTGCTTTCCCAAAATCAGACATCAAAAAATACAGCTAATTTTTGCTCAGTTCTTCACTTTTGTATGTGGTTATTTTGAGACAAATATATTTAGTAATGTACTAAAATATAAATATTCGGTTTTAATCTCGGGTTTAACTAGCCACTTTATTACACCGAGTGAAGAGAATATGTGGTTGTTCATATTGTTGCCTATATGCTTCTTAGTTTCAATAAAATTAAGAAAGTAAAAGATTTTGCTAGGATGTTGAATCTGACAGGAATTATAACCATTTATCATATGATTTAAGGTGAATAAAACACAGTTTAATAGCACAGCGGTAATGTGGCTGTTGCAGAACACATGCGGCTTGGGTTTGATCCTCAATTCTGATAGAGAATGACTTTGTGCTAAATGTGTGAAAATAGATTCTCAGATGATATTACTGAAACTGACATAGCTGCAGTTGAATTCAATGCATCTATCAGCCATGTCCAACTATAATTTGTTTAGGGTTGTGAAAATATACTGACAGAATGCTTTGATGTGCAGAAAGTGAAACAGTTCTCAAAGGCATTTTGTGAAACTTGTATAGATAACATCAAATTATTTCTCCAGCTGCAGTACGCTTTGATGCCAGTCATTTTGAACGATGGGAACGTGTGAGCAGACACCAGGATGTATTGAAATGAAATATTTGATAGCGTTGCACATTCCACCCTGTACTTTATATAATCTGTACTTTAAATAATCACAAAAAAATATGTATAAGAGCTCTGATTAAACAAATACAAGTTAATTATTTAAGCTAATTTAAATACTTTTATCAGAGTTTGTTTTGGATCATTAAACGCCGGAAAACATATTGCAACACCAAAGACTAGACCTTTGAGTGAGGCTCCTGAACTGAACTTATTCTGATTCAATAAACATAAGGTCAAGTGTAGTTGGTTCAGCATTAGATGTTCAGCAAACCTCGAAAATCTTAACAAATGGTTGTAGCACTGAATCTGAATAGGAGTTTACTTTTTTTTTTATTTTTTTCAAACAACCAACAGGAAAAAAGAAAGAACAAGAATGTATTTCAGAAATGCAAAGATCTGTCTCTTGATTTGAGAGAGCAAAGATTCTAGACAGATTTGTGCCTAGGGTTGCTTTGTGATCTTAAAACAATGGAGAGGAGTCTGGGAACAGTTTGTTTATTGTTTTACCGCTGTGTGCGCTTTTTTCCAGCTTTATATTATATTGAGAGAGCAAACGTGGCTGAACATATGAAGAGGACTGAGATGAATAACAGAATACTCATGAGAATATGCACATTGGTTTGTACTGCTGACCTTTCTTTTTTGATGAGCTGGCCTGGAAGTCCTTTTCTTCTTTAACAGCAACTTTATTGCACTTCATTCGGCAGAAAAAAGAGCGGCGAGCTCCTGAACAGAGTCGAGTGGCTCCTACGGGCAGATCAGCTTGCACCTGAAGTCCCGCTACACCACATACATACGTACATGGGAGATATTGCATATGCAAATGTTACATTAAGTGGCCATATTAAATGGTTATACTAGTAATGGTATATAAATGTTTTCAAATAAGGATTGCTAATCACTTGAAAGTGTTTACTTTTGGCATCTATAAGGCGTTCCCTTGGGTAGAGTTCAGAGGCTGAGAGCTGCTCCTTTACTTTTCCTATGTCCTTCGGATGAACATAATCAAACAAACTCTGGCCAATCAGCTCTGGCTAGGTAAAATAAAACAATAAATTGACTCATAAATGTGTAATAAATGGTCGATACATTTCGTTTACAACCAGGCTGGGGAAAAAAACCCAACAACCTGTAATTATAAATAACAAGCACTCACCCGTGTGTAATTCAGAATCTTTGAAACAGACTCTGAAACAAATACTATCTTCCCACGGTCACATCCAACCACAAACAGGAATCCGTCCGCAGCCTAGGCAGCACAGAGATCACAAAGGTCAGTGAAATGAAAAACATACAAAGAACAGCTGAACTAAAGAGGACATCCAGGACACTAAAAGATCTATCTGTATACCAAAAGGTGGCTCTTTAAAAACAGATTTTAAATTCTAGTTAGAAACAGATACTACACATGGCACCAATGCAGGTTCTCAACTTTTGTAGTGGTGACCCACAGAGGTTTACCTGACGTGTGTCACAAGAACTTTTTATAAACTACTAGTTAGTACTATGGATGTAAACTTTGTTTTGTGGAATATTTTCAAATAAATTTACTGCTGCACTTTTCTCCATCTTGCGTCTACCAGCAAGGCAGAGTAAGAGCTGACACCTGCTTCATCCAGGATAGATGAAGTGAGATAACCAATCTTTTCAGACTATTCTCATGCCGTGACGCAAAGGCAGCATGAAGCATTTCCAATAAAGAGTTGTATAATCTTTTTGTCATACATAAGCTTAGATGTTAATGATTGACTATACCAGTGTGATCAACAGGCCTCTATCATCAGGCCTGTTTCAAACTGATTTTGGCCTCCAGTAACAGCATCACACTTCTCCCACTGAAGTACATATTGCAAGATTACCCTGAGAACTAGGTGCTTGAGCTCATCATCAGGAAGGAATGAAGGCCTGTAGTTGGCGTCGGCAAATGAGCTGGTCGCACCTGTTCAAACAACAAAAAAAAAAGCTTCTGCTGTGAGGTGTTGCCCTTTCAAGCAGGAGGGAAAAATGAAAACCATAAGAAAGATACCTTTTAGTGACTTGAGGTGTTGCACGGCCATGCGCAGTACAGTGAGCTTGTCAAGTTTGCGAGACATGGGGTTACAGGTGGGAATCATGGCGGACAACTCGTCGATCAGGTTATTCATTTTGTCCCGACGCCGTTTTTCAATTTGGCTGTGAGGTTCCCTATAGATAGACGGCTTACATTTAGACATTCTGCATGCTATTCAGACATGATCAAATTTAATTCTCACATGATATTGAATGTTACGCTGTTCAAAAGGTACAACTGTGCATGACACTAATTTAGGTCAGTCTAGATTTAGTTTCAAACTACCCCCAAATAAAATCTAAAGTTCATAAGGATTATAAACATTTCTAACAGTGCCACTTCTCCAAAATCAGTTTTATGTTGCACTGGTGAAAATACAATCAATTGCAAAAAAAATGTCAAAATGAAAGAATAAGTAATGAGAAAAGGTCTGGCTGGTCTGAATGCACTGGCTCTTTAAGATTCCCTAAAAGCAATTCTCACCATGTAACTAATGACCATTAACAAAGGACCCTCTCTATTTCCCTTGAAAGCAACATCCACTTCTATTGACTTTCAGAGACTTTTCATTGTATGTTTCTTTTACAATGTGCTGAATGAAAAATTGTTGTCTGTAGGTGTACTGAGGCCGTATGTGCTACTGAGACAGAGAAACTTCCCTGAACAATGCTGAGAAAAACCCCAGAGGATAAATTAGTAACTGTATCTGGGCATCATTAAAATGTCAAAGACAACTAGCAGATAAATCAGGACCTTTAATGAGTCTTTCCAGCATAATAAAGGCATTATATTGGATGATACAATTTCTTATCTGACAAGGGGCTAATCTTGGTCAGCACCAATGATCAGACGACTCTGTCGCTGACAGACTTTGTTCTAGACACTTAGTGCCAGAAAAAATCCTAAATCAGAAGCAATTGCTAGGGTTATCAAAATACAAGCGAACTCTATGGACTTCAATTAATGTTATCAGAATCAATAATTTATTGCACAAGCTAAGAGATTAAATAATCGGAGTACAAAGAGAATAAAGTACAGAGAAATATGCAACACACTGGTAGTAACTAGCTATCTAATGTTGAATGCTGGGTAAAACATTCCTAGATGCATGTATAAAAAACGGCTTGATTGCTGTGGAGGGGGGGATGTGGTCAATCATCAGCTGAAAAAAAGAGACACCTAGAGCTGAAATGATTCCTCGAGTAACTCGAGTAATAAGAGTAGAAAAAAAAATCATCGAGGCAAATTATTTGCTTTGTTTAGTCCATTTGACTACTGACGCACCACCCGCTAAACGTCCTGGAGCGTCCTGGACAAGTAACACGCGCTGCAGAATAAAAAAATGGAGGAACGGAGAGAAAACAGCAAGGGGAAGATTCATATTGAAGCCCATTTTAGCCTCTGATCCCTGGAGAGAACTCTGTCTAACAATCAGCTCTGGAGAACATGAAACAAGACAGATGAAGCAGAGGAGCCTCGTTCATACACCAACAGCTTTAAACTTCAGGCCAACAACATGGTTACCGGTGTTAGATGTTGGAAATGTTGGATGTTTATGCGAAATGAAGTCGAAATTGCGAGAAATAAAGTCGGAATTATGCAAACCTTTTTTAAAAAATAAGTTACTTGCTCATTTTAAGAAGCGTGTCTTATTTTTTCTTATATATTAGTTTATATAAAATACGAGTAATTATTTTCTCTTGTAGTATTGCTCATTTCTTTTTAAGTTATTTTTCATCCGATTACTCAATTAATCGATGGAATAATCGGTAGAATACTAAATTACTAAAATAATCGGTAGCTGCAGCCCTAAAGACACCCATTATATAAAGTGCAATAAAAAGACACCACATATAGAAACTTCACACCCATGCCAGGAATAGCCATAAAATATATTTCAATATATCATACATTTGACCTTGCTGTGACCTTGTCCCATATCAGATGAATTCCTAGATCTAATCAGTTCATCTACAGCAGGGCTCCAGACAAAAAAAATTAATTAAGGAGCCATTGGCTCCAGTTACTTCCAGTCATCCTGTCGTCTTTACATCTGCCATCTTTTTACAGCATGGCCTGGGAAATGAAGATCATATAGGCGGTGTTCAATTTTATTTTTATCTCTTTCCATTCTTTTTTCGGACCACAGTCCGCATGCATGAGACACTGCGAGCGCTACCGGTGTTTTCTGTGGCGCGCTTTTTTCATGATTATCAGTTCACGAGCATTTTTATGCTTTTACTATCGCCATGTTTTCTTATTGTCTCTTTTGATAAATGATCTGTATTTTTTCTCTGCCCGCTTTAGAGCAGAAGTGGCAAAACACTTTCTGCGTCTTGTGATCATATCTCAGCCATTAAAACTCTTGAATCCAAGAAGTTTTCAAATTTGTTTTGCCACTTTTATTTATGTTTTCACTGACTGACATAGAAAGATGGTCCTTAGTGCCTCTGTCGTTCTCCCTCTCACCAATGCTGGCACAAGTGCAGCCTGCTTTTTTTTACTACAGGTGTGTCATCAGCGGAAGAGTTGTATAGAGCTGGAGAATGTTTGGAAAAACTCGGATATTTTTAGTTTTGACGTTTTTTGTTTTTTTTTGATAAGGAAAGGTGTAAGGTGTAGGCGGCGCATGAGTCTCCGTTTATTACGTCAACAAATGATGTGATAGGCCATTCCTCACAGAACACGCACATAAAAAGTCATAACACGCAGATTATTCAGTCATAGTGTGCAAATTTATATGGTCGCAGGTGGCGATCTAGGCAAAAATATTACTCGCAATTTATTATTTTTGGTCTGGAGCACTATACTGGTTATAATATAAATTCTATATAAATACCACGAGTATTCAATTACCCTTTCTTCATATAATGCTCCAAAAGGAAACTTGTTGGGAATAAAAAAAATCCTCTATGATCTTGGTTGTGAAATAGGTCCTCGTGAAGCAGATGTATTAACACCTTTATATTGACTGATAAAAAAAACAACAACTCAGAACTCTGACCTAATTTAAACTCCTTTTGCCCATTCAGTTCTACCTGATACAGATCAAAGTCGTGTGATGGTTAATTGTGTGCAGGTTTTTACATTAGCTTGCTAGCGACGAACAGTGTTGCATATTTCTTGCAATTGTGCGTGCTTTTTTTCATTTCACTGCAAGTTGTATTCTGCATATAACGAATTTGTGACAAATAAACATCTTGAACCTTGTAAGGCTGGGTGATGTATATAATATAACCTGCCACTCTTCCCTTTCCATTGAAAAAACTATGCTGAATCACATTAATTTCAATGACATTTATGACATTCATTCATGACATTCTGCAAATGTGGTACCTAAAATGTCTTTCTAAAGTGTACCTTAGATCAGTGGTCCCCAACCTTTTTTGCGCCACGGACCGGATTAATTTCGGACAATATTTAGGACCGGCCTTTAAGGTGTGGTGAATAAATACAACAAATTAAAATAATACGACCGGCATAAAAACTGGTATTTTCTAGATATAATAATAATAAAAAACGTGAATCCATTGTGTTGTTTTTTGTTCATTTCGCTAGTTTGGGGGTTTGAATTTAGCGGTAATGTATTATGTGTTAGCGGCCGGAGCAGCCCCTTTAAGAAGGTAGCGGATGGAGGTAAGACATGTGACCGAGGCATCATGAACCGCATCAAGAGTGAGTCATAGACAGATGTGGAGGAAAGAATCCGGTAAATTTCCAAAATAAAATATCATTCAAAATCAGATAATAAATAAAACAGAAATAATGTAAGTGTAACAGACTTTATCATAAGGTATGGATTCTTTCTGTGCAGCCCGGTACCAATTAACCCACGGACCGGTGGCAGTACACAGCTGGGGGGTTGGGGACCAATGCCTTAGAAAATGTGGATAATAAAAAAAAATTATAGAATTGGTTTTCAGTACCTAAAACACTTGATTTTCACATGTGGGTCGTCCCCTTCTGACCTAAAAAATAACAGCAAAAAAAATTGAGCAAAAAAAATAATAATAATAAAAAGGCACGGCACTGCAAATAAATAACATTCAATGTCAACAGAGAGAGAGAGAGAGAGAGCGAGAGAGAGTACCTTTCCTGATCATCCTCCATATCTTCATCCAGCATTGACACCGATTTAGTTTCCCTGGAAAATAAGTGGCTTAGTGATTAAGCAAGCTAAATAACAGCTAGTCTTGTACCATGATTTAATATAAAACAGATGCACGTGTCAGTCAGCACTCATTCATAACACTCAAGACAGAGGATTTTGAGTTTGACTCAAATCAAAATGCTGTATGCAAAACTACAATTTGATTTAGCTACGATTATTGCCAGTACACAAATCTCGACTCACCTTTACACATGGACAAATATCAACAAATGCACGCGTGCACACACACACACACACACACACACACACACACACACACACACACACTCACTTGTCGGTGCTGCCCTTGCGTTTCCTGGTCACCTCCATGCTGGACGCCATGTCAGCAGCTAAAGCGGGGGTCATCAGACTGGAAACAGAGACAGAGTGACTCTGGAGATCCTCCTCCAATGCATCTCCTGAAACACACATGTGCACATAACAGGTCTTTACAATTTGTGTAAAAAGACTCGGCTATATATGGATAGAATAGAATAGAGAATTAAGACTGATTGAAGTGTTTTGGTCTGAAATACATATAATAAAAAATATTACAGGATACAGAAAATGCTGCTGGAACTCAATATAAGCGATTAATCGTTCAAATAGGTGAACTCTTCAAAACATACACTATATGGAGAAATGTATTGGGACACCGGACTTTGGAGAGATATGTGGTTCTTCCGCAAACTGCAAGATTGGAGGCACACAGCTGTATATATGTGGTCGGATGTGGTTGAAATTAAATTCTCTCCTCACTTGAAGTAGAAAACCCAAACCTGTTCATTCCAGCCAATTCCAGCTTCATGAAAATATGGTTCACATTGGTTGAAATCTTGAGTTGCCTGCTATAGAGCTCTAACCCCACCTCTAATAAACAGCTATGGGATGAACTGGACCATTGAATGCACACCAGGCCTCCTCACCCTACATTAGTCAGCCATGAAAATGCATATTAAACATACACTCACTGGCCACTTCATTAGGAACCTACTGTAAGTACACCTGCCTATTCATGCTATTACTAAATCAGCCAATCATACAAAACCAGCGCAATTAATAATGCGGTTGAATTGTTCAAAGGTCAGAATGGCAAAATAAACATCTTAGTAACTTGTGGCATGGCTGATGGAACTAGATATTTGTATTCAACTCCTGGAGTTGTGGTGTCCCAGAAAAATGCTGCACATTTGGTATTACTTTCCAATGAGTTATAACACATAGATGAAATGACTAACACTTATATTGTTAGAGGCACCTGCAGTAAAACAGTTAATGTTCTCAAAGTTGATGTGTTGGAAGGAGGGAAGTTGGGCAATCAGAAGAAGTTGAGTAACTTTGACAATGGTCAGATCGTGTCAGCTAGACAACTGGGTCAGAGAATTTCCAAAATGTTTTGAACAGCAAAACAGCAATTTCTTTTTTTTTTATTTTACATATATACAAAGTAACATTATAGCATTGTCAAGTCTCATCACCAAAAGTAAACAATGAGGAAACTAAACAGAAATCCAGACCGTCTGGTAGTCATGCTATGTTCAAGTCATGTTTTACTACAAAGGCGAACCTCTATTTTAGTTTATTAGAAATAATTATATTTCATTTACCTTACATGATATAAAATATCATTCTCTGTATTAATTAACTTAAAGGTCATTGGGAAATATCATTGGCCATATCAGTTCAAAGCCAGGAGTCCAAAAATGATGGCCACTTTAACCAATCATGGTTTATGAGCTCATATTTGCAAACAAGGGCAACTAGTACGGTGAGATGACACAAGCAGCAGTTTGTATTTTGTGTTTTGGAGGAAGTACATTAACCTTCACCCTTCCTGGATGGTAGCTGTTTGTCGTACGAGACAAGAGAGCTTGCTAATTGAATGGAAATTGCCAGATGACCAAAACTGGAGATGAAAACAGCCATTAAGAAGTGATGATGTTTTCTGAGACTTCACCAGTGAATTCTCTTAAGTACATCCCTTGTAGATGCAGATTTCAACAATGGGCAAGCATTCACAAAACATACAGCAGACTCATAATTTGGCATTGAACACACAGCAGGATATCTTACCAGCCAGAAGCTTTTATGGTATAACTAATGGCATTTGTAGCAGCCATTAGACAAAACAATGGAAGCAGACATTTCTCTTACAGGGCAGAGGGCTACATTTTCACCCATCTGCCATAATCTATATACTACATTTCCTCTAATCAAACTTAATTCACTGTGTTTAAAACACCTCTGCAAGCTGTATAATTCATGTATATACAATATTTATGTCCTGAAGAAATTTAGTCCATTTAAAAGTTAAAAAAAGAAAAAGAAAAAAACATTTCCAACATAAAGAATCTGCTGAAGCAAACTGAAACCCTAAGTGTGTTCCGGTTTCTATTTTTGCTGCTGGGAGGAAGCCATCATGGAAATTGCCTTGGAACAGAGAATGAAATTGATTTTCTGGAAACATCCCGAGGTCTTTACAAAACATATTAGAACAACGTTTTTGGTTTTAACATTTAAATAAAAAAAATTGCACAATAAATCACTTAATTACTATGATTATTTAATAATATAACTATCAGCAACATAATTATTATTTTCCATTTACATGTGCACTGCATACCAACATACACTATATACAGTGCATTCGGAAAGTATTTTAGACCTCCTTCACTTATTGTATTTTATTTTATGTTGCAGCCTGATACTACAAATATTATACAATAATTATTAATGTATATTAATTAATATACTCTCATTAGCCTATAATGGCAACGTCGAATCAGAATTCTGGAATGTTTTCCTTTAAATTAAAAAAAAAAGGAAATATCACATGTACAGAGGTATTCAGACCCTTTGCAAAATGTAAAAATAAGTTCAGATGACTCTCAGATTGTTTTTTTTACCCAATTCTCTTATTATTACTAAGATGTTTCTACACTTTGATTAGAGTACACCTGTGGAAAAAGTGTATGGATTGGACGTGATTTGGAAAAGCACACACCTCTCTATAGAGGGCCTCAAAGCTGACAAAGCATATACAAGTCACGTCCAGGAGGTCAAAGTGCCTACAGGATTGCTGCAAAGCACAAATATAAGGAAGGCTACCAATTGCTGCTACACTGAAGATTCCCGAGAGCACAGTGGCCTCCATAATTCACAAATGGAAGAAGTGTGGCACAACCAGGAAACTTCCTAGAGCAGGTCACCCCGGCCAAGGGCCTAAATAAAAGAGGTGACCAAGAATCCGATGATCACTCTGACTGAGCTCTGGAGATCCTGTGTGGAGATGGGACAAGGTTCCAGAAGGACAACCATCACTTTAGCCCTCCACCGAGCTTGGCTTTAGAGCAGAGTGGCTAAAAAGAAGCTTCTCCTCAGTGTGTGAAACCCATAGAAGCCTGTTTAAAGTTTGTCAAATGGCACCAGATTGACTCTCAGACTATATGGAACAAGATTCTCTGGTCCGATGAAACCAAGATTGAACTGTGTAGCAAAGTATAGAGATATCCTCAATAAAAACCTGTTTAACACCGCTCAGAACTTCAGTCTGAGTTGAAGGTTCACCTTCCTACATGAAAACAACACTAAGCACACAGCCAAGACAACACAGGAGGGTTTTAGGGACAACTCTGCGAATGTCCTAGAGTGGCTCACCCAGAGATGAACCCCGTTGAACCTCTTTGGAAAGACCTAGAAATGGCTGTCCACCAACAGTCCCTATCCAAACCAACCCAGTTTGAGAGGATTTCCCATGAAGAATGGTAAAAAAAATCCCCAAATCCAGGTGTGCAACGTTGTTTAGTCATACCCGAAAAGACTTAAGACTTCTGCCAAAGGTGCTTCAACTGAGCAGAGTAAAGGGTCTGAAGATTTGGTATATATTTATAAGACAAAACATACATTTCTAGAATTTTGATTTTATTGTCATTATGCGGTACTGAGTCATGAGTGAAAAATCTATTTAAACGATTGTAATAGGCTGC
Source organism: Silurus lanzhouensis (assembly GCA_039877035.1). Classification (NCBI taxonomy): domain Eukaryota; kingdom Metazoa; phylum Chordata; class Actinopteri; order Siluriformes; family Siluridae; genus Silurus; species Silurus lanzhouensis. The sequence goes on along the minus strand of JBCEWE010002369.1, from coordinate 9,361,003 downwards.
AACAAAACAAAATTAAATATGAAGGGGGTCCAAATACTTTCTAAATGCTCGGTATATTACAAACAACCACACAAATTCACAGCGTTTCAAGAAGCTTATGTCAACACATATTTTCATCAAAAGTTGCATTAAGTTCTTGCCAAAAACTTAATGCTGTTGATGGGAGAGTCAGACTGCTGCATAAAGTCCTCTCCAGCACATACCAATGAATCTCAATGGGGCTAAGGTCTGTAATGGTCAATCCATGGGTGGAAATGATGCATCATGCTCCCTGAACCACTCTTTCCCAATCAAAAAGGATGAACCCTAGTATTGTCATCCTGGAATATGCCTAGGCCATTAGCGAAGGGAAAAAAAACCTGGTTATTAAGTACATTCATAATCAACTGATCATAACATTTTTAAGCACATAACACCGCTGAAACTAGACCAACTAGACCTGACCAACTGAAGCAACCCCAGAGCATAACACTGACCCACAGGCTTGACCACATGACCTTTTTTCCATTGCTTCAGAGTCCAATCTTTATATAGAATATAACCAGAAAATACAGCTAACATCTGTATTTAGCCTAATATTTCATGTCAGAATGACTGCTGTGAAAAAGGTCTATTACACCGGATTAACACAAAATATGCTAAACATAACATATGCACTGTAGGAGTTGAATTAATTTAAAGCTTTTTAAGAAGACAAATTTTCAAATCACCTCTTTCCATTTAAAATGCCAAAGATCACAAAACTTGACAGACAAAGTCTTAATTTTGCATCGGCATAATCGGATACTCAAAATATGATATTCAAGCTGTTTCGAATCAGGAGAGGTCAGGGACAAGAAAAGGACAATAAAAGAAAACTTTGGGTTTGCTCTACTTTGATTCAGCTTCATTCACATCTAAACAATGTCAAATAAATAAATAAATAAATAAACCCCCATATTTTAGAGGTCAGTTTATGTTTTAGGTCAGTGTGGACAGTATGGCTCAAGTCATATAACACTCTATTTACAATATGATTAACTGGAATTCACCATTTTCCTTTTATACAACTCGAAACTCACAATCCCATTCATAAATAAAAGCCTTTTCCTTGGTCTGTGTGTGTGTGGACAAAAAAAAAAGCTTGAAGCTTTTTTTTTTCCTGCTAAGCCTATAAGCATGTTGATTTGGCCCTGCACTACTTCTTCACTCCTTCAGAGCGGTATAAGTACGAGTGTGAGTCACTGTGTTCAATGGAACGGGCCAGGGCAGACCCAGCTTTCGTTTCTTGCTCTACTATTTAAACGTGCAACACAGGCACAGTGACCTAAATAGCCATTAACAGATCAGCAGCAGGCTGATTTTTTAATCCTGGGCTCATGAGTGAAGATTATTAGGCTTCACAAGGTGGTGGTGTGGACACATTTTGATCCATCGCCACATTTACACATCCTGTTTACATACACATCCTGCATTTCAGTATTTCACAAAAGCTGTTCAACACATTGAATAGAATTAAAACTCTATAATCAGAAGAGATAAACCCGCACCAACCTTATCGACAAAGATTTGTGGACACTTGATCATACTATGTGCTTTTTGAACATCCCATTGCACATTTAGTCCCCATTGGCTGTTTTATATCCTCTATATGTTCCACTAGATTTTGGAGTGTGGCTGTGGACCTTTGTGCTCATTCAGCCACATGAGCTTCAGTAAAGTCAGGTACTGATGTAGGGTAAGGCGGCCTGGGATGCAGCCAGCTTTCCAGTTCATCCTAAAGGTGTTAAGTTTAAGGTCAGAGCTCTATAGCAGGCTAGTCAAGGTCTTCCACTCCAACTCATATATTCATGGAGCTCCTTTTTTGCACATGGGCATCGTCATGTTGGAACAGTCCTGGGTCTCTTAGTTCAAATAAAGTGGAAATTGGATGTTACTGCATCCATTTTTTGCCTCCAACTTTGTGGTAACCTGACTTTTCCAGGTTAGGCTGGTATGGTCAGGTGTCCCAATACTTATAAAGTATGTACATATAAAGTATGTATAATACTACTTGAATATAGTGTAATTACTCATTGAATCAGATTTATCACCCCTGTCAAAGTTTCACTGCATGTTTTTTTACTATATAATCTAGTGTTAAAAGCAAACAAAAATACCAAAGGCCTTGTTTATCAATCTTTCATTCAAGTGTTATTTTGAGATTTATAGAAACTGACTTCAGGCACACACATACATGTATGCTGACAATTCTCCATCACATTTATTAATGCCCAATGTTTAACCATCTAACTTCCTCATTCTTAACTTTTAGTGGCAGCCAGACTGGAAAGGCAGCTCCTATGGGTGGTGTGTGGTAAATTTCCCAGTAAGATCAACCACTGCAGCGAATCAGTTACCATAGTGTAGAAGAGATTCAATAAGTTAAACCCTCAAATATATAAATAATTCAAGCTTTATTGCAATCTTATGGCCAGAGTGATGGACGTACAACCACAGTGTACCACTACTTCCCTCAAAGACGAGCAAACAGGTTATATACTGGTTTGGAGTGCAGTTACCCAATCTTGTGACCCCTTATTTATGTCAAACCAGACATATCAAAATCTAAGTTCTAAATGTCAAATTTCTAAACAATTGATTACTCCAATTATAAACCTACAATGAATAAACATACAGTGTCAACCAGATGAGGACAGGTTCCATTTTTGAGTCTGGTTTCTTTCAAGGCTTCTTCCTCATACCATCTCAGGGAGTTTTCCATTTCCACCATCACCACTGGCTTTGGTTATGAGGGATAAATCTATTTGGACACATTAATGTTAAATTTATATTTATAATCTATTTATTTCTGCTGTTTTGCTACAATGTGTGAAACACATTCAATTAAATAATGTTGAGAAATTATAATTTTTGTTCAACATTAGACATGCTTTTAGAGAACGCCATTATTTTGTCCATTTTGAACAGCTAGACAAGTTCATTATTACATGAAATATCTGAAAGGAGGCAATTTGTGATCACAGTGACATACTTGTTGGTATAAGAGAACAGCTAGACTGGTTTATGCTGTTGGGTGGTCAAATACCCACTCTTTACAACAGTAGTGAGCAGAAAAACATCTCAGAATGATCAAACCCTGAGGAAGAAGGGCTACACAGGTAATGCTGTTTACAATATTACCTTCATTCAATTTCCCTGTATTACCATGAGTGCACAGCAAATACACCAACACACACAATTGTGGTTTTGAGTTCAAACACAATAACCATGATCCATCATTTACATTTGGACACAAAACTGCATTTGGACACACAAAGGTGTTGGCGAAAAGTTGAACGCAACTCTTACCAGGCAGTTTACCGTAGTTGCCAGTTGTCTTTTCACCATTTAACTATAATTAGGTTCTGGTTAAACAGGCATAAGCCCCGACTAAGAATTTAAATGACAGATAACACAAGTGACTTTGAAACCAAGTCAACCCACAACCATAAATAATACATAAGACATTTTACAACTGTCTGATTATAAAAAATCATTTCCAAGAAGAAAAACATCATCATTTAGGGGAGAAATTATAGATAGATGTATTTATATAAATGATTTTACTACAATATTGAAGAACGTCTAACTGATGCAATGTATACACACCTCCCGAAAATGACAGAATACAAGAGATGCTCCTGGAACTCAGCGATGCACCTTTCAAATAGACAAACACTCGTGAAAAACATACACTATATAGACAAAGGTATTGGGACACCTGACTTTTCCAGCTATATGAGGTTCTTCACAGAATTGCATGAAGGAGGCACACAAATGTATAGAGAAATATTTGGATGAGGTAGCCTCAAAGTTTCCCCTTCACTAGAACTAGAAGACCAAAAACCTGTTCCAGCATGACGATGCCCCTGTGCACAAAGCGAGCTCCATGAAGAAAGGGTTTAGATGGGTTGGAGAGGAAGATCTTGAGTGTTCTGCTTTAAGCATGAATTGGAGGACTCCTCATCCTACATCAGTAGCTGACTTTTCTATCACCTGTATGGCTGAATTAACATAAACCTCTATTACTACACTCCAGAATCTAGTAGAAGAGAAAAGTGGAGCAAAAACAGCAAATGGAGACAAAATATGGAAGATGATGTTCAAAAAAAACTTTCTAACTGTGTGTATTCTTTAGGAAATCGACACCATCCAAATGATGTAGGAAGTTTTTATTCCCTTTTGAACATGCCTGTGTTTCTCCCAGGATGCTGCTTTTTGTAGAAAAGAAGTCTAAAGAAAGTATGAAGAAAGCAACAAAAGGAACAAAAGAACATTCACATTTTTTTAATGTCGATTTCTTTGTAACCCTAAAAACGTGCAAAAAAAAAACTTTTCAAAGCTTTAAAGCAGTATAAACCCACTTACAAAAAGATTTCTGTAATAAAATTTGTCATCTTGAAAGACTACAAAAGAACCCCTTGAAAAGCACTTACATTTAATCACTGTATTACACTGCAAAGTGTACAATTATTAGTGTCAAATACTGAATTTCTTCTAAAGATTTATACATCACAAACCTAAAAAAAAAAAGGAACAATAAAAGTTTTACGAAAATAAAAAAACAGTGATAATAAAGGAAAAAAGTGGGACTGTTTTCATAACTGTTCCACAAAGTACATTTAGCCGCACTTTCAAACGTGTGGGATCTTTCTTTTTTTCTTTATCTAATCTGAAGTCATGTACTTATTATAAAAGATTATTTCTATAATAATCAAGGCAATGAATCTGGATTTAGAACATGCCTAGAAGACACACTGTGCTGGATAGTTTTCATGACCCAGCTTAATGCTGCTACTGCTTTATGCAAGATCTGGACAATTCTCTGTGTCCATGTTGCTCTAGTTTCTCTGACGGCAGATCACACCACCGTGGAGGTCGCATGAAAATCTTCATTAAAGACCCATAGAGTGTCGTTTTTTTGTATATATTAAATCAGCAAACGCACATAGCAAAATATATGTCATTATCACACACAACAAACAGGAAAGGGTTTGTGCAGTTAACTCTGAATTATTCGCATTATTGCTAAATAAGTAAAAAAACAGCCATAAAAAGGTAAATAAATCAGTACATATTTTGCATTAAAACCTGCCAATGAGTAAATTATTAGCGCCTTTAGAAATTCAGATGCATGGTACGGTTATATATTTCCCCTTTGTCTTTTACTTTTATTCAAATTGACCTGGAAAATGGTCAGTTGTTTCACCGGGGTATAAATGAGCTAACAAAAGCCACATTTTCCTTTTCCTTTATGCAAATGAGCAATAATATAGTAATAAATCAAATGAGACGTGTGTGTTGCTCTTTACGAATCAGGCGATGGCTTTAAACATACACCCATATCAGTAAATTGGTTGATCTCTACTGTAAATACCAAAAATAAATTGGTTGATCTCTACTGATCTTGGATGTAGAGATGTGCTGGTGTATTTTGCTAAGAGTGCAAAAATTACTGCAAAAGGATCAAATAAGATTGGCAAAAGAGCAAAGTATTTTTGCCCACATCACAGCAGCCAGACACCACCTCCATGCCAAGAATTACTTAACATAAAAAAGAGCCTTTTCTTTTCTTTACCTTTTTTTTTTTTTTTTGGTCTATAGAACTTCAGATACCGTAAGCACCTGAAGTTCAATAAACAGTACTAGAAGTTTGACTATAGGTGGTATTTGATGTAAAAAGAATAGATATACAAAAAAGCATCTAATCCCTACTGTTCAGCATGATCAACTATTTCTGATGTGAGGCTGTGCTTTTTTTCTCCCTCAAGGGGCCCAGGAAACTTCCAAGGACAAAGAGTCCATCTACTACCAGAAGATGTTAATGAAAGTTAGATGCTGTAGTAAGTTCTGAGTGGTGGGATTTTTCAGCAGGTCCAAATGATAAATATAAAACACTCACGTCCAACACAAACTGGATCAATAGACATGGCCACCTCAATCCCCTGACTGAAACCTGTAAAGTGCACTGGAAAGGAATGTCCAAAAACACATACATTACAGAACAGTGAAATGATGCCAATTTGGTTGGAATTTGGGTTCAGAGTTCAGGGTTTGTCATGGCACCCTTGAAGCAAAGAGATTCAAGAGCCTTGATCAAGAGGCAGCCTGTTGGTCCTGAATGCCCAACCTTCAAATCACTAATCCAGAGCTTCACCCAGTGAGGCACCACTTTCCAAAACAATGTCGCTCAAGCTCTTTTTTAACCCATTAATAGTCTTATTATCATCTAGATCCAGACACGTAGATGATGCGCAATTATTTGAAAGTTCAGAATTCTCTCAATTTTAACTGCAAAGAAAATGTACACATTTTTGTGTTGTGTGCCAACGAATATGCCAACAAGCAGGCACAAAAAGTGCCACAGAAACCAATGCCTTAATCACTGCTACATGTAGTACATTTTATAAAGTGTGAAACTGCAGGCTGTATGTGGAAAAACATGACACATGAGTTTCCAGTCTTGCTTTATTTTCATTCTCTTTATTATTACATAGACCTTTTCCCATTCACCAGATCTGATTCTTTTATGAGTATGGCATTAAGAATTTTCATAGATACTATGCATACTGTTCATAGGATTATCGGCAGGAAGGTGAGGGACGTGGATATTCGGCTGCATTATTTTCCGAGCAGATGACACACGAAAGCAGCTGAAAAGCCTGCAACTGTTTTAAATAAGAGCCTTTGCTTTTATGGCCTTGAGGAAGAACTCGTGCATAGCGCTTGTCTGCTGATTGTAATCTGCTTTCGCCAACAGGTCCTTTGAGCCCGTCCATCTTCTCAGAGGCGAGGCAGAAGGTGAAGCAACAGTATGCTGCTGAAAATAACCCACTTTAACCTACTTTTGAGAATGGTTTGGCTCGTGTTATACGCCAGCTGTGCTAACAGGGTACAGGAGGCCTTTCTCGTGCCCGTTTTCCGAGTTGATTCCAATCGCTTACGTTTTATGTGCAAATAATTTACTACAAGAACAAGCTGGTTCAGACAGTCCATGCCAAAAACCTCAGACACGAAAAAGCATTTGTGCGCCAATTCAGACAGAAGTTATTGCTCTTGAGGAACTGACCAAGTGGTGGGAATAAAGCTACAGAATTCTTCACAGATTTTTTTTTTTGCTCCACAAACATAAGGCGCTTTCTTTCTTTCTCGCTTCTCACGATGCACATTTTCCATTCGAGAATTTACTAACTCACGGTTTTCAACTTAAACACGTAACTGTGTGCTGTTGTACTACAGGTTCGCGTATAAAATGGCGATCGTCTACACGTACACTAATCTTACCTACTATATGGCAAACGGAAAGATGTGCTCCGTTAGCCAAAGCAATTCGAGAGCAATCCACACATCCTTCCTGTGTTTTGGTTAGTTATTTTATGTAAACAGATTCTACAAGAACTCTGAAACACTCGTCCCAGTGAGTACGTATTCCTGCCTTGTGCCCAGTTTTCCTGAGACAGACACCAGATACAATGCAACCAGGACCTAAAGTGCTTACTGAAATGTTTTTGACCCCTTATCCAAACCAGGACCTTTATAAAGTCATAAAAAAGGAAAACAAACATATACCATATAAACCTACTTCAGTAAAACGTGTAAGGAGTAGGCAGTATGACTTTCAGGGATGACATCAAAGAGCACTGTAAGTTGTTTTCACTGATTTGTCTTGAATTCTTGGACTTATTTTAGGGAGTGGCTCATAAACACAGGTTCCTTCTGAACTGTCGATCGATTGTGCAATAAATATACACCTTTTGTGGACACAGGTTTGCTCTAGATGTATCACTTTGCTATGGTTTTGGTTTGGTACTGAAAAACAAGAGGTGTAGTGAAGCGCTTTTTTGGCCGTCATTATTTTCGATCTTGTATAAGATCTTTTTTAGCCAGATGATGTTACAAAACAAATAATGATAATAATTAAAAGTAAAACAAAACCAGAGGCTATTAAACACTAAAGTGTACTAATGTGCTAGTGCTCCAGTCCCAGTCAGGTTTTATACCTTTTATCAACGACAACTCTTACTCTAGAGCCAGGAATCAGAAACAGGAAGTAAACTTGTGTAAAATCACATTACTCAAAAAAAAAAAAAAAAAAAAAAACGGTTCGACTAAAGTAAACTGCTTTCGGTGTAAAAACAACTTGCGAACATCCTAAGACATAAAGCTCAAACATAGAATTGCTTTTATTGCTCGATCACACAGTATCTAAATCTTTGTACGGAAAAAAAAATAGGCAATAGCAATCGACAATTAACACATTAAAATGAATGTATTTCAAATACATTAATGTATTTGAATGCATTAACTGGAGTATGAGATATATGGAGGCATAGCAGATACAGACGCCGCCGCTGACTTTCATACATGGTCTCCACGTGTCTGTTTGCTCCCTGCATTAAAATAATATTGCACTTTTTTTTTTATGATAAATAGCTTATAGGTGTTAGGTGTGTTTTTACAGTGTCTTGCAATGGAGTGATGACCAATCCAGTCTCACGCAGTGTTTCTGGGATAGACTCTGGACCCTGATAAAACTAGTTCCTGTAACTGAACGGGTTTTAAACCACCAGCAAAAAACTGTACACATGATATATTGTATATATTCGGTTTACTTAATGAAATCATGACTTTACAGCAGTGTTGCTTTACTCTTAAGGTACATACACACACAAGTTAGACTGGGATGGATCAGTAATTAATATAATCGGTTTTTTTTTGGGGGGGGGGGGGGGGGTTGTTTAATCATGCTTGTTGACAGTGTGGTGAAGACATCAGAGCTCTGGCCTGCAACACTAGTGAGTTTGACCTACATATTACACAAGTGCAGAAGCACACTTGAGATCCAGGAACAAGGACAGGAAGGGAAAGCAAACACAACGCATTGTTTACATTGTCGTACAGTGTGCATTTTTCATTCCTGATCTATCCACATAGAACAAAAAACAATAAGAACATCGTCCACTTTTATATAGATATATAGATCACCCTGTTTACCACATGATCCTCCTGCTTATAACACAACACTGGTCATTTGATTCGACCTGAACTATAAATCCGGAGGCATGCTGACTTTCCCCCTCGAGTTATCTAGAAAAATTAACCTGACTCAGAGCAAAAAGCAGGGCTTAAAATAAAATAAGACCTCCTGGGATGATGCCAGAGAAACATCATTCACACGTTTCATAAGCACCAGGACAATCTAGGTTATGGGCTTCTAGGAAGCGTCCCAAAACTATTCATTCACACTATTTTCCTGAGATGTGCACAGATCCTGGGGGTCAAACTCACAATTTTATATTATCTTTCCCTAATAAGAGAGATGATCTGGGCTACTCTTTCAGTTCTTATCAACCGAGAAGTGATACAAAAATGGGTACAACAAAACAATAAGCAAAAAAACAAAAACAAACCATCACGTAGATGACATCGGGTACGTTTGGCTTAATATTAACATGTGAGCAAAACAAAAACAAAACAAAGTTTATATAGACGCTCGTTTCCGGGCCTGGCTGCAGAATTATTATCAAACTCTACATCTGGGTGGAAGAAAATGCACTCGAGATGAACACTGTTCCTTGTAATATAACGCAATGCTTCCAGTGCGTCCAGTTCCGTCCAGAACATCAGCAACACCCAGCGTCAATCCTCCACTGCGCGAGTTTGCTCTACTGAACTACTGACCTAGTTTGCGAGCGCAGACCAATGAGAGAGGAACACCGACATCTCCACCAGTCCCTCCGCCCGCACTCTGTCCGCGTTCACGAAAAAAAATAAATAAATAAAGCCACCGGTGGATACGTCGGATACGGGGTTTAAACACACCCCATCGACCTACCTGTTTCTCCCCCGGGGGCTCTGTCACCGGCAGGAGCCGCCGCATCGCTCGCCGACATGGCTGGAGCCGGTGCGCCGGGGCCCAGCGCTCGCCTGCATGTGGAGGAGTAGGCGGTAGTAAACGCTTGGAGAGGGCGTTGGGAGGGGGGTGAGAGGAGGAGGGACGCGCGGGTACTGGAGAACCGTATGAAAAACGGACTTTTTCGGCTTTTCCGTCTGTCACCTGGATTAATCGGAAGAGGCGGCGACGGGATTGAGAACCGCAAGCAAGCAACGAGTGCGGGCGGTGTGTGTGTGTGTGTGTGTGTGTGTGATCCGGACGCAGAGGATGGAGACACCGTGCGGGGAAACGCGGAAGCGGACGCACGTGGCTCCTCCCACCGCGACAAGAGCCCCGCCCCCTTCGCGCCCCGTTTCCTCACGTTCCTGTAAAGCAGCAAGTCACGCGATATGTTATGCAACCTGAGAGAAATGCGGTCAGAGATTTAGGAACCGGGTTAAGCGTCACGACTACAAAAGTGTGTAATGTCGGTCGATAGATGGTCGAGTCCTCTGTTAGGGCGATTGGTTACTTATTTATTCATTTATTATCATCCTCATTATTATCCAATTCGCATTCTTTTCTAATCTAAGTCAACGTTTTTTATATACACAAATGTATTATTGGCAGCAGCTTGAGCGAACAATTTGTTTCATTCTTTCTTACCACATTAGTTGTGTAAAGCTGCTGTGAGACAATGTCCATTGTTGAGAGCGATATACAAATAAAAATGAACCGAAAAGTCAAATCTTTCTTTGTATTTTCTTCATCCAGAACCGGCACCGCATGTTGAAAAAATGCTGCCATTTACTCCACATTTATGTGTAAAATCATCCTTATAAACCATTTTAGACCAAATCCATCAGTTTGTCTTCTGAACCCATGCTTCAATAGACAGGAAATCTACACATTTGTACATGCAAATTCAGTATTTGCTCACATTTGAATAGGGACCTATGCGTATTTAAAAATTTAAGATATTAAGCATTTATTATTTTATAACAATTTTCAAATATAAGAACCTACAATAATCAAAAGTGCTATGTATTACTCTTTTTTTTATCTAATTAAATATTTACATTGTCAGCGTGCACAAGGGGACAAAGCAGGACTTACAATATGGCACTATAGACCAGGGGTCATCAACCTTTTTGAAACTGAGAGCTACTTCTTGGGTACCGATTAATGTGAAGGGCTACCAGTTTGATACACACAGTTTTCAGTTTGATCTGATATAACAAATTTGCTCAATTTACCTTTTATTATATGTTATTATTAATAATTAATGATATTCATCTATGTGAAGACACTGATCATGTTGATGATTTCTCATAATAATTATCAACAATGATTTAACAAAGTAGGAAACAGCTATTTTTAGAAAAGGCCTGTCTCATGTGGTCCTTGCGGGCTACCTGGTACCCGTGGGCACCATGTTGGTGACCCCTGCTTAAGACTATAGTCAATATAGACTTGGGTTGTTGGATTGGCTATTCTAAACCACACCTACAGTTTCATGCTTAAATAGTCAATCGGGCAAACTTGAAAATATCGGGCAAACCTGAAACCGAAATGGTCTGAATTGTTTTTTTATTTTTATTTAAAGGTGCAAAATGTCATTTTGCCCATTTAACAAAAAAACACATTTATGGTATATGGTATACAGTAAACTCACGTTTATCGCGATGGTTACGTTCTAAAACGCCTGCGATAAACGGAAACCACCCCAAAAATGCTATTTTATGTATACAGTACTGTGCTGTATTAACATTTTACTTCATTTAATAATTAATAATTATATTTTTATTAATACATTTCATTATTTTAACATAAAACTCCATAAAAACAATTCCCTATAAGTGTTTTGGTCTATCGTGTTATCCGCGAGAGACCGGGAAAATCAACCAAACAAATTAGTTATGTGGTAAATGCAATTTTGCGATAAACCGGGGGTGAGATTCGAACCGTGGAAAAGCGGGGGATTATTGTATTTGGTTTTATGGTATATGGTATATTTGGTTTTATGGAATATGTCTTTATCAGCTTTGCAAAACTGGATCTATATATTTTTGCAGCATTTTCTATAGACAGGTCAGATTGAGGTCTGGGATTTGACTGGGCTCCTCTAACACACTCAGGTTCAGGTGGTTTTAAACCACTCCAATGGAACTTTGGCACTAAGTTAGGACTGTTTTCCAGTCAGAAGGTGATCCTCAGCCCCAGTCACATGTCTCTGTTGTTTGGCCCTAAATGACTTTCATGACTCTCTGATCTCCACTTTAGTCACTGCTCACAACCTTGGGATAACTATGGACAATCAACTGTCCTTTCCTCACATGTTGCTAATGCCACACTCTCTTGTTGGTTTCTTTTCTACAACTTTAGAAGGATTACATTTTTGTCTACACTTGCTGCTCAGGTGCTTGTTCAGTCTCTTGTCATTTCAAGACTGGACTACTGCAACTCTCTGCTAAAAGGTCTATCTCTGAACGCTATTCGTCCTTTGCAAATGATCCAAAAATGCAGCTGTGAGACTTGTTTTCAACCTGCCTACTCCACTGACTTCAAGGTAGCTGCATGTATCTGATTCAAAACATTGATGCTTGCCTACAAAACCAAAAATGGACCAGCACACTCTTACCTCAAAACTCTCATCACTCTTCGCACTGAACCATCTCCCTCAGATTGTCTAGTACTGGTGGAATTAATTTCCCCTAGCTGTCCAAAAGGCTGAGTCGCTGCCTATCTTCAAATGACGGGTAAAGTCCTACCTCTTCATGTTCAAAGTTCAAACACTTGAACTGACACTTGTTTTTCTGTTTTTGTTATATATTTGTGTTATAAAAGTGTGCTATAAATCCTCTCTAAAGAGTTTAGGCTGAGGGTATCCTAAGTTTGCAACAAAATCAACCAGTATTGATGTATTTATCGATAGATATTTCAAAGCACTTTTGTGCATCGATCCGGATAAGGGTGTCGGCTAAATGCTGTAAATGTATGTGTAAATATAAAATAGGCACCTGTACTAAAATATTCACTTAACAATATACAGAATAAAGGCTATAATTCTAAAGACACAAAACAGCTCCAAAAATGTAAGCATACTTGTTGTTTTTGCACATTTTTCCATTATGTTCAAATAATTTTACTTAACAATTTGCCACAATCATTTTCATGTAAGTATAAAAGTGTAAATAACTAGTAATTAATAATCACTTTATTTACAAGCTGACCTATTGTTCTTTTGTTGCTTTTTCCTAACACCAAAAACACCTATGTAAAAAGGAACAGAAAACTTACCAAAGGATGTTGCAACAACATACATTTTTATCTCAACATCAGGAAAACAGTTGTTGGTGGAGTTCTGGCCAGGCAAGATCCCCCCCTCACCGTATGAGGCTAAGGAGTAAAGATAGTGGACATTTACAAGTTCCTAGCAACCAACTGGACTAATAAGAGAACACAGTGGCCCTCTACAGGAAAGGACAGAGCAGGAGTCTTAGGTTTTTTTTAAGTGTGCACTAGCCTGCCACACATGTCTTACCAGTCTGTAGTGGCCAGCATTATCTGTGGTCTGCTGGAAAGTGGCATTGGGACTTGTGGTGTCAACAACCTGAACAATTTGGTGATAAATCCAAGCCCTGTGGTGATGATGGAATGGAACTGGATAGTGTGGAGGCAGTGATAATGATAAAAACTATCATGGGGCAATCCTTCTTATTCTGTCTATGATGAAGTTGTTTTGCAATTCATTAAGTTAAGTGGCAACAGGCCAATAGCATGGTTTACAAACTTGCAGAAAACTGGAAATTGTGGCACAATTTTAGAATAATTTTCCTCAAAATCAAATTATATTATTTTTGATTATCTCTTCATCTACTGTACATAGTATGATGATAAGATTCAAAGACTCTGGAGACTCAAGGGTAAAAATCAATGGTCATGGATGAAAATCTTTGGGCTTCCAGGAGGCACTGAATTGATGTAAATCAATGCATGGGCTCAGAAACACATACATAAATGCTGAATGCTGAAAGATATATACAGGATTTAAAGTATCAAATGCTTCCATGCAGATGACGTCTTTTTCACTAAAGCCATTGCATATTTCAATGAGACAATGCTAAATCATGTTCTTCATCTCTTTCAACAGAATGGCTTTGTATTAAAGAGTGTGTGTGTGTGCTAAACTGGCCTGCCTGCAGTCCAGACTTTTCACCAATTAAAAACATTTGCTCATTATTAAAGCGAAAAATATGGTAAAGAAAAGCCAGAATTGTTAAACAGCTAAAATCTTGTAACATACACAAATGTGACAACAATCCTCTCCTTATGCAACTGCTCACCTGAGACTGTTGTTAAAAGAGGAAGGGATGCTACAGAGGTGTAAATTTAAACCTGTACCAACTTTTTTGAGATGCGTTTAAGACATCAAATGCAAAATTATCTTTTTTTTTTGTGTGTATCATGGTGCAATTCCTTAGTTTAAACATTCAATGTTTTCTTTATTCTGTTGTGAATAAAACATGGGTTTATGAAATTTGCAAATCACTGCATTCTGTTTTAATTTACATTTAATTTAATTTTTTTACTTTTTTGCAATTGGGTTTGTATTGATTAAAATTTTGCTTGGATTTGCCTCTAACTTCTAACTAAAATCCTCCAACTTAACTGGCCCTTAGCAGAGCAGTTTCTCTAAAAGATATTTTAAATATGCATGAGAAACTGAGTAATATTTTTTTTGTTATTAACAAAGCCATAAGTCATTTTCTGTGCAGCTTGTTTGTAAATTCTTTCTTTACAATATAGTAAAAATAGACTTTGGATAATGAAGTCATTATCTTTAAATAATTGGAATATTTGAAAGCAAATAATATGAAGCTATCCTTTTCTCACCATCTCAATTAATCTGTGGAGATTATGCTAAAATTTGCATATTAGCTAGCTACATTTTGGCTATTTAGACCACTGTGCTGTTCAGTTTTTTTATTAATTGTCTGCAACAAGTCAATGGTGCCAACTGCAAGAGATTCCAATAGTAATCGTGTATATAAAAGTTTCGCATAAACAGATGTGTGTTAGTTGATATGATTAAGTATTTTTGTGAGGAGACAATTGGTTGGCATATTTGGAAAGAGACTACAGTGTCAGTACTTTGTACAAATCAGGCTTGTTATTTGAAGCTTTATGGCACATTATTTTCATGACAAGCTCCGTTGTTTTTTATTTATTTTTTTTGTCTTTCTGTATTATTTTCACAAGATGGAAAAAGGAGTGGCTTGTGAGGGAAACACTATTTCTATTATTATTATTATTATTATTATTATTATTATTATTATGAGTAATTAGCTTGTTTCACAGACTTTGCTTGTACAACACCAAATTTAACAGTCAGTGTTATAAGTATTTGGACAGCGACACAGTTTTTAGAATTTTGCCACAGTAAGCCACCATGATGGATCTTAAATGAAGCAATCAAGATTTGAAAAAAAGTGTAGACTTCAAACTTTTTTTTTTTTTTTTTAACAGAAATATTGCATTAAATGTTAAGGAATTACAAACAAACTAAATATAATACAGGGTTTTTGAACAATATTTTAATACTTTAATATTTTGGTCTGAAAACCATAAACATCACCGAATTCTGAATTTCCCACAAGATGGTTTCCAGGTCTTTATAGCAGCCACCATTAGTTGCTGCTTGTTCTTGTTCTTGCTGCATAAGTTTTGTAGTCAATTCTGTCTTGAAAAGCATGGCCACTTAACTCAAGATCAGGTGACCGATTCTGCCTTTTAAGACCACTTTATTTCTTTTGGTCTATATACTTCAGAATACATACTTGTACATTTATTAGCAGGTTTTTTGTTGTTATTTTTTTTGCAAAGTAAAATAAAGTACGTAAAGGTTTCAAAAACATTGCATTGACTACCATTTCCTCCACAAAACCACTAGGTGTCGCACCGCCACTTAGGAATTTGCAGCAAAAGCAAATCATTCGTTTAAAAGAAAAATATTGGAAGAGAAATTAGATGAATTTTCATGATCATTGAATGCAATACAATGATGAACAGAATCAAAAGAAGTTCACTATTTACACACTTTCTCAACATAAAGGCCTGTTTAAATTGAATACACACCATAGTTTTGCTTATACAAGTTAATATACTCAGGCTAGCTATGACATTTATCGAAGGGCATTTGTAAAGGGGCATACGCTAAAGATTTGATGATTTGAAGATTTGATGACAGAAGCTTGAAGCTGTTGTCCGATTATGTCAAAGATGAAACCTACAGTATAGCTAAGCTTTTCAGCCTTGATTATATTCTTCAAACAACAGCTTTGACGACTCTTGAATAAACACATACAGGATTTAAAATCTATCTTTGACTTATAATTAACTACTTCTAGTTCTGGTGGTTTGAGGCTGCATTCTAAATACTTACATCAGTGTGTCATTGATAGTGCTGACACTTTTTAACCTGCTATGGCTTTGTTATACCAACACAGAATGATTATGGGTCTGAGAAAAGAAAGCTCTGTCTCTGGTTACACCTGCTCATATCATACACCACTGAGCCTACCTGCCTTACTCGGCCTTAAATCTTTAATGACCTGAGGCTGCCTGTCTTGCTGACCTGCTCTAAATGGGACAAGCCCTGGAGAGTGAAGATTGGAGGGGATGCAGGTATCCTAAGTTAGGAAAGGCAAGAAAAGCTTTTTCTGGAATATTAAGTGTCCTGATGCACAATGATATAGTTTTGTAGGTGGCCTTTCCTCTTTCGACCAGATTGGAGCTTTTTAAGGTGCTTCTTTATGCTCATGCCAAGTCAGCAAGTTCACAGAGAACCCTGGACTGCCGAGGACGTCTGAGGGCATTAAATGTTTAGTTCCTGCACTTCCAGCTAGTGCCACCAATCTAGTGCGAGTAGAGCATCAAGGCGCAGCATCCCACCTCCCTTCCAATGCACCTCAGTCACACCAGCCCAACCAGGAGAGGATGAGCATTGATGCCTAGTGGACCTGTTGCCTATTTGGCAAAACCAGAGCAAGACAGGGACGCAGGTGTGTAGAAGAACAACGCAAAGGGAGACGTGATGCCGTTCGGAGGACTTGCAGGATTGAAGGAGAAGGTGCTGAAGCCAGGGAAGGAGGAGATGAAGTACACAGTGGGGGACTCTATGGGGAACCTGCAGAGGTAAGTATGGAATTATTGAGCACAGCATCTGTCCCATAAGGCATTTATCTCTATATCTGTATAACACTCAATGTTGCCTTACTGCTGTAAAAAAGTTTAAAACAACATAATTTTTTGTATTAGTAAATATTTTGGGAGTTTTCCCTATGAGCTTTTTAATATAAACCTCCCAGTTGTATTATAGATTTAAATTCATGCTTCTATTCTATCATGTGCTGAATAATAATTGTTTGTTTGTTAACATTTTACATTTCTATGCTGTTTATTCCAGTCCTCTGAATTACTGGTACTACTTCTGTAATCCTTTTGTCTGGAGTCTGCCTTAAAAATCAAAATGATTACCCTAGCATCTGAAATATGAACTTCAGTATATACTGTATATAATGTATATGCACTGTATATGTGAATGTATTGTAGTGTCTCAATCTTAAATGGTGATGATGCTTTCAGTGACACACATTCACAGTAGTATATTGTACTTGTAAACGTAATATGACTGGAAGATCACTGTCAAAAATAAGACAAACTGATAAAAGAGATAGTGAATAATTTCCTGTGCCCAGGTAATATTCTGTCATACACGTTACAGACGCTGCAACGTGTCTGCCTAGTGAACTGTCGGCACATTCTTTAAATCACAAAAATTAATGTGGAACCCGCTATTTACGGATTTGTATTTTTAATATACAGAGATAGTGGTAAATCTTTCATTTTGGAAGAATACAGTCATCATTGTGCAAGTGAAGTTCACTAAGTCAAGTTAATAGTCTGCTGTTTATGTTGCAAAATCCTAAAGAGCAATGGTTCAGTTTTCATATCTGACTGTACCAAAATGATTTGTTATATATAGACAAACAGTTAACCATATACCTGTAACTGTAAAAAAAAAAAACAGTGATTGAAGTACATATTAATAGTCTCTTGTATATAATTTGTCACTCACTGTACTGTATATTATATACTGTATATTCTCTTTTTGCAGATCAACTTATTGTAGTGCTTGAACAAGCAGGGGTGAAAGAAAAGACTTTCTCTATGTAAATGGTTTGGAAAATGTAATGCTTGACAACAGAATGGCATTATAAGCTTGTCATTGTGTTCATACAATTTGTTATTTAGTTGTGAGCTAAAACAGACCTTAAGAGGCCTTCCAGTTTCTCAGTCTTTCCCATGACCCTGATAATTCATCATAATAAAAAAAAACTTCACAAATAAGTTCACAAATAACGGTATTAAACCAATTTCAGCAGTGCTCGGTTGTTCCATTAAACTTTCAATGAATTCTCTGCATTGTCTGAAAGCCATGAATTCAGGTGTGCATTTAAGATTAGACCTGATGAATGTCATAGCTTTTAGATGGAGCATGAGAGATGAGATGGAGATTCCATAATGGAGCATGAGTGCATGAGTGAAAAAGTGAGCAAGTGACTAAAGATACACTGCATAACGTTTCTGGAGTCACATGCTTTTTCACCGTTTGACCTCGCTGATTCCAGACAGGATTTCATTAGAGGGAAGCATATACTTAGGTAGAAAACAGTTTAAAACAAGAACTTGGAGTTGACAAATGCACAAGTTGGCAGATAAACAACTACCATAAGTGAAAACTTTCTCCTTGAATTCTCTTCTACCTCTATGCAGGAAGATTGATGGCACCAATGCAGATGAGGAGGCACCGATAGAGTTAACAGAAGATGGTAGGCCTGTGTCAGCTTCAGACAGCAGTCCACCACTGCTTGACTGTGGCTGCTTCGGCATTCCCAAGCGCTACATCATTGCCATTCTCAGTGGCCTGGGTTTCTGCATCTCATTTGGTATTCGCTGCAATCTGGGTGTGGCCATCGTCGAAATGGTCAACAACAACACGGTGTACATCAACGGGACTGCTGTTATGCAAGTGAATAATGGAACACATTCATTTGTTTATTTGTTTTCAGTAATCACTTTATCCTTGTCAGTGTTGCTGAGGGCCCCAGAGCATAAGTGATGCCAATGTAGTTCAAGTCCGTTCAAAGCACCATTCACAAAAAAAGATCAATTTAGACTAGTCAATTTACATACCAGCTTTTTTGAGAGGTTGAAGAAAAACAGAAAACCTATCAGAAACCTATGTGAACAAGGGACAATAAAATTCCACATAGACTGTAACCTGGACTCAGGATTGAAGCAGGACCTCTTTTTCTACCTCATTTACTATAATGCTGTCCAACAGAAAAAACCCTGATGTAAACAAATGCCCTTTATGAAGTGTATTTCTCTCCCATCTCTATCTCTATGTAGAACTGTTTGACTTAAGACCACCCCTTTCTGAATTAAGGCTGCAGTTTTTATGCAGAAGACAAAATAATTAACCAGTTCAGCTGGGCTGATAAGAGATTATCTTGGTTTCGATTTTAGCTGAAAACTTATAAATGAGTTTCTGTGTCGTTAGCTACTGCAATTTCCTGTGGCCTGATTAAAGGGAAATACGATTAACTTGATCACTCCTTCTTCTCTTTGCCTCCTTCATATTTCCCTGTTCTAAATCCATTGGAATCTCAGTTTTGTGATACTTGGTCACTGTATATGTTTAAGAATTGTTGTTTCATACTTATTTTCCAGCCTGCCCAGTTTAACTGGGACCCTGAGACAGTAGGGTTGATACATGGCTCGTTTTTCTGGGGTTACATTGTTACTCAAATCCCAGGAGGCTTCATTTCCAACAAGCTAGCTGCGAACAGGTGAGCCCAATCCTCTTGGAGCACATCTCCACAAGCCATATAAAAGCAAAGAGTTAGCTGATGCATGAAACTGAGTTTTCACACTATCTTCCCTGATAGCAAGGGCACTTAAAGTCTGGTCAATACTGAGTCACTAAATAGTATCATATAACAGACTATTTATGTACAGATTACTGGGAGCACAAACACCTGGTCAGGACTGCAAGGGTTAAAGTGGTGTGGTGTGTTGATGAGAGGTGTGATAGTGCTCTTGTAATAAAAGCCTCACAGGAAAAAGAGGACGCAAGGCTGACAGAGTTAATAATGAAAGATCCTGTCGCAGATCTCTCCCTGAAACATCAGCCTTTAGAATATTACAAGTGTCACTTACACATGATTTTGTGGTGGGAAAAAGATAAAAAGATGAAGTAAAGGCTGACAAAAATAAGTGAACAAATCAGAAAATGGCTCTCTGCCGTATGACTCATCCGTGGTTTCAAAATGTCCACCAAAATGTTCTTCATAAAGGCTTTATTGAAGTTTGTTTTTTTCATACTTTGTTGCAGAGATATTGCTTGCCAAATACCAGTCTAAATTTTACTGACATAATTTTACACGTCATCATCAGCTAGTATTATTGAATAGTCTTTAGTCATAAGCCATAGGATGTTATAATTTCTGCTAAATAATTAAAAATAATAAAAATGGCTCACAGTTTCTCTCCATGTTTTCTCAGGGTGTTTGGAGCTGCCATTTTTTTGACATCAATTCTGAATATGTTCATCCCATCAGCAGCGAGGGTCCACTATGGCTGTGTCTTGTTTGTGCGAATCTTGCAGGGACTGGTAGAGGTCAGTGCATTAGGACCTTTAATGATTTGTTCATTTTAAATATATCTATATTCAGTTTTTTTCTCAGGAAAAAAATATATTTATCTTTAATTGCCCACAATTGTTTATTTTATGGGTGTTATTACATCCAGAGGTAAACACATTAACAACAATACTACAGAGTTAAAGCTAAAATAATACTAAATACAAAACTATAAAATACATTTAAGAACATGACAGGCTTTAAGCAGAGGGAAATTGTACTAGCAATTGTACTAGAGGCTAGCAATTGTATTCAAATCTGAGGAAAAGATTCTGCTTTTCATAGTCTCTTTCGCTGACAGGAAATACAAAATATCAGATTTTAAATAAAATTCAGACCCTGAAGCATATTAAATGCGTGTATTGTGAAATATTTGTGATATGCTTGTGATTCTTTTTATATTTTTTGCATAGTGAAGAAAGAGACATGCATCATGCACACACTCATAGGGAACCACACATTACCTGAGAGAGAAACAGTCATGAGGTAAAAGTGACCATCTTGGCCTCACTGTTTAGCTTTGTGCTCCAAATGTCACACCAACACAGACTTCCCATGACGTGTGTTCCTCTGGGTTCTAGAAATACCAGAAGTTGTCATTAATGTAACCCCACCACTGTAGTTATCTAAGGAATTGTTTCCCACTCATTTCCCAATCCGGGATGTCACATTGTAACTCATTTACAAAGAACCAGAACACAGATGGTGTAAATAGTCCTCAAGTCATGTTTACCGCAAACGCCACAAATTCTTCCAGTGCAGGGAGTAATGAACTTCTTGGTGACCTGCTTCAGTCCTTATTAATCAGTTCATAGCCACAATTTTTCTTGACCAAAATGAGCTGGTTTAAGTTGGAAACATAGAATCAAACGAATACATGCCTAGGATCATGCACGCATACATAAGCAGCAATTTCCTTGAGGTAAATGGTGTAAATTGAGGTGAGTTAACAAACCAATACAAATTGAGGGGGTTGTGTTGAGGGGGTTGGAGGCTAAGAGTCTCTGCCTGATGTTGGTATTCAGGTAGTATACAAATGATGTAATGATGGAGGATACAGAATGGCAGTAGCATATGCATGGTCTCCACTTGCATTTGGATGAACCCAGTGGCTGGCTTACACAATAACACTGAGCAAATTAGAACTGCGCATGGGCCCACTCCCAGAAAGAAAGAATTCTGACTAATCTGAGCCGCTACTGCAGACAGAGAGTACTGACTAGTCCAATTAACTCTGTTTTATATTTTGTAGCATACACATTTTCTGCAATAAATTAATGTCTTAAAATTCTATTAATTTATACCACAGAGACCCTGCCCAGAATAAAGCAGGTAATAAGGATAAACATGATAAGCTTATAATTCAGTCAGCCTGTGATTTCATACATTTGTGATCAGTGACTATACTGTATTTTGCCCTGAAGATATCATTATAGTTGTTAAGTTTGTTTACCTGTTGGTTCAAATCGAAGTATATAACCTTCATGTCCATAAGGCATTTTTCTATAAACGTTTCCAAGGTGCTCAGTGCTCTTGGGAAGGATCTTAAGCCTAAGACTAATGATAAAGTATAATGCAAACTGCATTGTGTATATTGTAAATGTAGTTTCATGTACACTGTGGTAGGTGGATTTGAACTACCCCTGGCTACATCCCTGTAATATTGCATTTATAATGACAAACAACAAAGATTTAAAGAAGTACAGTTTGCTGATATAAAGTATGTCTAGTCCTGTCAGATAAAAAGAAATCTCTTTTTTGTGTTCCAGGGAGTCACCTATCCAGCTTGCCATGGCATGTGGAGCAAATGGGCGCCTCCACTAGAAAGAAGTCGCCTGGCAACCACATCATTTTGTGGTGAGTACATATAAAACAGATAACTACAATCATCTAAAGATGATTGAATTATACACACTGGAAGCAATATTGATCAGTAAATAATTAAGTGCCATAAATGTGGGTTTACTATGCACCCCGAATGAATGCTACATTTTTTACCCACACTTCTGTTTTCTCCCTATGTGTCAACTCATTTATAATGTGAAAATGAGATGAAAACAAGGACTGAGAGATACTCAAAGAGTAATTAAGCACCCTACACACAGTTTCAGTGTCCGTGTATTAAAGCCGGTTCAGCACCAGCCGGAGGCTGTTTTGTTTTGCAGATGTTTGTCTGCTCATTACAGACCTCCAACCCCCCCCCCCCCCCCCCCCCCCCCCCACCACACACACACACACACACAAAATGGTACCATGACAACCCATTCTTCATACTGCTCTTGACACTGCTACTGAATGGCTATGGTGGGTACCTTCTGAATGTACAGGAGGCCTTCTGTTATTGATATAAATCAAGAAGTACACTCTTCTCTGCCCAAAACCATGCTGGATTCTATTTTTTCTACTCCTAATGCTTGTAAGCTATCCTGCACATTTTAGCTATAATCATGTAGCGCTATATAGTTGCAGCATTTCCCAACAAAGTCATATAGCACCATCCTCAACAGATTCAGAAAATGAAATATATCTACAACAACAGATCCTTGTTAATTTTTTCCTCTATGTTTGCAACCATTTCAGGCCCCTAATGCATTGCATGGAAGACTTGATGTAATTACCGCTCAGCTAAAAGAATCCAGGGCTTCGGTGTGGGTGACACACTAACTACTCTCATGTGGGTTCTGTTTGACAGGCTCATATGCAGGTGCTGTGATTGCCATGCCTCTGGCAGGAGTGCTAGTGCAGTATGTCGGCTGGCCCTCCGTTTTCTACATTTATGGTAAGATCAATGTTTAGGTTTTTTAAATCACATGTTCGGTCACTTTTTAAATGAAAGAAACTGACCAATCTAAGTTGTTGGGACTGAAACAAATCTACAAATAAGATATAACAGTGTAAAGATTTTTCTATTCTCATAACATTCAAGTGTTCCCAATTTGGAAGAAAATAAAATGGAAAAGTGAAAGTAATAAAAATCATAGAAATTATATGAGTTTTAAAAATTAACAGAATCAAACTGTAATCCTGGGTTTTTATGCAAACCAATACCCATCACATATTACTCATCATTTGGATATTTAAATGATCCTGTAAGTCACTGCTTACCATCCCAGGTTGAACTACTGTATGCAACAAATCTTTATGGCGAGTGAGCTCTAAATGAATTCTGATTACTAGTGACCTCTATTCATAATGTTTGCATTTAATTTTTTTTTTATTACAAATTTTATTTAGTGCACAAATAAACGTAACCAATTTTGTATTTTTCAGGGGTCTTTGGTATCATATGGTATATGTTCTGGCTATTTCTTGCCTATGATAGCCCAGCTGTGCATCCTACTATTAGTGAACAAGAGAGAATCTACATTGAGACCTCAATTGGAGAAGGGGTCAACTTATTAAGTGCTACTGAGGTAAAACACTAAAAACCAAATGTCAAATCAAATTTAAATGCAGATGTTTAAAAAACATAGATGCCATGATTGCGTTTTCTTTAGAAATTCAAGACACCATGGCGACAGTTCTTTACCTCAATGCCAGTCTATGCCATTATTGTGGCCAACTTTTGTCGCAGCTGGACCTTCTATCTCCTGCTTATAAGCCAGCCAGCTTACTTTGAGGAGGTTTTTGGTTTCCCCATCAGCAAGGTGAGCCCTGTTTTTATTTTGCACTTGAACTATAATTCATGCAACAAATATACATTTCAAAAGTCAAAATTGTCATTTGCAAATGTGTTTGCAAAAGTGTTTCTTCAAAGACACATTCAGCCAGCCTGCATTTTTTCAAAATGCTGCCCCTTCTGTGGTAGATAAAAAATAAGAGCATAGTGCTTACTGCCATTTTCTACAGACATGAACTCACAGGTTCCCTTAACTGGCATATAAAAATGTACCATTTCTGGCTACAGATGGTTGAAAAATTGTTAGAATTGAAACTTGCCATTTCCCAGGAACCTTTTTTTGGAAGCTGGTATTCATCATATAAGTGTATCACCTTTTAGGTGGGCATTTTGTCAGCTGTGCCCCACATGGTGATGACCATCATAGTGCCGATTGGAGGGCAGCTTGCAGACTTCTTGAGAAGTAATAAAATCCTGTCCACCACAGCTGTGCGCAAGATCATGAACTGTGGAGGTTGGAACTTATTCATAAACAGTTCAATTAAAAAAAATAGCTTTACAAAAATGTGTTGAAGATTTAGTATTATGATGACCCAGTGCTCTCTTCCTGAATGTGTGGCTTTTAGGTTTTGGGATGGAAGCCACATTGCTGTTGGTGGTTGGATTCTCACATACACGTGGAATAGCGATCTCATTTCTTGTCCTGGCAGTGGGATTCAGCGGCTTTGCCATATCAGGTTGGAATAACATGAGCATCAGATAATGTATTGGTTATTCATATCCATTAGAAACACATCAATAAAGTGTTTAATTTGAATGTCAGGTTTCAACGTGAATCACCTCGACATTGCTCCCCGTTATGCCAGTATCCTGATGGGAATCTCCAATGGCGTAGGCACACTGTCTGGTATGGTGTGTCCTCTCATCGTTGGAGCACTAACCAAACACAAAGTGGGTGCTCCTCTAATTGTTGATATGTGCATGTGCATACAGTGGTTTACAGCAAAGGACACGTTTCAAGGTATCAATGTTTTAACAGTAGAAAGCAATTATGAAATACTTTAGTCTAGCGAAGTTTTTAAATAGAAGTGTTTTGGGACATCTTTGCTTCAGGCTGCATTGTTTGTCTGGTATGATTGAGGTCCTGTTTGATGGCATGCATTTTCTTACCTCGAACAGACCCGTCGAGAATGGCAGAACGTGTTCGTGATTGCTTCCATGGTCCATTATTGCGGCGTGATCTTTTATGCCATCTTTGCATCGGGTGAAAAACAAGACTGGGCTGACCCCGAGAGCACCAGTGAAGAAAAGTGCGGCATCATTGGAGAAGATGAACTTGCTCAGGAGACGGAACCCAGCTGTGACAGCTCCCTCAGCAACAACAAGATGAAGTCTTATGGAGCCACTACATAGAACTCAAGGCAAAAAAGGCTGGAAAAAGAAAAGAAGCCTGAACACGCAGGAGGAAGATAAAAGGGGGCAATTACATTAAGATAAACAAGACTATCAGGAGAACATTTGGGGTTCATGAGGAATCCCAGGACTCCTCTCACCCTCCTGATGTGCTTCTGAGATCTTCTTCTTCTTCTTCTTTCGGCTGCTCCCATTAGGGGTCGCCACAGCGGATCATCCGTCTCCATACCACCCTGTCCTCTACATCTGCCTCTTTTACACCAACTACCTGCATGTCTTCCCTCACCACATCCATGAACCTCCTTCTTGGCCTTCCTCTTTTCCTCCTCCCTGGTGGCTCCATCCTTAGCATTCTTCTACCAATATAATTCATGTCCCTCCTCTGCACATGTCCAAACCATCTCAATCTCGCCTCCCTCACCTTGTCACCAAAACATCCTACATGCGCTGTCCCTCTAATAAACTCATTTCTAATCTTATCCATCCTCGTCACTCCCAACGAAAACCTCAACATCTTCAGCTCTGCTACCTTCAGCTCCACCTCCTGTCTTTTACTCAATGCCACTGTCTCTAAACCATACAACATCGCAGGTCTCACCACAGTCCTATAAACTTTTCCTTTCAATTTTGCAGATACTCTTCTATCACAAATCACTCCTGTCACTCTTCTCCACCCACTCCACCCTGCCTGCACTCTTTTCTTCACTTCTCTAACACACTCTCCATTACTTTGCACTGTTGACCCCAGGTACCTGAATTCCTCCACCTTCTGAAGCTCTTCTCCCTGCAACCGCACCACTCCACTGCCCTCCCTCTCATTCACACACATGTATTCTGTCTTACTCCTACTGAGTTTCATTCCCCTTCTCTCCAGCGCATATCTCCACCTCTCCAGGCTCTTCTCAACCTGCTCCCTACTCTCACAACAAATCACAATATCATCCGCAAACATCATAGTCCAGGGAGACTCCTGTCTGACCTCGTCCGTCAACCTGTCCATCACCACTGCAAACAGGAAAGGGCTCAGGGCCGATCCTTGATGCAGTCCAACCTTCACTCTAAACCAGTCTGTCGTACCTACTGCACACTTCACTGCCGTCACACTGTCCTCATACATGTCCTGCACCACCCTCACATACTTCTCTGACACACCTGACTTCCTCATACAATACCACAACTCCTCTCTTGGCACCCTGTCGTACGCCTTCTCTAAATCCACAAATACACAATGCAATTCCTTCTGTCCTTCTCTATACTTCTCTATCAACATTCTCAAAGCAAATAAGGCATCTGTGGTGCTCTTCCTCGGCATGAAACCATACTGTTGCTCACAGATGGTCACCTCTTCTCTCAGCCTGGCTTCCACTACTCTTTCCCATAGCTTCATGGTGTGACTGATCAACTTAATACCCCTGTAGTTACTGCAGGTCTGCACATCTCCTTTATGCTTAAAGATCGGTACCAGCACACTTCTTCTCCATTCCTCAGGCATCTTCTCACCTTCCAAAATCCTGTTAAACAATCTGGTCAAAAACTCCACTGCCATCTCTCCTAAACATCTCCACGCTTCTACCGGTATGTCATCTGGTCCAACCGACTTTCCACTCTTCATCCTCTTAATCGCTGCTCTCACTTCCTCCTTACTAATCCTATCTACATCCTGCTTCACCAACTCCACATCATCCAACCTTCTCTCTCTCTGATTTTCCTCATTCATCAGCTGCTCAAAATACTCCCTCCACCTTCTCAACACACTCTCCTCACTAGTCAACACATTTCCCTCTCCATCCTTTACTGCTCTAACTTGCAGTACATCCTTTCCAGCTCGGTCCCTCTGCCTGGCCAGTCGGTACAAATCCTTTTCTCCTTCCTTAGTGTCCAACCTCTCATACAGCTCCTCATATGCCTTTTCCTTGGCTTTCGCCACATTCCTCTTAACCTGCTGCCGCATCTCCTTGTACTCCTGCCTACTTTTCTCATCACTCTGACTATCCCACTTCTGTTTTGCCAACCTCTTTCTCCTTATGCTCTCCTGCACTTCCTCATTCCACCACCATGTCTCCTTGTCTTCCATTCTATTTCCAGATGTCACACCAAGTACTTTTCTAGCTGCCTCCCTCATCACTCCTGCAGTAGTTGCCCAATCATCCAACACCTCCTTAATACCACTGAGCCTCTCTTTGACCTCTTCCCTGAACCGCACACTACACTCTTCCTCCTTCAGTTTCCACCATCTTATTCTTCTTTCAGTCCTCACTCTCCTCCTCTTCTTCTTCGCCTCCAGAACCATCCTACAGACCACCATCCTATGCTGTCTAGCTACACTGTCCCCTGCCAACACCTTACAGTCGCCAATCTCCTTCAGGTTGCATCTCCTGCATAGCACATAGTCCACCTGTGTGCACCTTCCTCCACTCTTATACGTCACCCTATGATCCTCCTTCTTCTTAAAATAAGTGTTCACCACTGCCATTTCCATCCTTTTAGCAAAATCTACCACCATCTGCCCTTCCCCATTCCTCTCCTTAAAACCATACCTACCCATCACCTCCTCGTCACCTCTGTTCCCTTCACCTACATGCCCATTAAAGTCCGCCCCAATCACCAACCGTTCTTTCCTAGGTACACCATCTACCACTTCATCTAATTCACTCCAGAATCTTTCCTTCTCCTCCATCTCACAGCCAACTTGTGGAGCATAGGCACTGATGATATTTATCATCATCCCTTCAACTTCCACCTTCACAATCATCACCCTATCAGAAACTCTCTTCACCTCCACTACACTCTTACTGTACTCTTCCTTCAGAATCACCCCTACACCATTTCTCTTTCCATCCACACCATGATAAAACAGTTTAAATCCACCTCCAATGTTCCTGGCCTTACTCCCTTTCCACTTGGTCTCCTGAACACACAGCATATCTACCTTACTCCTCTCCATCATATCAGCTACTTCTCTCCCTTTACCCGTCATAGTACCAACATTTAAAGTACCAACCCGAACCTCCACTCTCCTACACTGCTCCTTTCCCTGCCGTCTCTGTAGACGTCTTCCTCCTCTCCTTTTCCTCCTTCGGCCAACAGTAGCCCAATTTCCACCGGTACCCTGTCGGCTAACGATACCTGTGGCGGTCGTTGTTAACCCGGGCCTCGACCGATCCGGTATGAAATTCTCATTTGT
This sequence comes from Silurus lanzhouensis, assembly GCA_039877035.1. Classification (NCBI taxonomy): domain Eukaryota; kingdom Metazoa; phylum Chordata; class Actinopteri; order Siluriformes; family Siluridae; genus Silurus; species Silurus lanzhouensis. The sequence continues at coordinate 9,332,123 of JBCEWE010002369.1, read as the reverse complement.
GATCCGCATATTTGATTTGGCACATGTTTTACGCTGGATGCCCTTCCTAACGCAACCCTCCCCATTTACCCGGGCTTGGGACCGGCACTAAGAATGCACTGGCTTGTGCCTCCCTAATGGCTGGGTTGATGTGCTTCTGAGATGATGATATTAAAATTAACAACTTTAATGAATCCATGCAACATTACCCATGTGGCTGTGCAATATGATTTTTTTTTGCAATTAATTTTATTTTGGCTCATTTTTGACTTTTCACACATCCTCTCTGAAACTTTATAAGCCCATTGATGAGTTCAGTTAGACATCAGTATCTGTGGTTATGTGATTGCCTATGCTGATAAAATGAGTATGTTCGTAATATTTTGTCTCTTTCTTCATATTTCATTTTTAAGAATTCTGCAGATCCAAAAAGACCAAAAAGAAAATATTTTTATGAATTAATTATTATAAATCAATATACACATCCAAGACTCAATATATTGTAAAGCAGTGGCATAAAATTATCATAAAAAAATCACATTATTAACTTGTCATTTATCCCCGTTGATAGTCAAAAAGTAAAAATTATGCATATATGTACTGTATATTGTTATTTGAATTTGGGTTATTAAGGCCTGTTGTTGTAACCTATGCAATAAAAGGTAAATATCAAATTTGTGTAAATATTTATACTGGATTATAATGATCATGATGAGCTTTACTTCTTTGCATTGCTAATGTAGGGGCAACCTGCAGCTTTGTTTCTAAACCTGGCAAATCAACCAAAACACCAACATTTATTTTAATGTGTCATGGATCTTGTTAACATGTATTGTTTAGATGCGTCTAGACTTAATGGAATTGCACAGTGAACACCCAGTTCATATAAATATAGCATTTATGCTATGCCTTTTGATTACATAACTGTACCAATTTAACACCAGTTTAAGATAAAAAGGTAATAATTCAAAACCAGCAATGTGCCTCTTTTATAAGCACAGCTCAGTCCTCTTGTCATTGTAAATTTATTTATAAAATGGATGTTTAAGTGTAACGTTATTGCGGTTATTATTATCCGTTTAATTTAAGGCAAATAAAGTCATTGTATTGATTCATATTGTCTATGTATGTATTTATTTATTTATTTATTCAGTTGATTTGCATAATCAATTCCACCAATGAGGTTTATTTAATTGCAATTCTTATTCTTTGTATTATTATTATTATTATTATTATTATTATTATTGATTATTATAAAAAATATTTTATACATTTAACAAAAATTTTTCTAATATGACAAATAAAGAGCTGATTTTTTTTTTATAAGAGAGATAATCTTTTGCTAATAATATACCCCTGGAAAAACTATGGTCATATCTATTTCATTATAATCATATATTTTTTGTCATATTTTTTAGAGAAAGAGTTTTTGTGGTACTTCTTTTTTCTACCACTAATGAGCCAAGTGAGGAAACAGTGATGCTCAGTAACAGAAACTCTATCTTGTGAGCTGTTCGTGTTATCATGCTGTTCTACTCACCCGTGCATGTTTATGCTGAGTTGCTTAAATTGGCTCACCCAGTCATTTAAGAGCTAACAAATCTCTGCTGGTCTGTGTCATGTAGAAGTAAACATCCTTTTCTTTATCAATTTTCAGCCTACTCAACATTTTATTCCGGCAACATATTTTTTTATCAACTGACTACAAGTTTCTCAGTTCAATATTCTACATTGCATACAAATAAAAATAAAAAACTGTAGAAGTGCATTTAGATTATTTACTTTTTGTACATTTTAGGTACAGTGTGTCGCAGGGATAAAAAAAAAAAAAACCTTTTGAATAACTCCTTTGGTGTTCCATTCTTGGTTGCACCACAGCCTGCTAGAGCATGTTAATGAGTCTACTTTCAAATAAACCTTGCAAAGGTTCAAGGTCATTGGTCATATAATAGTCTTCCATTACCACATTTTTTGGAGATGGTTCATGTTAAATAAGCAGTTTCCCAGTTTGAAGAGCGATTTGATTGTTTTATCTCACCATTCTGCCTCTTATCTGATGTTTTATGATTTGGTCAGATTCTAAACCAGTAAGTTGCATGTAGATTTAATGTAATATTAATTGTCAGACACCGTCCTATAAAGTATGACACTGTTGGCTGAGAACACTTTTTATTTAAAATATTTAAAATAATTGGACAAAATTGATATTGAATTAGCTTCTGTCTATGATCTGGCAAATCTTTGGTCTGCTGAGATACAATAATGGCGAGTAAAGTTCATAACAACGGTGTACAGTAGCTGATAGTAGAGTCGTGTTTGTGTGTGTGTGTGTGTGTGTGTGTGTGTGTGTGTGTGTGTGTGTGTGTGTCCTTCTCTCAAGGCCAACTACTCTCTATTCCCCTTTTCACTCTGTGAGCGACAGCTACACAAACATTAAAGAGCCAATGGCAAAGGTTTTGTTTATTTCAGAATGCTTTGTGTGTTGACTCAAAAAAGGCCCACTCTGGATGGAGCAACAACCAGTCAATGATTAAGAGCATATTCACAATTATAACAGCACTGGCCTTCATCTCATTTCACAAATGGGGTGTCTGTTGACAAATGGTGAACAGGATACAATGTGCCAAAAAAACCTCATACTAAAAAAAACTTTTTTTGTAACTGGAATGGGAGTAAATCATTATATTTGGTTTTATTATCAATGATAAGTAAAATATTCAGAGTTTATTTTTACAACTAAGATTTTATTGTAATACTCGAAACCAATATAACTGATCTCTGGTATTTTACTAACTGCAGATATACTCATATGCTAATCTTTCTGCTATTAAATATTGTGAGAATGTTTCAACTGTGAACACGCTGGAAAAATAAATCTCACAGCAGAATTAATTAACTTTATTTCCCATAAAGAAAAATGTGTTCTGTGTCCACTTTTAAAAAACATGGACTGAGGAGTCCTAGCAATGCTAAACTTCACCTAGATGTGCTCTCTGATGAATTTATACCAGAGCAATGAGAGACAGGCTGAGTAGAGATATTTTGGTCAGTCACAACGATGAATGCATGGATGTAATCATGCCTGTGTGTGGTCTCTGCTTGGGAGTAGGTTATGCTGCTTTGTTATCTAGGGAGGCCATGGTGCTGCTATATTTTGGGGATGTCAGCCAAGCTTTAGGGGATGATGGGAGAAGCAGGGTGATGGGGTAGGATGAGGACTATTAGCTCTAAAGGAGAGATAGAGTTTAATTAATAACTACTGTCCCTTTTCCCCATGACCTGATTTGTCCACACTAGCCCAGAGAACGCTATCTGTCTATATCCAAATACTAATGATTTCAAATATTTGTCAGACATTCAAAGGACTACATGTTATGTGAAGCAGACTGGAAGTAGAGATCAACCCAAAAAACCAAAAAGAAGGTAAGAAATTATTTTTTAATACTTTCACCAAAAAAGATTATGCATGCTTACTAGCATACTAACAGCACAGTTGTATTACAATCCTCGAGGAGTAATAATATTACAAACTTCATTTATTTGTTTTTTGTGCTATTGCGTTATGAGGGATGACATAAATATGATTCTCAGATAATCATGGTATATGATATTTTAACGGTATAATATATTTTAACAACATTATAAGTTTGCTTTGTAGAATTCAAGAGTTATATTTATATTAAGTTTGTAGTCTAGCGTACCAGTGTAGATTTATTCATTGCTAGAGACTCAAAGCACTTTTGTACGTCGCTTTGGATAAGGGCGTCTGCTAAATCCCGCAAATGTAAATGTAAATTATAGAAACTACTGAGGTTAGCCATGTTTTAGAAAAATGGGAACTTAATAGAAAATACCAAAGCTGAAAGAGATGACACATCTATGATTAATTTAATGCATGTGTGCTCAGTTTTAACTGCAGTTCATATTCAGCTTTAATCAACCTCAATACCTTTTAAAATCTCTTTTAAATACTTCAGCCTAAATACCTTAAAAATCTGTATTTTTAAAAACAAACTTAAAATAAAAAAAATGTATATACATAACCTATACATAAACTTTAGTTTGAGTATGAGACAAATATAATTTTATTACAGTTACAACTACAAGCAATATGCTGCAATAGTTACCATTTAGAATCACAACATTTATAACAAGCTTGACCAAAAGACTGAACAACTATCTTCTTTTATCTAAGATGTACTGGTGACCCATGATGGCACATTACTAAAACATTTTAATTTGCTACTCGTGATTATTTGTAATTAATTGCATCATATTTTAATATTTGAAGTTCGCTTAAGTACTTTGTCAAATAGATTCAAGGAAATCGAATAATCGGTTATTATTTAGGCCTATACATATCTCCTTGGTATTCTGTTTCCCGGCTTCTGTTTCTGTAGATAATGTCTGGCCTTTAAATCTAAAACAATTGCCTATTGTTCAAGATCATATTTCCTTTAATGGCATACATATACATTCTCTGGATATGGCCTTTTGTACTGAAATATGAATGTATAATACATAAAACATGGCTAATTATATCTAATAAAGGTAATGTAATGTAATCGAAATGTTGAGGTGATTTTATTGACAGCATGTAATTATAATATTCTATTTTAATGTGATGTAAAAGAAGCTGTAAAAGTCCAGGGAATTGTTCAGAGAAACTTACTTAATTTCCCTCTAATAATTACACTGCTTACGCAGCTCTTGAACAACATTTTTCTAAAGAATTCAGTATAACTTCTAGCATTATTAATATTTGATTAATTATTTTTCTGAACAATTGCCTAAGAGTCTGTACACCTTTTATGTTATTTGTGCCCTTATTTAAATTTGTTTTTACTTCAGGGTTAAGCCCATCATCTCTTTCTGCATTGAGGAATCAAACGCGTTTTGGCCCTAGGGCCACACATAGGCTTCTGGATGAATGAGTGGGTAGGCCCTGATGTCAATGTTGTGGAACCTCTGCAGATGCCAAATGATGGCTTCTCCCTGCCAGAGGGATCGCACTTCTTTGGTAAGTTGGTAACTTCAATAAGGAACACACAGATAGTAATATATATAACAAGTGATGATGAAATAATGATAATAACAAATTTCAGGCTTTTGGGAATATTGGTGCTGCTAATGCTTTCATTCTAATTGTACTAAATTATAAATAGGTGTATGCATTATCTTTTCTTTTTCCCCTATCAGCAAGCAGTTTGTCTGAAAATCATTCGTGAAAATTACACTGCCTTTTACAATCCAGCTCCATGTAATAGATATAGAAATGGGACCTGTCAGGTTAATAAGCAACCGTGGCAACCTTTGTTCCCCTTGGCACTATTGAGTCAAGATTTAAGTCATCCTGGAGTGGCTAGGATTTATGAAAGGAGAGTTCTTTTCTAGCAGGGAAAAAGAAGGAGTTACAATGATGAATTGAAAAAAAAATTTTCTCTGTAAGTCAGTTTTTGGCCAAGAGGCAGATGATTGGTGAGCAAACTGGGTTCTGCTGAAATGTTCATGGGGCAGAAAAAGATTTCAGGTTGGTACACAATGTCTTGAATAGAATCTAGATAGAAATAGGGGTCGAATGTAATTTATTTTTTACTTTATAAAAAAGCTATATAATATATAATATAATTTATACAGTATAACTTATACTGTATAAGCATGTGTAATGTTAATACTGTATATAGTGTAAAGGTTAAGTGTACCAAAATCTTTTGTGTTGAAATAAACACATGCTGCGTGACTAAAAAAAATTTAAGTGAAGAAAAATGCTGTCACTTTAAATAGATATAGACTTTTTTTATATTACACACAGTTGACTCATGTAGCCATATTAATATCAATTGAGGTGTCAGCATACATTTTGTATGTGTAATTATTTATGATTGAGCAGAGTGCAAAATGTCAGTTTTATATCTAAAGCTGTTTTATAACTCTTAAAACATACTCTGGTACTAGCAAATTTGTCCTATATAAATATCAAGGTTAGGTTTATGAATGGGATTAGTATTAATACCTTCTCTTCTTTATTTGTGTAAAATCAAGCAAGCCATTTCATTCATATTCATTCATATTTTGCACATAGTTGCACAAATCAGTTTAAAACTGTACTGTGAGGTCGTAAATGTTGCCACTGTTTAAGTGGAAAGGTAATGGTAGTACTGTTTGTTGTAGTTTTTCTAATTGCTGCTTTAGCGTAGGGTGCATTAACACTGTGTGCCTACTGTATCTCCATGCTGTTAACTTGAGCTTGAGTAGTTTGATGACATGCTTAAACTGAAAGCCTGCCATTGTCTCCTCCTCTTTCAGATATTCTGGCAGAGCAAAGCAGCCCTCTGCTTCAGGACCAGGAGGTCTTGCCTTTCGGCAGCTATCCAGGCATGCAGTACTCCACAATGGAGCAACCCATGTCCTCGCCATCATTCTACTCCAATCAGCACTACTATCCCCAGTACAGCACAGAGGAGTGGTGCTCACCGTCCCCCATGCTGGAATTGAGGAAAGGCCCAGTGGAGGGGAGCTTTGACACAGAGATCGAGGAGCAAACCCCTATTGTTCCCAATTTGTATAAAAGACCCAGACATGCTGTCCATTCAGGAAGGCTCAAAGGAGAGGAACTGTGTGTAGTGTGTGGGGACAAAGCCTCAGGATACCACTATAATGCTCTCACATGTGAAGGATGTAAAGGTGAACAGAGGATTTCTATGTTGGCTTGAGTTGAGATTATGGCATAAAATATGTTGCTGTATTTCAAAAAAGCTTAAGAATCTTTGGATGTCTACCACTATAGACTCTCTGTATTCCACTTACTTTGCTGTATTATCTGTTGACATCCTGTTAATAGTATCATGACAAATGTGCATGTTTGTTTATATCAGCGACCAGTTCCAATTCCATGAAATTCCTCACTTGTACTTAATGCATCATCCTAGTACATCTTCAAAGCACATTTGAGACAGTAACCCAGCCCCTATAAGTATGACGCAGTATATGACACGCAAACCCATGATCCAATTTTAGCTCTTTGAAAAAGCCTTGGCTGAATGGCTGCCAGTGTAATTCCACCTGTGCATGGACAATGCCCAAAGGGCAGCCACTGGGCTGTACTCTCCAAGTCCCAGAGGCTTGATGTTCCCTCACGCCCAGTCTAGATTTGGTTCCCTCTCAGCTTTCTGCTGAATAATGACGCAGGCAACTGGAGACTTGTGCTTCTATGCATTGTTAATGTGTGTCATTGTGTTCATCAGCTCATGCTAGAATGTGTAATTACTTGTCCAAGAAGCATTGGACTGTGGAGGTCTGATGCCTGGAACTAGGCATGAAGTGGAACTAAGTTACTGCATCGTGTGTAACTTACACTGAAACACACTAATCATTTAAAGGAAGCATTGTCAAGGTCATATAGAAGCCGCATCCATTTGTTGTCTCAAGCTATTGTCTTATCTTACAAATATGTATCACTTAATGCAACACCTGGCAGTTAGTCATCTAATGCTTCATCTTAAACACTTACATACACTAGTTTTATAATATCATCTGCATCTGTTGCTTCCTTGCAGGGTTTTTCAGAAGAAGTATAACGAAGAATGCAGTATATAAGTGTAAAAGTGGAGGAAACTGTGAGATGGACATGTACATGCGCAGAAAATGCCAAGAGTGCAGACTCCGTAAATGCAAGGAGATGGGAATGCTTGCAGAATGTAAGTACAACAAATGTAACAAGAACAAAAAACACTCCTGTGTAACTCTTATAGAGAAGTTTAGCCACAGTAAACCCCAACTGCTTACTTCTACCTCATAACAATATGTTATACCACCATATCACTAACTGACAGTCAGACATTGGACATCGTCTGAGATCATACAGATAGTGATTATTGCAGATTCTGGAACGAATACAGTGCCGCTGACAGACAGAAAGCCTGACAGCCCTGAAAAAAAACGGCTTATATAAAGGCTCGTTTTCAATTACAAATAAAAAATCTGTATGGAGATGCAATTACTTCATTCTTCTTCAGTAACAACTATTCAGGTCAGGGATGCAGTGGTCATAAGGTGTGAACACTGTCTATCACAAGGCACCATACACACACACAGCATTTTAAAGTAGCTGACACACTACCAGCATGATTTTTGGGAAGTGGAAGGAAATAGGAGAACTCGGATAAATTCTACAGTAACACTGCAAAAAAATTCTGCAACAAAACTCTGTACAGACAGTAACCTGAGCTCAAGTTCAAACCAGGAACCCAGAGCTTTTAAGGGACAGCACTACGAGATGCACCACTTTTGTCAAAAAATGAAAAATATATCTTCTTCTTCTTCTTCTTCAGCTTCTCTTATTAGGGGATTAGCGGATCATCCGTCTCCAATTAGTGAAAAATATATATCTAATGCTTATATAGTTTAAGTTTACACATACAACTTATCGGTTATTTGATTCATCTCTCTATATCCATTTTTCAGTATCATCAATTTGAACCTTTGGAGGAAACTAAGAAACTTAAAGTATCCAAAGAAAAAAAACAAATGTTTGGATTCAGCCATGATTCGATTGAGCTAAGAAGGCCCACTGAGTGTGTGCATGAATGTTGAGTTTTAATGGAATGACGGAACAGCTAGCAGTAAGGGCAGGATCAGTGCATTCTTATGGGCTTCCCAATGATGAAGCATAATTAGTCATGCTGCAGTGGATGGAGCTGTCAGGTAGAGTGAAGAGCAGGCCGTACTCAGCTCCTGTTGCTCATGAATAATGCATTAAAGTTTATATAAATTTTGCAGGCAGCAGGCATTCAACGTTCAACCTGTTCCCACTGCGTGCCCAGTCAAACAGTCGCTAATTTGGACTGGAAACTGTCCAAAGTTTTTCCTAGAGTCTTTTCTTTTGCACTGAGGGGGCAATTTCTTCAAAGCCAATTAAGTCAATACATACTGTTCAAACCAAAGAAAGTCTGATGAAGTGATAAAGATTATATATATATATATATATAAAATCTTTATCAGACTTTGGCTATTACCTTGGCCAGTGGATGTGGATGTGGATGCCATGCTGAGAGGAAATGTTTATAATAATCATCACAGTGAGTTCGTTACAGTGTTTAGTTGTTCCTCTTAATTCAGTGGTGTAGTGGTGTGTGGATAGATAGTATTCAGTGTTTTCTTTGGAATCCCCATGCTAAAATGTTTGCATCCGTGAATCTTGAGCACAGTTTCCACATTCGTTATCTGAAGCCGAAATTTTTTGCCTGCTAGAACATGTAATATTAAATTTTATTCAAGAAGATTATCGAATACAGTTCCATATCATAATAATATAATATTCTCACAGGGCAATATGCCCATTAACCCATGAATTATTACACATAATTCACTTATATTACTTTCTTCATTCTGTTAAGCTGAGACAATGTCCATTGTCAAAAGCGCTATAGAAATAAACGTATAAACTTAATAAACTTGAGCTTGAACTTAACTCATATGATATACTCAAATATCACAATTTGTCAGAATGTAAGATATATCCCTTTTGCTAAATAAGCCAACAACATTAATAGTGAGATTTCTTCACACTGCTGAAATATACGGGGATTCTTTCTCTGTCTACAGGTCATGCATTGTTTATTTGCCCGAGTAACTATAGAAGCTACAAATCATCATGTCCTGTCTCTGTTTCTTAATTATAATTAACTGACACTAGCTGTGTGAAATTGTATTGGAATTTGAGTCCTTTTGAACCTTATTTGATTCATAGAATATTTTTAAACATTGAAGATTTGTTTTTTAGGTTCTTATATGATTTTCAGCATCTTATTAAAACTCTGCTTGTATGTTATTGAAAATAATATCATGTCTTCTTATAGGAAATTTATTGGAAATTACATAGGGTGTTTTTGGAGTATATTAATAATTTATGAAACAATATGTTTTAAACAGTCAACATTTTGGATTAAAAAAAAAACCTTATTGAATTTCCAAGTGGACCTAAACTGGAACCCAAATGGATCCTATTAAAAATCTAATAGGACATTTATAAATGGCTTACAAATAGCATCTTTGTGTCTTGACCACAAATTCTTTTTACTGCTGATCTACTCACTGAACAATCAGTCTTCCATTTTCCATTTGAATTATTATAAACATTATAGTTTGAGCTGGTTCCTATGGGTCATTACAACACAAAATATATCACACTTGTTTGCACATTCCAGTACTCAGTTCATGTGATTTGGTGTAAGAACGTTATTTAACTGATTTAAAGAGCACCAAAGACGAGTTGCTAGTTATGTATAGTGATTGAAAAATAATTCTATTTTTACAGTACCAAATTTTAAATGACGTATTCCCAACTTGTGATTGGTGTCTGTCTCTATAGTCTATAGTCTGTGTATACAGATAAGGGGCAAAGGGCAAACTGTTTAAGACAGTACATGGTAAATCACTATCATTAGAGCTAAGTACATATTATGTGCATACGTACGCACCACTGCAATAATGCCTTAGTACTGTATGTAATATAAACAAATATACTGATGTCTTTTCATTGAACAGATTTACATAGTTCTTCATGATATGATATGTTATAATTGGAATGTTTTGCCCAGGTTTGCTAACAGAGATCCAGTGTAAGTCCAAGCGACTCAGGAAAAACCCCAAGGCCTCATCAGAAGACTGTGCAGGAGATGATACAGATTTGGGTGACAGTGGAGATGCTAAGCAGGTCACATCCACAACAAAAACCTTAAAAGTGAGTGCAAAATAAAAAAAAATGATTTAATAAGTTTAAAAATCTACTCAAGTTAAAGTAAAAAGTAGCATTTTAAATGTACTCAGTGAAAAATATACAGTTTTTTTTTAAGCAGCGCGGGTGGGGGATTCTAGTGTAGCTCAAAAAGGACAAGGGGATATAAATCTCAAACTAGTTGCATCTTTACAAATTAAAGTGCAATAACAATAAATAAAAGAATAAATGGATGTGAAAACACTACAGTCCATGATTTGAGTTTAATGTGAGTTATGCACTGTCACATAAAAAAAAACAATCTCTTGTTATTATGTTATTTATGGTAATGAGAGAATCACAAATGCAGACTCAGAATTCAGACAGTGAGCACGTGCTTTGAACAACTTTCGATTGGACGGCATTTCAATTTCAGCTGAGTCTGCTTCACTGGTGTCTGTCTTGTCCATCTCCATCTTTCGTTCTTGTTACTTTTGTGTTCTCTGCCCATCAACCAATCAGTGCAGTAGTTTTCAGGACACGATTTTTTCCCGCTCGTATTATATTTACTTATCAATTTTTTTTAGCTCAATAATGGATATAATTTAAATTGACCTTTATACAATACTTTAAACACAACACACTTAAGTTAAAAAACTATTTTAAAAAGTAGAAGTACACAAAAAAAACTACTCATTTACAGTAACTCAAGCAAATGTAATTCTTACTTTCCACTTCTGTATTTTATATGCAAATTCATTTCAATAACATACGACTTAAAATAAAAAAAACTTAACTATTAAATGTGATCTCTCATTTAAGGGTATGTTAAATAGACACACAAGCAGATGCACATACACAAATATCTAGGTTTAAAGCTATGTCACAAGTTATAACCTTTATTAATGAATCATTAACAAGGTTCAATTTTAGTCTCTAACTTCCTTGTAGCAATGTTTGTTTTGGGAAATTATTCCTCCACTGCTGATATTAAATACTGCAATTTATTTTGATTGTCTTTTTATTCATTTTAGGAAAAAGTGGAACTAAATCATGACCAGCAGGCTTTACTAAGTTATATTCTTGATGCCTACAACAAACATCGTATTCCTCCTGATATGGCCAAGAAACTGGTACTTTATTTTAGATTTATATTATATTTTAGATTCCATTAATGAATTACACTAAAACTGTTCACCATACAGTGAATTGTGCATGAACTTAACACCTATAAACTGCATTCTTTCAGCATTTATTAAATGTATTTATTTAAGACATGAACCTGCTTCTGTTGAAGTCAGAAAACAACTCCAGAGCCTATCCCATGCTGAGTAAATGTTTAGCCACAGGGAATGGTTATGTAAGCAGCCTGTTAACAGCTCTTCCCTCTATAAAACATCTACAGTAGGCATTTGCTTAAGTGTCCAACTTTTCACAGCTCCAAGAACAGTTTAGCACAGAAGAGAACTTCCTTCTATTGACCGAGATGGCAACCAGCCATGTTCAGGTCCTGGTCGAGTTTACAAAAAACATCCCAGGTCAGGATACTCAGATATACAGTTTTAACAAAAAAAAATTTAATCAACAGTAATTTTTTGGTTCAGAAAGTTTCTTGTAGTACCTTCTTTATGATCTGTGAGCAGGTTTCCAGTCTCTGGACCATGAGGATCAGATCGCTTTACTAAAGGGGTCAGCAGTTGAGGCCATGTTCCTGCGTTCAGCCCAGGCCTTCACCAGAAAGATGCCTCATGGACACACAGAGGTGCTGGAAGAGCGAATAAGAAAAAGTGGTAGGATTCCATGCACAACATTCCTATATAAGACTTATATCATATCTGTAAAATATTGTACCACTTATTACCATTATGAACTCCGAAAGATTGATATCATGACATTTTAATTAATTATATATACCGCTTGGGAGATACGACAGACAGATTTATGTAAATATATGAACCATCTAATAATAATGTACAAACTAGTTTTTATAGTAGGTTTTCTCATTTGTAAGTCAAGGAGGAAATTTGTGCATAGTATCATATATAGAGGTTCAAGAGGACAGTGGCATGCTAAATGTACAGTATTGCATTGTGTGAATGTATATATATTGCTCAGTTTAGCTCGGTGACCAGCCCTTGGAAGAGTCCTGGTTGTACCACACTTCTTTGATTTGAGAATTATGGAGGCCACTGTGCTCGTGGGAATCTTTAATACAGCAGCAATGTTTTATAGCCTTCCCCATATCTGTGCCTTGCTCAATATTAAGTGTTGTTCAGGCTACACAACAAAATTGAAAAAAGAGAAGAGGGTCTGAATACTTTCTAAATGTACTCTCTCTCGCTCTCTCTCTCTCTCTCTCTCTCTCTCTCTCTATCCTTTTTCCATAGTTAATGTATAAAATAATAGTAATAATAATAATAAGCATGATAATAAAAGATAATAATTATTTATAATTTTTATAATAATAATAATTATTATTATTATTATTATTATATTTATTGTTGTTGTTGTTGTTGTTGTTGCTATGCAATTAATGCAATAATAATAATTATTATTGTTGTTTTTATTATTATTATTATTATTATTATTATTATATATAATTATTATTATTAATATCTATGGTGGTAATTAGTACAATTCTATTAATTTGGTGTTCTCATTGATTAATGACTCAGTCTTATTATTCAGTAGTAGATCATTCTGGTGCCTTTTAATATAGTACTATTTGTTTCTGCTCAGTCCCTGCAAAGTGACCTAAGAGTTGTTAAACAGTATTTTATAAAAACACCCTGAACATGTTAGTATTTGTTACTACACATAAACATTCATAGTGTTCAGGAAAGTAATAACATGTAAATGGTAGCGGAATGTACTGTACACATGTCTTGTGTAATAGATAGCCTGACAAAATTAGTCAAGCCTGAGTCATGGATCAGGAAAATTAACTTTTTTTATTATGACGAAGTATTTAAAACGTCATTGTCATATGAATATTAAATTCCTGATCATCATTCAGATATAAGCCCTTATTCATCAAAAATGCAATCTTTGGAGTAGATGTTTGTGTGTGTGTGTGTGTGTGTGTGTGTGTGTGTGTGTGTGTGTGTGTGTGTGTGTGTGTGTATGTGTGTGTGTGAATCTGAAAAAAAAATCTGCAATTAAATATAATTATGAATGAGTATAACGTATATTTAGTAACACGGTAATGCCAATAAAGACAAAGTTGCCCACAGAAAATACAGATAATGGGGGTAGGTGTCAACATGCCATTTGTAAATGTAAGACAGAGATGCAGATGTCGATATTTATCAGTTCATTAGTCCTTCAGTTGAGCAATAGGCACATTTGTGTAAAGAGATATAAAGTGCTGACCTTCATATAAATGTGACTGGTGGAATTTTGAGGTTGTAATGTAATTTCATATTAATACTAAATCAAATAAGATGTTTTTTTGTTTGGTTTGAACTAAACTGAATTTGGCTTCAGTTCATTTTACTTATATTTTACTTACTTTTACATAGGTGCCATAAAGAATTTAATCAATTTTCTTCATTATTACTTAATTATTCATAACTGTCTTTTCCTATTTATGTTTAGAAATCTCAGACTCAAATCCAAACTCTTGGTCTTGGTTTGACTGAAATTTATGTTTCCCCATTTTTCATTTCTTTCTTTTTTGGAAAGTTTTTATATTTGTCTGATTTTCATTGAATCTTGATAGCCTGCTGTGTTTTGGCTCACTATCACAAAACATACAAAGATCTGGCAGTGTTTTTGCATGTACATGAGGGTAACTTTGTACACCACATGACCTGTAAATAAGGGATTCTCTGGAAGGAGCTTGCATCCAATGGAGCCTAAACTGATTTATCATTTGTGTTTGAATCGAAGCTCATTTTGATGTCAAGTCATAAATTGAATGCGGATTTGTTGAATCCAATCCGTGCTTCATTTTCCTCAGTAAATAAGTACCTATTTGTGTTGAAGCTCACTTAAAAAGTGCAGCAGAATGCTTTCCCATCTCTGAATCGGTTGAATTTAAACATCACATTTCATTGTTTGTCAGTGGTTTAGTGGTTGATGGAGCGCTGTCATCTCCGGGCTGTGGATATTTCTATACAGTGAATGCGCTGCAGAAAAAAACTGTCATTCTGTCCCTCTGTAAGTGCTCAGAAATATTCACACCAAAGGCCATCTAAAGAGAAAAAGAACGCCCCTGTCTAAAGAGGCCATTGTTCTCTATCTAAACATCGAGAGGTCTATTGTCTCGTTCTCTGCCTCTCTGCACTCCTGACATTTCTCTGGTTTGAAGGGTCTCTGATGTGCCTGTGTGTGCAGAGACTTTTTCACCATCCATCTCTTTGGGGAAAGCCGGTGTCAAATCTTATCCCTCAATCTGAAAGGTTTTGAATGGATATCTAATGATCAAATCTAGCAATAATTGCATATTTAAAAAAAAAAATACATACATTTAAATACAACTCTCTCGCTAAGGTATAGCATCCAGGGCCATTAGTATACATTTTGTTTTCTTTTATGAGACTCTTTTTTTTCTGTGTTCATTCTGAAATATTAAAAACCCTGAAAACACCAATTCACCCAAAGAGCTAAACTGAGTTGGATTTCACTTCACAGCATATAATGACCTTTCACTGAGGGGTTTCTGCTGATTGGCTCATTCGAAAGAGAGATCGTCTCCTGGCTCTTCATGCTGAATGCTTTACATCAAAATAGGGCTCTCGGCTCTCGTAGCCAACAAAGAATAATAATTACGCCAATGATAACGATGAAGACAAAGACCTCGCACAAAGCAGACGAACCCTTCAAAACAAGCTTCGAATAGATGGGTGTTTCTGAGAATCCCACTGAATGTGGAAACACACGCAGCTGTGCATGTGAACATCAGATTCGGTCAGAAGCTTTTTTTTTTTTATGGCTCCCACCGATTTGCAACAATCTTCTTTCAAAGTCTTTTTCAATTAGCTTTTAAATTCAAACATTTAGTCTTTCAGTAAATATTGCTTTACTACACACAGGCTGCATGTGCTGAGAGAAAATATAATGTCATTTGTTTGGAAAGTCATAACTAAGTCATTACACACAAGCACATATTATGCATTCTGAAAACAACCTGTAAATGAATTGTGTAATTTTAGTAAAACAGGTGCCTCTGTTTTTTGTATGTGATGGATGACACTGCCTCCTAGTGGAGGCTTTGTTCTTAAGTATTACAGTATAATGGCGTAAGACTACATCATTACTTTATCTTGAAATATTGTTGTTGTTGTTGTTGTTGTTGTTGTTGTTGTTGTTGTTGTTGTTGTTTTTTTTTCAGCTGTTTATGAGAATTTATATCATTATTAATATCTCAGTGATCCTACTGTTAGAATTTAGGAATTATCTTCGCTGGGAAAAAATTTGAAAACATTCGAAATATTATTCAACTGAAATGTTTGTACTCTTACTCGTATATATACAATTAATAAAAAAATAAAGAAGAATAACATGTACTAATAATAATAATAATAATAATAATAATAATAATAATAATTTTTATTGTTAAGATTGTTGTTATTTTTGCCCAGCATGTCTGACATTTAATTATTAATTAAATATTAATTAATTCACAACAATGTCAAATGAAACAGCATATAATAATGGGTTTCTTTCACAAAATAAGGTACACTCATCAATCATGTGGAAAACAGAGGAATGCAACAAATAAAAATAGACTTATGTGTGTGTTTCAGACACTGATGATGTTCTGGTGTTTCCCCACACAGCAGTCTTTAGAGATTATAAACAAGTGTGTGGAAAACAGTTAACCAGAATGTGTGGAGACTTTTGGGCTTTTACTTGATTAGACGATTTGCTAGACACCTAGAATTTTATTTGACTTGTTTCTAACCCTGAAAATATTCAAACTAGACCAGGATGCAATTTCGTATCTTCTTGCTTTCTTGGTTTTATTACTCCTTGCTGTTTTGCTTTGTGTTCTTGATGACGTAAATATATTCCTACCTCGGGGCTTCTCTAGAAACAGCCCAAAATCTACAGTTGCAACAATTACATACTGAATGCTACATAATCTTAATGTAACTCAAATAAAAATGTGTAACACATTGTGTCTACACTTTTTTTACTGCCCTGTTTAAAAAGCTCGTTTCATGTATTAGTGAGGCTTAAACATGTTTATGGAAGGCCAAGTTGAACAATTATTAGTTAGGAAATAAGCCATGCTTCCCTGAGCACATCACTGTATTAACCGCCTGTCTACTTGCTTTTTTCTTCCTTTTTTTTGCACCACAGGAATATCGGAGGAGTTTATTGTCCCCATGTTCAACTTTTATAAAAGTATTGGGGAGCTGCAGATGATGCAAGAGGAACATGCTCTCCTCACAGCCATTACTATTCTCTCCCCAGGTGTGTCATGCAAATACTTAGTGAGTCATTAAGGCTCTACTGCAGTTTCTTCCTCCACAACTGTCTCATCGGCAGGTTAACGATTGTGATGTATTTCATTGTGTGGGAAACGCTGGAGAATTATCCAGAGTTATTGATTGCTCTGTGGATAAAATGAAAAGGTTTCCATATACACAACTTTCCATTCAAGGAGTTTAAACATTAGACTTTTTTTTAAATAGTTTATGATAAATAGGGGGTGGGAGGATTAATTTCCTTATTGTTTGGCCAAGAATAATTGCATGTAATTTAATCATATATCTTGCATACATCTGAGCTCAAGAAATCTGCATGTAGAGACTCCTAGTGGATTTGAGCTGGGTGAGAAATATTGTTTGCCATTGTAGTCTGTTTAACTGATTTTAAGTACCAGAGATCCATGTGTGTCCTAGATTTGGATAAATATATGCTACTGTCTGAATTAGCTACACTGCTATAATGATGCAAACCATACAGTTGGTTCCAAGATCTAAGAAATGATACAACAAGTATATAGTATTCAGTCATTATGCTTATATTATTGCACAAATATGTATTTACCTTTAAGGCATTGGGCAGATGCCCTCAAGAATGCTGATCAAGAGCATTTGACATTTATACAACTTTGCAGTTGAGGGTTAAAGGCCTTGCCGCAGCATGGGCATCTTGGTAGGGCTGGGATTTGAACTCACACCCTTTCAATTAGAAGGACAACACATTAAACACTGAGCTACCACTTCCTAGAACAACTAAATATTTAATAGAATTACAAACTGGAACTAAAATGATGTTTGTGACAGTGAAAACCAGATTATGATTTAATTAATTGGAGTCCTGACATTGCTTTTTTTCTGGTAGATCGGCCATATATCAGGGACCAGCAGGCTGTGGAGCTGCTCCAGGAAGCCATGCTGGAGGTGCTGAGGAAGGTCTGCAAGCTGAAGCACCCACAGGAGCCACAGCATTTCGCCCGGCTGCTGGGCCGACTGACCGAGCTGCGCACTCTGCACCACCACCATGCTGAAATGCTGGAGTCATGGCGCATGAGTGACCACAAGTTTAATCCACTGCTTTGTGAAATCTGGGATGTACAGTGACTCTGCAAGGAGAGAGGGAAGGAAGCAAAGACATTCTAAAAACATTATGCTGCATAGGGATTTATTTCCTGGGAGAAACCGGGTGTGTTCCTTTGTAGTACAAATATTGAATGTATTAAATATTGTATGGTCATCTGACAATTAGAATAATATATGCATGCTGTAATTGAAAAATAAATATGATTGTTCATATTTGTGTGCATTTTGATAATGCTTGTTACACCAATGTTAATATTGTTAATATTGTAAGATTTGTATGTATAGAAATCGACACGTTATTGCAGTAGTTTTATAGCTCAGGTCGAGCAGTGCTAAAGCACTTAAAAAACATTTAAACAGCTTAGCTCACATACATGCTCATTTTATCATTTAAATATATTACAATCAAATATCATACACAGCAATTTACTGCAGTTATGACGTGAAGGAAAAAAATGCACTCAATTAATCTTAGTTCCATTTGTGTTTCCTGGTGTAGAGCAGCAACCACTGACACACTCCATTTACCACTCCACACACTCCTGATTAACATTAGCAACTTCTTCCTCAATTTTTCTCAAAGGGTCAGTATGCAAACAGACTCGAGCGAAACAAGCCCTCCTCTAGTATTTAAAGATTCTGACTTCTAGAGAGAAACAAATGCTTTTCATTGTACTGCAGAACTATGGGAGAAAAATTGGATAAAAATGAATTTGGTATTTGAGATGCACTTCAGCACTAATTTGATACACTGAAATGTTTTACACACTACATGAAGTTTATTTTATTTGCATTCTTTATAGGCATCTAGTTTTGTTTGTTCTTTTAACCATGGGCATCTGCACAAATGTTTATAATAACATTTTATAATATAAATTGTGTTACTTTTATTGTTTCTATCTTAATACCTATTATATTATTATTATTATTATTATTATTATTATTATTATTATTATTATTATTATTATTACTCTATTATTGTTATTGTTGTTATTATTATTATTAGTAGTAGTAGTAGTAGTAGTAGTAGTAGTAGTAGTAGTAGTAGTAGTAGTATTAATATAAACAGAAAGTTCCTGAATTGAAAAAAAAATCTCAAAACAATTCAGATTTATAAAATTAATTTGCAGTAGCATGGTCAGAACACTGGTGTTTGCTCTTACAATACTGACTAAAGTAAGCTGTGTTACCACAAAAACATTTACATATACAGTACTGTGCAAAAGTCTAAGCCTCATGCATAATAATGCTGTGAAGCATAGATGCCTTAAAAAATTTTAAATAAATAAATTTTTCCCAAAATTCTTCTTAAACAAAAGCTACAAAGAAAATAAACAGTAGAATCAGAAAGAAATTAACATACATTTTTTATTTTATTTTATTTTATTTTTTGGAGCATCTTGGAGACTCTGCCACAGTGACTCTGGAGACTTTTCTCTTTAAATTCTGTTTAGCTTATTACACTGACACGTGTTGATAGCAGCAAGTGAACAGTGGCAGTGTTTAGTATCTTAC
Source organism: Silurus lanzhouensis (assembly GCA_039877035.1). NCBI lineage: Eukaryota > Metazoa > Chordata > Actinopteri > Siluriformes > Siluridae > Silurus > Silurus lanzhouensis. The sequence continues at coordinate 9,312,398 of JBCEWE010002369.1, read as the reverse complement.
AGGATTACAACATTTACTGGCAGCATCTTAGTGTCAGATACTACAGCACACCTTTATGGGACTTGTGGAGTCCATGCCTCGACAGATTTATAAGAGCTGGTTTGGCAGCACAAGGGGACCTACACAATATTAAACTGGTGGATTTAAAGTTATGACTGATCTGTTCAAAATGAGTCAATAATGCACAAGTATTTAAATAAATGTGTATAACCAAAGCAATATGGGATCGTAAAGCTCACCTAAATAAATCCTACCTTCAAGATTATCTGATAACATTTAGTTCTCAATCTATTTGTGTAATCATTTCTAATGTTGGTAACTGTTGGAAACAATGTGAGTATAAGCGTTCCTGAAGGAGTATCGGCTATGTGTTGGTTGCACCAAATATTCTGCTTTTGCTCAAGAGTCTATGGAAGTTCATTTTCAAAAGTCTATCCAAGAAAACAGTCATGTGGGTATGTGCATTTATTTGGACTACATTTTATTAAATGACATTGACATATGATATATTTTGCTTAATATAATAAACATATCTTCTTAAAAAACAGTTTTATTTTGCCTTGTGTTATTAGAGACATTTCTTCTTCCATCCTACATCAAACCATAATTCGAGATATAGAGGAAAAATCAAACAAATTACAGCAAAGTATAATATAACAGAAGAAATGACACCTGGAGTTACTTGAGTCTCTTCATCTGCCTGTTATTGCAGTATTGAATGCAATTATTTTATAAGAATAAGTTTGCTTTGCTGTCATGCCATTTCACATTACACCAGCAGCTGTCAAAAGAAGAAATGGAAAGTAAAACTTTGGGCTAACTAGCTATGATTAGGCAGCAGGAATCTTTCCACAATGTGGCAGCACATGACAGCAACTATTGCTGCAGGAAATGAGCAGAGCTTAGAGCAGCATCAGACAAAACCAGTAGCAAGCACTCAGTACTTAGGAGGCGGAAAGCAGAAAAGACAGCAACTGCAAACTAAATGACTGCAGATGCATACTTGGTTTTGCAGGAAATCACATGGTGTGAGGAATTCTATCAACTGTCGATGGTTGCAGTGTGAAACTCTGGGCAATGTTGGAAATATTAATACTAGTTACTAGTGTGTGACCAGCTACTTTAATATTGTTGCAGTGGGAATAAGTTCTAATTGTATATGTTGTAAAATACGGCATCAAGTGAACAGAAATTTCCAGCACATCCCACACACACTGAGAAACAGAGGTATTGTTTCTGTACCTAAAGTTACATTTGCCACAAAAAAGTACCCTGCAAGGTACAGGAAATGGTTGTTAAGTTGACAACTGTGGACCTTTGTTTTAATTGAAAGGTATAAAATCAGTTCTTACTAATGTTCAGATGCTACTGCTAGTGTACAGATAGAGCGACAAAGCATTTGTACACTTTTAGGTATATTCCTGTACCTTGATTTTTCTGTGTGAACAGACAATTGAACAGAGAGCTGGTGAATTTAGTGGCCAAATCAATACTCCTTATCACATTCCTTAAACCATCCTGTACATTTATTCGAACCTACAAACCTACGACCACTCAACTTTTCTGAGATAAATTATCCATCTGCTGGGGGAGAAAAGAAGCAGAGGAAAGTAATTTCTCTTGAGGAGCTTCTGTATGCCAAAAAATATTCCATATTATGGTGAGTAAATGTGTTTACAGTGTCTCTTCAGGTCTGTGTCGAAACACATCATAGAGTAGTCACTCTTCTCGACTTACGACCTGACCGTTTTTTCAGCCCCTATCTACGTCGCAAATTGGGGTCTACCTTTATAAATGTATATACACACAGAATGTTCCTGGTTCCCACACAAACTGCTGTGTGTGAAATTTCTAGATGATCAGCAGTTTCTGAAATACTCAAACCAGCCCATCTGTTCCCAATATTCATGCCAAGATCAAAGTCACTGATATCACACACTTCCTTAATGCTGATTTTTTTTAATGTGAATATTAAATTATGCTTTTGACATGTGTCAGCGTGATTTCTTTGCATTGTATACTCCAAGCATAGGACTGGCTGATTGTGCAGGTGTACAGATGTACATAATAAAGTGGATGTGTGTGTGTGTGTGTGTGTGTGTGTGTGTGTGTGTGTGTGTGTGTGTGTGTGTGTGTGTGTGTGTGTGTGTGTGTGTGTGTGTGAGTGGGTATATAGCAATGGACATAGCAATGTTGAATGACTGAGTGTTAGATGAGCCTGCAGTACGGTGGAGCTGATTTTCACTCATGTATTTAGGTAGGTGCTCTCTGCTTCTCTCTGGTGGCAGAAACTAGTCTTCTAAAGTTTCAGGTGGCTCCGTACCTAATTCTGTCTTTCCTTTCGACTTTGGAAAGTTAATTGAAGTCAGCTATTGAAGTCAGAAGGTGTTCTGCATGGCTTTTACATTTTAAATGAATATAAACAGTATAATCTATGAAATAATGAGAACTATAATGGTTAATAATAGTGTTTTTTAATGCTTTGTTAACTGATAAATATAGACTGGATTGAAGACCTGCAAGTAAAATCTAATGACTTTCAGCTACATCTCATGCAAAGGCCACATTCTCAGAGGTATAATCTATCTTTTCAGTCTCTAAAAAGGTTCAGATTTATTATATTTATTTGACCTTATTCCACATATTTTCTCCTGACATTTGTCATATGTTCTCCTGACATAGTCTGAGTTTTGGAACAAGCTGGAGAAGTAATATTTAGAACCACTTAAATATAACAAAAAGCAACAGGAAAATGCCTCAGAAGAGCTCAACAGCCTTAGAAAAGAGGTGACATGATACAACATCCTAAACAAAATTTAAATGTGAGTTTTTGTAATAATGAAGTTAGATTATGGGATTATTGTGTTCTACATCTGCAATGCTCATTGGGTGATGGTCAGTGGTCATGTTTTTCCAAACCACTGGAAAGCCTGTTACCAAAACGTTTTCCATATATGACCTTTTCAGTCGATCCAATAACACTGATGTTTCTCCTGAGCTTTGCTTTGCCTCTTACTTACTTATGATTATTTTCCAATGCTTAACTATACATAACCTATTTATCCAGAAAACGATAGATAGATAGATAGATAGATAGATAGATAGATAGATAGATAGATAGATAGATAGATAGATAGATAGATAGATAGATAGATAGATTGAATTTTTAAAACAAAATTGAAAAACAAACAAACAAACAAACAAATAAATATGCACAATGTTTACAGTTCACTGTATTTTATTTGTATGTTTTTTTTTATGTATTTTACATTTAATAGAATTGCATGGACCATTACAATTAAATACAATTTCATTGGAGTGGAATATCACATTACAACTGTGTGTTGTGTGGAACATACAAAACATTTTTGTTGTGTAACACATTTTAAGGCAGTAGTATGTTGTACAGAATTCACACAAATCATTTACATATTAATTTATATATAAAAAAAAAACTATTCTTGTAAGTGACTTGCTTTAAAAAGAACATTATGACTTTTGTAAAAATAAAACAATGTTTTAGCAACTACTATTTAGTCTGGGACAGAGATGGAAATGTCTTCATGCATAAATCCCAACTACTGATTGTATGGCAATTTTGATCTACTTTAATATAAGAGCTCAAGACTAAAACCATATAAGCTAAAGGACATTCTAGTCCTGTATCACTGTAAAATTTTAAACACATCAGAAGACTTTTATTGATCAGTTTATTTAAACACCACCTTAAATTCACATTTAAGTGTTTCCTATTGTTTTACTGTTTATCCATTAAGCTGTATTCTAGTCTGCCTGTCAAATGTTTTACATCACTCTCCTTAAAGAAAAACAAGTTCATTTCAAATAAATGGTGGCAAACAAAACTATAAACTAATTTTATAGAACTCAGAGAAAATACTATGATCTAAAGTCATTGTGGATTAATAACAATCAGAGTTGTAAATAATGCATACATGTGTTAGTAAATATAATAATGGCTTATTTAAGAGGTCTGGCCTTTAATGGTAAGTTCGTTCCTTGTTCATAAAATCAGACTCGGGGTACACAAGAAACCCTGTGAAGGTTGTGTAGCGTCCCTGGTTGCTGTAAACAGCATAGCGCTCGTCTTGCTGGCTGTAAAGCCAAACTATGTCTCCTTGGTTCAGTACTAATAATAAACTTTGGCTCTGCATCTCTCTTTTTCGTGACGGGTCCTCGTCAAACACCATAGCCTGCACCTCGCCTGCTCCTTTCATTAACTTGACTGAGACAGCACGCCGTGGGTGCTTCCCCACCGTGAATGCAAAGAAGTACACGCCTGGAACTCGGCAAGTGAAATGGCCAGCTGACTTGTTGAAATGGCCACCAATGTTGACATACTCCACATCAAATGTGAGCGCCTCCATTTTGTTGTGTTTTTTGCTTTTTCCCAACAACGAGGATGTCCTGGCAACTGAAAAGGCAGATCTGAGGTACTCAGAGGTTTCTCTCGAGCTATATCTGGGGTCTCCAGAATACAGGCACTCAGGGACAATATGATTGTTTAGGTAGCCCATAGAGGATGTATGCTCTGGGTATACTAGATAGCCAGAGAAAGTGATATAAGGAGCAACATTGCTGTAAAGGGCATAGTCTGGGTTCTGCTGCACCAGCAGCCATACTGTGTCCATGGGTGACAGGTTAATCATGACACTTTGGCTCTGCACCTTTCGGCCTCGATTCCTGTACTCATTATAAGCCATAGAGTGTACTTCCTGTTTGTTCTTTACCAGCATCACAGACAGCAACTTCTTTGGGAATTTTCCTACTGTCAGTGTAAAGTAATAAGCGCCAGGGATCCGGCAACGAAAGAGACCTGTGTCCGGGTTGAAGTCGCCACCCACATTGACAAGCAAGCTGTCAAAAGTCACGACACTCTGAAGGCCACCCAGCACGCTGGTACTGCGCGTGGCAGAGAAAGCCGAACGCAAACTGGGCATCATGGGAAAAATATGGAAAGGACTGACACAGGTGATGAACAAGACTGTTTGACAGAACACATTTCTGGACAAGTTCCAGAACAAACCTAAAAATAGAAACATAAAAGTTGAATGTAAACGTACCTGTAGCCAAATATTTGCAGTCTACTGCATGAAAATTTGTTTACAAAAATAATGTAGTAAGATTTTAGAGTGTTTTTTTTTACATACACTACATGGTCAAAGTATTGGGACAGATACATTTTCCAGCCATATTTGGTTCTTTCCCAAACAGTTACAAAGTTGGAGGCACACAACTGCATAGGATGTGTCGGGATGTGGTAGCATTATTTTTCCCTTCTGCTTTCAATATGAGACCAAAGCCTGTTCCAGCATCACAATGACCCTGTGCACAAAGCCAGCTCCATAAAAATATGGTTTACATGGGGTGGAGTGGAACATCTTGAGTGGCCTGTTCTAAAGATCTGAACTCAACTCTATTAAAAACCACTGAGATGGAATGGAATGCTGACTGCACCCCAATGCCTCCTAACCCTACATCAGAGCCTGACTTTACTCACGCCCTTGTGGCTGAATCTCCACATGCACACTCCAAAATCCACAAAAGTAGAGGTTCCCAGAAGATTAGAGATCATTATAACAGCAGATGGGACTAAATTTGAAATGGGATGTTTAAAAAGCCCACATATCAATTTTATCCTCAGGTCTTTTAGACACAAACTTTTGTCCAGATATTGTAGGGGTATTACTATTTTGTTATAAATATTTTAAAATTAAGATTAGTTTTTTGCATTATATTAACATCACTTTCACTAGCATACCAATGTACAATATCTTTCTTTAACTAACTGGTTATTCACTGCACTATAAGGCATTTTCCGCCATGGACCAATGTGTACTGTCTTCTGTGTTTGGTCATTCAGTTGTGTTTCGTTGTGTTTCTATTGTATACTATATTTTGCAATATTCTTTAACCAACTAGACAATCACTGCACTGTCATGGGCCAGTATGAACTGTCTTCTGTTTGGTCATTTAGTTGTAATATTTCTATCCAGGTTATGTATTGTCAGGTTTATGCCTTGTTCAGTCTAGCGCTGCAGTGCAGTGCCTGTATGTTAAAAGTGCACTGTTGGTTTGCTATAAACTGGAAACAAACTTCTTTATGCTCAGGCATACTTGGCCAATAAAACTGTTTTCGATTTCTAAATTTCGATTCGAAATATCACATTACACCCTACATCTTTGATGCATGACTTATAATCTCAGCAATGATGAGTTGACATATCAAATGAGGTTGTAAGAGATCATGAAAATGGAAAATACTGGACTTTGGTTTTAATCAAGTCAAGCAATAGTTTCACTGATTTTACTGATTTTACAAAGGTTTGATTAACTGAAAAGTGAACACCATGGCAATGAGGCCCACTTGTTATCACTTATTGTGTAATGTTGAAATGCCATATAAGCAAGTTAGGAAGTCTGGTTTAGCCTTGTCATAATGAATTCCCTCTTTCCTGTCAAGTGCTCACTGGGAGCAGTAGGCGCTATAATGCTGCTGATATTGTCTGTTCACTCTGGTATTGTCTGTGCACTTAGGGAAAAGGCTGAAGATTAGACACTGGCTTAGTTCCCCTGTATCCGAAAACAAAAAGCGTATTTAGATGAGGCAGCGTAGGAAAGATTACGTGACCAAGGATTATCAAGCAAAGATCCAGAGTGATATACAAAGTTAATGTACTAAGGCTCAGTAAAAAAAAAAAAAAATGTCAAAAGATAATGAAGAGGGCCAATCATTAATCATTAGTTTAATCAATCTTGTGTTTGATTATAAAGAAAGCTAAGACTGATAATATGTTTCTTTAATGACAAATATTTTAAAATGTTTATAATTTGTGTGGCATTGACAAAGTGGTTTGGAGGTAAAAAAAAAAAAACAATGTGACAAAAATAGACAATAATTTGGTAGATTATAATCACACAACAGGGAATTCAAAGCCTATCCTGGGAACACTGGACGAGATGCTGAAATACACCCTGGGTGCATCACTATTCACACCATGCACATATGCACAGACTCATACACTTACTCAACAAAACTTTTTTTTTTTTTTTTATTAGTATGAACCAAACAGAACATCTACTGATATTTTAATATCAAATAAACTTCACCCCAAAAAGCGTTGAAAACAACCAACACATACCAAGAAATCTGTAATCTTTATCAATAGTATTAATGTAGCTGTACATACCTGTACTAAACTGTTGAATGGAGATCATGTCTCATGAGCTTTATTCTTCCTCCCCTCTCACCTTCTGGCACTAAACTGGTGAACAACTCAAACTCTGCCTTAGCTAACAGTTATGGAAGGCCATTGTGGACAAAATAGGATGCCATACTGTACACAAAGAATTCCTCATGACCAGTGGTGGACAGTAACAAAATAAATGTAATTCGTTACTCTACTTAAGTAGGTTTTTTCTACTTTTCGTATTTGTATTTTACTGTATTTTGCATATCTGTACTTTGGCATATCTGTACTTTAACTTTACTACATTTCAATGTGAAATATCTTGCTTTCTACTCAACTACATTTTGCAAAATCAGTTTTATTTATGAGTGGATAAAAACCTAACCTGTACACAGCAAGCCACCAAACAGGGAAAGCATGTGCTTTGTTTTGGACTTCTTTTGATTGCGGCTTGGTGGTATCTACTTAGCATGATACAGTTTAGCTTCACTTCAACAGAATGGAGAACATTTTGAAAATAATAAATGATGTAAGAAACTCCTGACTCGAACTTGCCTAACTCTAACACCTGTGGCCTTATTTTCGTGATTTTTTTTAAGTAGTTGAAAAGTTTTGGGCTCAAGATAATTTTAATAAATATCAATCAGTGTTTGACAAATTAATATCAATCTAATAATAGATTGGTGTGCTAAGAGTAACATTAGAGTTTACTTTTCACAAAAACTGAGTTGATTAAGTAAAATTCTTGTGACAAAAATGATTATAGGAACATTAAATCCATAATAAATCGATATATTTTGGATACTTAAGTGCATATGAAGGAAAATACTTTTGTACTTTTACTCAAGTGATAATTCAAATGGAGCACTTTTGCTTTTACTGAAGAAATAATTTACCTACTGTATCTCTACTTTAACTCAAGTATATGGTTCGTCAAGTCAAGTCAAGTTTATTACCATAGCACTTTTCACAACAGACATTGTCTCAAAGCAGCTTTACAGAATTTAACAGTTAAGGTGAACGATGTGTATTTATCCCTGATGAGAAGCCGTGGCAACTGTGGCAAGGAAAAACTTTCTTAGATGCTATGAGGAAAAAACCTTGAGAGGAACCAGACTCAAAAGGGGAGCCCATCCTCATTTGGGTGATATCAAGAGTGTGATTATAAATCTTTAAACAATACAGTACACCGGAGAGTGAGAACTAAACAATGGAGAGTGAAAACTAATTTTGTGAGCACTGGAATGTGTGATTATGGGTAATGCCCTTCCTACAGTCATTTGAGATTATGGAACCAGGAGCTACTAAACTAATCATAAAATGGCTCAACATTTGCGATCATCATCCAACATCAGCTTCTCCATGCCAGAGCCTTTAAACACTCAAAGAGGTCTAATGTCCAAACTCCACATGAAGTGGGATCCAAATGGCGCTGGTACGTTTTTTGATGGTTCGGGATGTTTGCGGGGTCGACATCAATGTCTTTAATGGTCCACCATCTTCATTAAGTGGGACGTGTCTACTTCGTCCACCACTGCTCATGACAGACCATGGGGTTAATAAACAATACAAAATGGTTACCACAGCAAAATGGATTATTTTCATATAAAACTCTATGGAGTGCTACTTGTCTTATATCAAAGCAATGTGGCAATCCCCAACTTAAAGCAGCGCAAAGTGAGTGCCCACTGAAAGTGCCATCTGCTTCCTCTCTACCATTTTTATGCATTATTTTGTTTTTCGTGTTTTGTTTGCATTCGTGTAATGCCTCCACTCCTGTTTGATCATTGGTTCTTGTTTTTAGGGGCATTAGTTGTCTTCGTTTCCATAATCATTAGTGTCTGTATAAGTATCCCTGTGTTCCCCATGACGGCGCAAAGTAACTTGTTTAGTTTAGCAAGAACTCAGCTTTTTTTTCCTATTTCATGTTCATGTCTTTTTGGTTTCTTCATTAAGTTTTGATTTCATGTTTACATTTCTGATTGCCTAGTTCATGTTGTTTGCAAGTCTGTTTATCATTTACAAGTTTTGGGCAATGTGTGTATTTTTATAATAACACGCAATTATTTATTTATGCAAACCTGCTAATTTTTATGCATTTTTGTATAGAAAATTACAATTCCCTATGCAAGGAATACATTTACATTTACATTTGTGCCATTTAGCAGAAGCCCTTGTCCAGAGCAGCGTACAAAAGTGCATTGAGTATCAATGAATAAATCTATACTGGTATGCTAGATTACAAATTTAAGATAAATCAGTCTACATCCCAGTGGATTTTTTTTTTACAGAGCAAACCTGGAAAGTGTTAGTTTAAGTGTTTCAGGAAGAGGTGGGTTGTCGTTTAAATATAGCCAGGGAGTCTGCTGTTTGGACATCTATGGGAAGTTCATTCCACCAGCTTGGTGCCAGTACAGACAAGAGCCTTGAAGTATACTTAACTCTTACCCTGAGAGAAGGTGGTACCAGTCGAGCAGTGATCAAGGTCACTGAGGTAAGAAGGTACATTTTTGGCTTTGTATGCAAGCATCAGTGTTTTGAATCCGATACGTGCAGCTACCGGAAGCCAGTGGAGGAAGTGCAGCATTGGGGTGGTGTGGGAGAACTTAGGCAGGTTGAAGACAAGTCATGCAGCTGCCTTTTGGATCATTTGCAGTGGACAAATAGCGTTCAAAGGTTCTCTGCCAGCAGAGAGTTGCAGAAGTCCAATCTCGAAATTACAAGAGACAAAACAAGCATTTGAGCAGCCTTTTTGGACAGAAATGATTGAATCATTTGGATGTTGTAGGGAAGGAACTGACAAGAATGAACCACATTAGTAACATTTGAGGAGAAGCACAGTTGATTGTCCATAGTTACCCCAAGATTGCGAGTGGTGGCTGAATGGAAGAGTAGAGAGTTAGGAAGAGTTATTCTGAGATTCTGACCTGGAGATCAAACACCTGGGATGATCAGCAGTTTGTTTTGTTGGGGTATGACTTCACCAAGAGAGTGGGTATAGAGGGAGAAAAGTAGGAGAGCAAGTACTGGGCCTTGTGGGACACCAGTGATAAGTCTGCATGGGGCAGATGTAGACCCCCTCCATGTTACTTGAGGGTAAACAAGTGAATTTTATGGTTGACTGTGTCAAATACTTCTAAAAGGTTGAGAAGGGTGAGTACAGATGACAGCTTGGCTGATCAAGCAGCATGTAGTTTCTTAGCGACATTCCAAGAGGGCCGTCTCTGTGGAATGTGCCGCTTTGAAGCCAGACTGGTTTGGATCATGGCGGTTGTTCAATGAGAGCTAGACATTTGGTTAAAAACTGTGCATTCCAGAGTTTTAGAAAGAAAGAAGAGAAGTGATACAGGTCTGTAGTTGTTGATGTCTGATGCATTCAGAGCAGGTTTCTTTAAGATGAAAATAACCCTTGCTCGCTTGAAGGTCGTTGGCACATGGCCAGATGCAAAGGTGCAAAATCGTGGAGATGAATGCTAGGAGGTTTTGTGAGATGGTCTGAAGCCTAGTTAAAGGGATTAAATCAAGAGGGCAGGTGGTGGGATTGCAAGATTGAATGACTTGCAGTATCTCTTCTTCTGCTATGGTTGAGAAACTTGATAACAAAGAAGTAGGGGATTCCTGGCTGTGTAGTCTAGGCATTGTTGAGGAGAAAGAGAAGGTTTAAAAGATTTCTTCAATCTTCTTGTCATAGAAGGAGGCAAAGTCTTCAGCATTTAGGGAGGAGGAAGCAGGTGGAGCAGGGAGACTACTTTTGCTTGCCTGACTTGTACATCACACATTGGCAGAGGACAATGGATTAGGAATGGATCTAGTGGTACCTGTCTGTGCCATGCAAAGGATAATGGTTAAAGGCTTGATTCATTCAACATCACGGTACGAAACTTGAGCTCCTCGGTTTTTAATAAGCAAATGCAAACCCTTTATTTTATTATTTTCAAAAAGATAAAATAAAAAAATTTTTTTTTTTTTCACCTTTTCACATTTATTGATTTTGTTTTTTTAGACCCCTAGTTTGCAGTCTCTTAATTATTGTCAGAATCCTCAGGGTGCTGATAGCTAAATGTTGCTGTTAAATATTGAATATAAAAAATTTCTGTCAATAAGGTTTATGTTATCTTTAAAGTCTACCCCTCCTTCACACATTGCTAATCTGACCTGCTTATGTTCATTTTTCTTTTACAACATCAGGAAAATAATTTGTTACTATCCACACGGGCCACTCAGGTGCTTCTTCAGTCCCTCATCATGTCAAGACTAGACTACAGCAAATCGCTACATGGCAGGTCTGCATCTGAACAAAATTCATCCTCTGAGTAAGCCAGAATGCAGCTGCACAACTGTTTGCAACTTTTCTAGGTCCCCCTAAATTTTCCCATTGCTACGCTTCCTCTACTAGCTTTCTGTAGCTGCCTGCATCCGATTTAAAACACTGATCTTTACCTATGCTTGCACCCCTCGACCCCACAGAATGCTCCCACCAAATTTCAGCCACTGCTCGATTGGTCCCACCGTCTTTTAGAGTACAAGGAAGACATGCCAAAGGGATATGTGCTCAATCCCCTGCTGTTCACACTGCTGACTCTTGACTGTGTAGCAATGCCCAGTTTGAATTAAATCATCTAGTTCAACTAAGCTCCAACTGTTGTGTGTCTCGTCAGCAAAAATGAGTAATCAGCATACAGAGATTAAATGCAGAGGTTAATGGACTGGTGCAAAGCCAATGACTTGTCAACGACCACTCTCTTTTGAACATCAATGGCTTTTCCATGGAGATTGTCAAGAATAGCTCTATAACATAAAAAGCCCAGCAGCATCTTTAGTTCTTGAGAACATTCTACAGTGGGACCATCGAAGGCATCCTGATCAGCTGCACTGCTGGTTTGGGAAATGCACTGATTCAGATCGTCCTCTGTTTCTCTTCTGTCTATCATGGACATTTACATAACACGCTGCACAGCATTGTAGCTAATCACGCACACCCCTCACACCCACTCTTCACTTTCTTACCATCTGGAAATAGGTACCAAATATTTGGGCCATTGCAGCCAGACTGTGTAACAGTTTCTTTCCGCAAGCCGTTTAAATACTCCATATAGGAGTCACACACCACACACACACACACACACACACACACACACACACACACACACACACTTATAAATGGTTTGTACAAAATGTCTATACAAGCTAATGAATGCTTTGGACAAATTATCTGCACTAACACCGTTCTCTGTACTGATCAGTGGGTCCTACTGTATTTGTGTGCTCTACTGTATATGTTTGGAATGACAATAAAAGCATCATTGACTTGACTCTCTACCTCTTCCAGCATTATTTAAATAAGAACTGTTAAAAATGCTCTTTTTTAGCTATATTTTTTTTCCAAAAGTGTTTTATACTGATGGTGTTCTTAGTGTGTGTCCTAATGAACATCAGGATATGTTTACGGACACTTCCAAACACTTTTGCAGATCCTTTTGTTTAATTTTAATTGCCTATTTTGAAATCAATGATTAACTCATTTAAGGGGAAATAGGATGTCTAACCCAAACAACTAGGGATTATTGAATGTGCGGCTGTCTGAATCTGCAATCCAGGAGGAGGTTAGGGAAAATGGCGGCGAGTCTATTTGTTGTGGAAAAACTACAATTCCCATGATGTTTTCCTTGCGGTTTGGGCGCAAGGGAGGGGGACGTGACGCAAGGCGCTGAAGGCGTGAGCGCTGCGTCTCTGCGAGGAAGAGGCACTGAAAGTCGAAGCTAAAACCGCATTCGAGACAACATGGCAGGATTGCCCCGCAGGATTATCAAGGTAACCGTGAAGCGAGCCACACTGCACAGGACACTTGCGTGTCCCCGGTTTCTTCACCGGGACGCTCCCGGACAGCGCGCACTGTGACGTGCACAAAAGCAGAAACCGGTTATTTTTTTGCTGCTGCCGCTAGGCTAGGCTAGGCTAAGCGCCAGTTAGCGACTTCCGTTTCGGTCTTCGCTCTTATATGGGTGGGTTAAAAATACACTGTTTTAGAGGCAACGAAGAAAAAATGGCGGGTGGCCTGTTCCTGCTCGTGGTGCATAACTGTTCTCCCCCCAAAAGTGCGATTGAAATTCAGGGGCGAAAGGCCCTCGTCCCGCCGTGTATCAGCGCGAGGGAAATGCTAACGAGCCGAATAGCAGACTAGCGCGCTAGGTGGCTAGTCATCCCCACTGCCATTCATTGATTGAACGGCGATAGGCAGGGCGCGATATGCTAGCGCTGAGCTTCAGGTTTCCGCTGCGATATTGGGCCAGACAGCGGGGTTTGGACATCCACAATTCACCCCCATCCTACCGATTAGCGTGCACTGGCCCTGTTTCTGTTTCCTTACACAGCCTCTGTCAGCACATAGAGCTGTATTATGTCTTGTAATGAGGATATGGAGATCGTGTAGCTCGCTAAAGTGAAAGGTTTTGTCCGTCTGGTATTTTTCGTGCTAGGCCTTTGCTAGCTGCGTGATTACCGGCGAAACGCGTTTCTAGAGGTGGGTTATGACGCGGCTGATGCACCGGGAGATCAGATCATTTTACGGGGGGAAAAAGATTGTCTCGGGTTTGTTGTTTGGGGGGTTTTGAGAGGTATGGGGATCAGGTATAAGAGCTACGCAGCTTAGCTGGCTTCTTGCGGTCAAACCCCGAAGCGATGCAATGCGATGGCTGGATTTCGGAAAAAAAAAAAATCGGATTCGGGTCCTATTTTAGTCAGTAGAGCCGTATTTTCGAGTATTAGAGTCTTAACTAATATTGGGAGCACATACACTCCAGAGAGGTACCACTGTCATTACTGTGAGTCATGGAAATCAGAATGACTGGCTTTTTTTCACAACGAAAGGCGTAGCCCAAAGCTGCGATCGGTCAAGGTTTTCCTCCAACCATGAATGCACTGCCAATCTCTGATCCACCCTTTTAAAAGGCGTCATTTTTTATTCTTTGACACTCTTTCACACCTTTCATGGGTTAGGGGCTCTTTTTAATGAACGATGATGTCACCCTTGGCTCAGATCATGAGAGAGAAAATCAAATAATAATGAAGATGCCACCCCAAAAGCAGACATGAAGGTGATCTGCATCAGCGGTTCATTAGGCATGCGTGTCCTGATGAATGTTCTAGCAGGAGTGTTTGCTGGCCCTGGAGTTGGACCACAAAAGCCACACTCATGCAGTCTGAGGAATCGGATGTTGTGTATGCAGCACGCATCACCATGAGGTTGGCCCAGGCACTGCTCTTCAGATGGGAGACTGGGATTTGTCCGTTTATGTATATGAGAAGGCTCGAGACATTTCAGGAATGTGGTGGTTCTTTCTGTGAAATTTTGCGTCAGTTGAAACGATACTGAAACCAAAGTGGTGCATATTTTCATACTCTTTCGATGAGTCCCAGGCTTGCTTTAATACAAAAGGTGTCAGAATTACTCGGCACAATAATTGGACTCGTCACGTTTGTCACTTCTTTAGATTGACGTCAGTGTTTTGTTTTTCTTCGCAATAAGCGGTCTTCTGCTCCGGGGTTATTACGACAATCTTTAAGAATGCATAGTCGTCGAACATGCCGTGAGCTAGGTAGTACTATTGAGAGCGCTTAGTCAAGTCGTGCAACCTCAGATGTGTCACGTCTTGAGCTTTGCACATTCCACAGGTGCGATCAGATACTCTGTGTGTGTGCTAGTAAAGGCCCTGAAGGTTATCTTGACTCACTCTTACATTAATGGCTACTGTGTCTCCTGGGTTTCAGAATGTATCTCTGTATCCTGGCTAAGCTCAGGGTTTTTTTTAATACAAAGTCCAAATGTTCTGTTTTTTAAATGTGCAGCATTCTGGCTTTTAATTAAATTAAATTTATTTGACATCAAAATTGGTTGCAGGATTATTTATAGGATGAGCTTTTGGGATTTGGATTACACTCATTCAGTGCATGTAACCTTCAAGGACTAATAGCTCTGAGGATCTAATAATAAACATAATGATTTTGGTTTGGGTGGGTTGTGATTGCTACCACAGTAACCAAATGTAAGTTGCAGACCCTGTGGTTGTGCTTCACAGACTGATGCAAAGGTTGATGCATAGCCACAATTAGGTGTCCCTCACACCATCACAGCCGTATGTGGGTATTTACCAAATTACTAACACATGGTTGAAAACACACAATTGTATAGAATGTATTTGTTTTGTAACTTCAGGATTTCAGTAGTATCAATAGGCTGAAAATTGTTCTAACATGATAAAGCCCCTGAATTCAGTGCAAACTCCATGAAGAGATGGTTTGCCATATGAAGAAAGTGAAGTCCAGCGCCAGACTGGAACTCTTTCTGTGCACAAGATCTCCCTTTTCACAACACCAGTGCCTGATCTCATTGTGGTTGGATGAGCACAAATCTCCTCGCTTGAAAAGTAGTAGTAGTAGTAAGACTTCTCAGAAGAATGGCAGTTCCCATAGCAACAATGGAGAAACAAATCTAGACTGGGATGTTCAACATGCAGATATGGGAGTGAGGATTAGGTGTCCACATACCTTTGGCTATATAGTGAAATAAAATTCTGACTTCAAGTGCATCTGGTCCAGCATGTAGACATGTCTGTTCACTCATGTAGTGCAGCAGGTAGCTGTGTATACAGACCAGTTGGAGCAAATCAAGATTAAAAAATTCAGGGAAATAAATCGCTTGCTAAAGGCTTGCAAATAGAAGGTTTTTTGTTTTTTGTTTTTTGGATTAATGAAACATTCTGATGATGATTTTGGTTCCATGCTTGTTAAAGTGATTGATCACGGTCATTCTTCAGTCAGCGCCGTTACTAATTCACTAGGTTGCAATCATCATATCCGTTTATCCTATGATCACAGAGAGGACTTTGCCAATTTCAATAAAAAAAGACAGCTGGTTGTTGACCTGCCTTTTAATTAAAAACTAAAATGGCACTAAACGCAATCAAGCCATTAAAAGTTTTCAGAGGGTTCTGAAGTTATGAAAGTCATGATTTACTAATGTCAGGGATTGCACACTTACTAAGTTCCTTTACATTAATGGCATTTGGCAGATGCCCTTTTCCAGAGCGACACACATGAGCATGTATACAAACGAGCAGTTAAGGGCCTTGCTCAAGGGCCTAGGAGTTGGAGCTTGATACTGTTGCAATTTCAGTTCCAATCAGAACTTGCAGCTTTTTGACCACAAGTTCAACGTCTTACCCATTGAGTCGCCACTTCCCACATGGGCAATTTCTAAAATTCAGCTCTTAACCAAAGTACTATTGGAGCAGCAGTTTCATTTTGTTCCGTTGTGGTTGGATGAGCGCACCACAAACACCTTCAGCAGCCCACAGCTCATACGGAAACACACCTCTGTGCATTATTAGCTACAATGATGATTTGGGCTTTGTGAAGGTTGAAGCCACTATGAGTTTAATCTTTAGACAGACTGACTGTCAGGTGCCTACATATTAAAAATAAAAATAAAAATCGCAAGAAAGAATGAAGCTGTTTCACTCTGAAATGATGCCGCGAATCACAGGGAATAAAGCAGTATTCTGTGACTGGGTGCCTCGCCTGCCTTTAGATTCTTTGTTCTGTTGAGCGCTTTGTTTTAATGAAGACACTATTATCTTCTTGTCAGTGACATGTCAGTCCCTAAAATGAGCTCTTAAAAAAATTTATACACAATGAATTTTACACATGAATAAAGCACTTGTAAGAGATTGAGCTAAAGCCATGATTCTGGTTGTTCCAGCTGCTTATGTTTCACCAGAACTATTTCAATAATTGAAATGGCTTTGAACAATTCTTCCTCCAAAACCTTGTTTCTTCCTAGAATGCTAGGTTTCCATGCACACTTTGGAAGGAAAAGAAGCTTTGCTTTATGGCCAAAACACTCATTGAGGTTATTAATTAGAAATTTCTTTTCAAACGAAATCTATTTTAAATCTATTCTTAGAATTAAGCACACAGCCATTTAATTTCCATAGACATTCGCTAGCAGTAGAATGTGTCGTACTGAAGAGCTCAATGACATAAAATGCACCACTGTCATAGGATGCTACCTTTGGCACACGTTTGTGAAATTTCCACCCTGCTAGGTCTGCCCCCGCCAACTCCAGTGCTATTAGTGTGAAACTGAGCCCAAGTCAGGTGCTGAAGTGTGTAGCGCATAAAAATCGAGTAGTCTCTGTTGCATCACTCATTCGTGTCACTTACATCACATCTAAACCACCTCTGGAAGCAACCTCAGCACCAGATCTTTGCATCAGGTGCTTCATGAAATTGGCTTCCATTCCCAGTAGTGCTGCATTTCTGCTGGAGTGGTGTAAAGCACTGCTGCCGAGATCTTCAGCAGTGGAATCGTGTTCTATGGACCGATCACTTTCTGGCTGCCTGGTTGATAAATCTGGGTGTGGTGGATGCCAAGAATAAAGCTTGCCTAAGGAAGGATAATGGTCTGGGGCTTCCCCTCCCCCAGTGTTTGCGCCATGCAATAATGTTTCCCCTTTGCCAAATTATGCTGGCAACGGTAAAGGGAAGGCCCGTTTCTGTTCAAGCATGACTGTGTGCCCTTGTGCTCAAAGTGAGGTCCCTAAAGACATGATTTAATGAGTTTGCTGTGTAGGAACTCCAGTGGCCTGTACAGAGCTCCGACGTCAACCCCATTAAACACCTTTGGGGTGGATCGGAACGTCAAGGTATTTTGTGTATTTAATTGAATGAAATCTTGTCCTGCATTCCCAAGATTTGTGATGGAAGGAGCATTTGGAAGAATTCTTTGAATTTCTTCAGGAGGCAGTGCAAGATATTTGGTGTTTTGAAGTCCTTTTCTGGATTAAGGGGCATCACAGATTAAAAAACTAAACTTCCACACACCAAGGCTGAAGGGGAGGATGGGAATTGGTCAGAGTTATTGAAGGCATTGCCATGGTTAGAGTCACCACGCCTCATCAAAAGTTGCCCGTCGATCAAACAGAGTGTCTGGTACTGTTTTGTCTCTGTTTATAAAATAGAGACATGACAATGAAATGTTCATTTCTGCTGTTTGGAATGTATTTGTGAAGTTTATTTCCCTATGCCTTCTAAGATTATCTTGTGGTGTAATATGAATTATTTAATTAATTAGGTGTCAGTTAATTACATTGCTATGATGCTTATTGAATCAAAGCCTGTACTTATGGAGCCCTAATTTAATTAGTTTAAATTATTAATGTTTTTTTTCTTCTCGTAGAGAGTTGATGGTGAGAACATATTGTTACCACGGATTGTGGAAGGTTGCAGTCAGCTAGTTGCATAATGTTGGTTGTACATATTTTGTAATCACTAAACATTCCTTTGCTGAAAACTAAATAACAAAAAAAGAACATTTAGTGAAGTTTTCACTTCCAGCTCTGCATCACATGTGTGGGAAACCGGAGAGAAACTATCATCTGTGACTTTTGCCACCAACGTCTGAGTGGCATCAGCAGGTTTTTCTCTGTTGTAACATCAATGCAAACAGTCAGCAAGTGCCAATTAGCCCAATTTTTAATTAGCTGAGGGTGCCAGGAAGCAAGTTCTGTTCCAACCTGCTATGTTCTCTCTCTCTCTCTCTCTCTCTCTCTCTCTCTCTCTCTCTCTCTCTCTCTCTCTCTCTCTCTCTCTCTCTCTCTGTGTGTGTGTGTGTGTGTGTGTGTGTGTGTGTGTGTGTGTGTGTGTGTGTGTGTGTGTGTGTGTGTGTGTCTAGGAAACTCAACGTTTGTTGGCAGAGCCTGTGCCAGGTATCAAAGCAGAGCCCGATGAAGGGAATGCTCGCTACTTCCACGTGGTCATCGCCGGACCTCAAGACTCCCCCTTTGAGGGAGGGACTTTTAAACTTGAACTATTTCTTCCTGAAGAATACCCCATGGCAGCTCCAAAAGTACGCTTCATGACCAAAATATATCATCCCAACGTCGACAAGCTGGGGAGAATATGCCTAGATATCTTGAAAGGTAAGTAACCTGTTTTTAAACATAGCTTTTTTTTTTATGTTGAAAGTACCTAAAGATTTTTGGAAACTCTCCTTAAATGTTATTTCTGAAATTAATCTAGATTGGTTTGTGTCTGGCTGCAATATATGACGGTGTTAAAGAGCTGGCCTGACCCGAAATTACTCTATACAGTATTATTACGCTACTCTCAGTACATCTGTACAGTTAATGTAGGCCTCTTGATTTGATCACAATCCAGTATGCAAAAAATTAAAGGATGACTTGGTAACCAGAAACCATAGAACCTGGGTGCTGTTTTAGATCAATTACCAAATGTTCGTTTGTAATTTGACAGGCTTGGCCAGAGTTAGGCAGTTGACTGAAAAGAACAATTAAGACTTGGCTACTGTAATTTCATACATCAGAAATCTTGGCCTTGGATTGGACTGATGTTTCTATTAGCAGTTTTGCAAGCAGTTTACCAGCTGGGTAGAATATTAAGGCTCATGAAGACGTGGTGCTTCCAAGATCACATGCATATTCACCTTCCACCTAACAAAAATCTATAGGGTGTAAAAATATGAGGTAATTTATTCTGCATAGATTATTGTAATTACTTTTTTTTTTTTTTTTTTTTTTTAATGTTTTAAGACCAATAGCTATTTTTCTAAGCTGTATGTAAAATTAATCTTCAGATTTGCTTGGGGTGGTCCTTAAAAATAAAACAAACATTAATATGATAACTAGTATGCCCTGTTTTAATTGCTTTTAGGATTTGAGAACTTGAATTTGTTTATTTCTTGGGCTGCAACTAACAATTGTTCAAGAATTCATCGATAAATCCCTTTTTTTTTTTTTTTTTTTTTTTTTTCCCAATTAGATGTTTTGCTGATTATAACTATATAAAACCCTAATTCAGGGTATTTATGTATAAAAGCAAAAAAAAAAAAAAATTGCAAAAGCCAGATATTGAGTTGAACTATTTTTTATTTAGACATTTTAAAGCTTAAAGTGGCTGCTTGTTGAGTGCATGGAGTATTTCTCCTTTAACAAATTCTGGGTTGTTTCTTTCTGTATGCAGCAAAAAAAAAAAAAGGATGCAAGGTGAAGCAATATGTTTTAATGATAAATGCTGATAGCAAGTTGTCAACCATGCATAAAAAAAATATATATAAAATATAATACATTGTAATAAATTGTAGGGTAATTTTTGTTTAGTTGCGATATAAGATATAATATCAAGGATATAGAATTAATTTAAATGTGTATATTTAATTAATGGAAATGCATAAATGAAATATACAAACATTGAAGAAAAGCATTTGAACGTAGTAAAGGGATATTGAAATGACAAATGCAGCTCCTGGTTATAAGTCCAACCACGAACAGCACATGTTGTTTCTGTGATTTTATTTTTGAATGCCATTTTAACATTTTCCTGCCTAAAAATAAACCGCACATAAAAAAGAATAAAGAACAAAAATGTCATCGGCGCAAGTCATACCCATGATTGGGAAATCAGGAAATAGATCGATGTTAATGCAAACATTAGTGGCGTGCCCTTATTCTAGTACTTCCGGTCACTGTTTAAGTTCAGAGATAAGACGACTGCCAATCTATCTAGCGGTCAGGATATTAACTCAAAACCGAACAGCTGCTGTGAATGATTTTTCTTTCTTTCTTTTAAATATCGATATTGTGTTTTTGAAAATCGATACAGTAACTAAACTAAAACTAAATATCGTGATACGTGTATATATTTTCTCACACCCCTGATATACAGTACATTATTATGTTTTCTACTGATAAAAAAAAAAAAAATACTAATCTGATGCATGGGATTTCACTGTGCATACATTGTGAAAACACTTCCCTCTCCTTACTGGTTAAATGATTGAGAAAGCCAGCACAAGATTATAACTGACCATCTCTCTATATTAGATCCTTGGAGAATATAATGTGGGTTTATATCTTCAGAAAAATAATAAAATGCCTGCTTGTTGTTTTCAGCAGATTCTAGTTATTTGTTTCTTATTTATTTCAATGTGGTGCATCAGCCTCGCTCATTAGCAGTCTGGCAGCTGTACATCCCCTCCTGTCTGAACACATGTTGCTTTTTCTGGAGGAACTGAAAGTACCTAGTATCATGTGTGTTTGGGGAAAGGGTGGATTTGTGTTCCTTTTTTTTGTTGTTTTTAACATTGATGACTTAAAATATGCATTGGCCCTGATAAGAAATGTTATGCAGAGAGCGACGTTTCTACGTTTTACTCCTATGAGATTTAGAGCGACTAAAGCTTTTTAAGGCCTCATCTTAAGTACATTTCAACCTTTTAAGCATGTCGATTTCCCCGAGGAACCGAAACCGATTAGAACAGGCCGTTTAATCACTGCAGCGCGCCCATGTTTATATAAAGCCATGTCTCTTACCACCTGAATAAGCGTTGATGAGTGCACCTAGGCTGCAGTAGAAAACGAATCTCGGGTCCAGACTGCGTAAAACTGCGAAGCTTGCTTTCACTCAGCACTGAAATGCTTACAGATGTTGTGCTTAGCAACACTCGAGCACGATCACAGTAAGGAACGTGCTGCTGAGAGAGCAAGCGGAGGCTTCAGGATACTTTCCTGGGTCATTTTGATTTGGGTGCTGCTAAATTGGTTCAGTTTCAGGGGAAAACGATAGACTGTGTTGCCAGTGTTTTTTTTTTTTTGTTTTTGTTTTTTTTTTAAGTATACAATCTTGGAGAAACAACTCTACCTCTGATGCAGTTTCTTGTCAGTTCAGTAGTCAGCAAGGTTTCTTCTGAAAGAGTGCCCTTACACAGTTTGGCACTTTGTATTAAAAGCATTGCATCTGGTTCTGATTTTTGCAGTGTGTATTTATTCTGCATGGCCATAAATGCGGTTTCAGTATGAGGCTGATCCTAAGCACAATGCCACCCACAGATTCTTTTTCTGGTTTATATTCTGGCCTATTTCTTGGTGTAACCTCTGATTAGTTCATATAACCTCAAGGGTAGTGCTTTATCCAAAAGTCCTAGGATTAACTTCTTCATTAGAGCTTAAGGATTCAGGTCTGAGAGATTTGGTGCTGAATTGCTGAGACTCCCAGTGTGAAAAAGTGAGCCTGTATTCAATAGTGTTTTGGTTTTTCCAGCCTTTAGAACAGAGTAACTGGCTTTTATAATAATCGTTCACAAATGTCAAAAGCCTCTCCAGTCATACTAGTAATCTCTTGGAGAGCACTACACCTCTATCCAGTGCTCTTTGTCTTCTGCATTAATAGAATGTGAACATATGGTTAGCTTGCTGGTCACTGCTTTCCTCATCATCCTCTCACCCTCCTTTTTTATCCCTCTTTCTCCCTCTGCCATTATTTATATTCCAGATAAGTGGTCCCCCGCCTTGCAGATCCGCACAGTGCTGCTATCAATCCAGGCATTACTAAGTGCTCCCAACCCTGATGATCCTCTAGCAAACGACGTTGCAGAGCAGTGGAAGACCAACGAAGCTCAAGCCATAGAAACAGGTGGGTGCGAAGGCCACATTCAACTTGATTTGTGATAAACAGCTGAATATTTTATAGCGTTCATTATTTCAGTTTGCGCAACATCACAGCTGTGGTGCAGCGGAGCCAAATTGGAAAAAGTTCTCAATGAGGATTTACAGAGTATCGGTATTAGGGTCATTACCCAACTCTGGGTAATCAATTAAATTATTTAATGTGTGAAGTGAACTCATGATTAATCGCAAATTAATTTGTTGTAAATGTACCTTAAATGAATACTTTTTAACTTTTGAATTCTCTAATTAACATTGGCATGGACAGATATGGATGCCTTATGCAAATCCATGTTTACTATTAGTGAAACCAAACCTAACATAGAGCATGAAGTCAAAATATACTTGGACAAATTTAAAAGTAATTATGGTGTTTTAAATTGCGTAAATCACCAGGACACCACAGCGGAACTTCTCCACACAGACGGGTTTAGTTGCCGGATGTGCTTGGTGCATCAGTAAAGCAAAAAAATGTTTTATATATATATATATATATATATATATATATATATATATATATATATATATATATATATAATTATTTTGTTTGTGTGTGTGTGTGTGTGTGTGTGTATATATATATATATATATATATATATATTTTATTTATATATTATATATATATATATATGTGTGTATATAAAATATAATTAAATAAATACATATATTTATTCATAAGGTCCTTTCTTATAAATACCTCTATATATATATATATATATATATATATATATATATATATATATATATATATATAGATATATAGATATATAGATATAATATATAGATAGAGAGAGAGAGAGAGAGAGAGGTATTTATAAGAAAGGACCTTATGAATAAATGTATGTTGCATTGAAGGTTTAAATTTTGCCTCTTTTATACCTATTTATTTGTTTTTAATAAAAATGGTAAAACAGAAATGCGTGCTGGATTAATCACGCGTTAATAAAATTAGTGCCTTTAAGATTAATTCACGTTAACACGTTATTAACACGTCGATTTTTGACAGCCCTTATATTTATGTAAGATGGCATTAGCCGATCATTCGAGCGGTGCTGTGTTTTCATAATACACTAAGTGGCCAAAAATATGTGGACACCGGACCGCCACACACACACACATGTGCCCATTCCAAAATCAGTCATTATCATAGGACTAGCATCATTCAGCATTATTTGTTCAGGTTCTTACTTTTTTGGCACATCCATATAAGTGCCATTAAAATAAATGAAAATTTATAAATTGTATACTTTTTACTGTATTATAAAAGAAAAAGAATTAAAACATAATCAAAATGTGTTGAAATAGTCAGGGTGCTGTGCAGGTCAGCCCTAGCAAATCATGTCTGCATAGACTGAACTTTGTGTGCAGGGGCTTTTCATGCTGGAACAGGTTTCAGTCACTTGGTTCCAAAGAAGTGTAATTTTAAACCTACAGCATACAGTGGCATCTTGTACTGGTGCTTCGAACTTTGTAGCAACAGCTTGGAGAAGAAAAATGGGTGTGGTGGTCAGATGGCTACATACTTTTGGATGCATTGTGTGTATTAAATGATAAAAATAGTTGGTTTGGTGCCAGTATGTTATTTATTTATTTTTTTAACTTTTTTATTTAGAGTGAGTTAGAGCTGATATGACCTTTCTCAAGGGCTTCCTGACACATACCACATTATTGCAAAAATACTGAGTCATGGCGTAGCATTTGGTTTGGAGCCAGCAGCACTGCATATTCTGCACAGCCGTGAACTGGCTTTAATGTGGTAAACGAAATGCAAGCTTACTCTTCAGCCTTTTATCGGATCGCGTACATTAGCACCACGTGTAACTGTAGAACGACGTACATTCTCTTAAATGTATTTTGAATGGAATATGATGAAGCAATTCTAGGTATTTACTGACACTATTGACTGATGCAATACTGAAAACCACAAGAAGTTTTGTTATGTGACAGGCAGGATAAATGAAAACATTGGACTGTTTTCAACAACTTGACAGAAATGTCAATTGAATAGAATCAGAAAGAATGTCAGATTTGCTCTCTCGTTCAGCGTTTTTTTTTTTTTTCTCGCCCGGTAAAAACCTCAATACCGATACTCTGTGAATGAGTTTGGGGAAATTGGCACCTAAAATGATTTTTAAATAAAGATAAAAACCCACATTTTGGTTATTTAGATTTGTCTGGGAAAAAACTTTAAAAATTTATTTTTACGTTTATTCCCATTTTTAGACGATTGCACAGGACAGGATGAAACTAATTAGGAGTACAATTAATCTTAAATGAGGGTCATGTTTCTAACAACACGTATTGCGCCAGAGAAAAGTGTCATGTTACTTTTTTTTTTTTCTTTTTTCCCCCATTAATCCAATAAGTGTCTCCTGATTTAATGCCTTTGCTCTTTGTTTTGTTTCAGCCCGGACATGGACCAGGCTTTACGCTGGGAACAATATTGAAGTCTAGAGAAATAGGGGGAAAGAGGAAAAGCGGGGGAAAAAAGTGGAAGTCAAGTGTGAACACAACTCCTCCTATTCTGCCAAGACCTATTCATTTGCATTTAAAGGACACAGGGAATAATGTTATAATAATAATAATAAAAAAAAAACAACTGTCAAGAATATATTAAAGAAAAGAGCAGGGGGGGGGAAATAATGACAACTGCATTTAATTTGTAATTTAAAGGCACATTAGGAAGAAAAAAAAAAGAAAGAAAGAAAACATCTTTGACCTAATTCACTACTGTTTAAATGCATGGGCAGAGGATTTAGAGCTATTCACATGGCTTTCTTTTTCCATCGATCTGGGAGGCTCCCGGGTGGGAAAAGTGGCTGTCAATTCATTCTTCCTGGCATCTGGAGGGTGGGGGGGTGGTGGGTAACTTTTTACATTTTTCTTTTAACCTCTGTTTTGTTTTTTTGTTGTTTCTTCTCATGATGCTTTTTGTTTTTCTGAGAAGCAGCTGATTAAACAGCACCCTTTTCTGGCAAATGACAAAAGTGCTCCCCTTTTAGAAGGTCTAGAAGGAAAAAAAACGGCTTCACTTAAAAAAAATAAAAAATTTAACATGAAAGGAAAATCAATACTTTTTGGAACATGGAACCGATTAGAGTAAATTAACATGAACTAGCCTTCCACTCTCACGTTAACTATTGTGACCGCTGATCGTGTAGAATCTAACATAGGCTTTTATTCTCTATCTCTCTCTCTCTCTCTCTCTTTTTTTTTTTTTCTTTTTTTTTTTTTTTTGACTGCAGGCGAATTATGAGATTGTACCATGAGTTTTAGTATAGCAGTTCTCTTACTGTATTTGGTGTTAGAATTATTTTTTTCTCCCCTCTCTATGCCATCACTGTACTAATTGCACTCTCTGAACTCCTTCACTGATGTGCTCCTTCACCCGTGTTCCACACAGTCCTCTAGTGCATTGAGCTTCGTCTGCTGTTTTCGTCCCTTTAGCCTTTATTTTGCAAATATAGGCTGCATTAAGACTGGTAATGTGTGAATGGAGAGAAGGTGTTTTTTTTTTTTTTTTATTAATAATATATAGAGGCGAGGAGCCTGCCGTGATCAGTGAGCGCTCGATCTCCATTACCAAGATCAGTCTTTGCTTTGAGACGTCTCAATTCACTGTATGTAAATTCCTTCTTTCTAAAGGGGAGAATGATTTCCTGCTTTCTGAATGACATGAAAACAGCCCACATACTTTGTCTTTCTGTAAATAAAATCTGCTGATTAATAAGATTGGTTGCGTCATCATTCAGCCAGACTTTTTACAGATTCGATGCCTGGGACTAGATTTTGGCTTTTATTTTATTATTTCATCTATCCATCGCCCACCAAGACCACGTGGTGAAATATATGCAGCATTTGCAATAAACATCACTGTCATACAGACGTTTTTCCCGTTCTACTTTTTGCTTTTGTACGCATGCCCACATGTACATTATACAGAGTTATCATCTATAAGATGTGGATAGTCTCCTCTCCTCTTACCTAAGCTACCAGGAGAACATCTAAAACTTCAAACAGACCACTGCTCAAGCTCAGGATTGAACCAGGACTGGAGGAGCCGAGTCACGACTTCACTGCTCTCGATATTTAATAATCAAAGTAAGCTTCCTGCTTCCTTGTGAATAGAAAAAACCCTGCTTGGCCAAAAATAAGTAGTCATGTAACAGATACTCAAACTAGTGAACATGTTCTGGTTATTGTTAAAAATATGAAGATGCCTTTTAAGAAAGTTTGAAAGGTTTTTTTTTTTAACATTAACCAGTGTTTACTTAACAGTGCTGATAACTACATTAACATACAGTCATATGTATTGGGGCACTTGCCTTTTTTCCTCCATGTGTGTTTCTTCTTTCTTGAAGGTAGACTATTGTGTAGGATGTTTTTGGAGGCAGCAGCATTAAATGTTCCCTTTACTTTAACTATAAGACTTAAACCTGTTCCAACAGGACAACGCCCCTGTACACAAAAATAGCTGCATGTAGATGTAGTTTACATGGGTTGTAATGGCCTTCTATAGAGCTCTGAACTAATCCCTCCTGAAGACCTTCAAGATGAATTGGAAATCTCACAGCACCCCATGTCTTTTCACCTTCATCAGAACCTTCTATACTAAAGCACAAGTAGCTGAATGAGCACCCGTTTTCCTAAACACACTCTAAAACCCAGTGAAACATCTTCCCAGAGGAGAGGAGCTTATTATAAGTGCAAATTGGAACTAAATGTGGATTGGGATGTTCAAAAATCACAACTTTATGGTCAGGTGTCCACAGCCTTTAG
This sequence comes from Silurus lanzhouensis, assembly GCA_039877035.1. Lineage (NCBI taxonomy): Eukaryota > Metazoa > Chordata > Actinopteri > Siluriformes > Siluridae > Silurus > Silurus lanzhouensis. Next base: position 9,284,893 of record JBCEWE010002369.1, on the reverse strand, counting down.
GGGCTCATATCAGGTATATATGAATGGATTTGTTCTTTAATCATTCAGAGAAGCACTAATTATTGAAATGTGGTGATCATAAAAATCATATGGTTAACGTTTCTGTATTCTATGAAAGTTTTTGGGATTGTGTACATTTAAATACAAACAGACTCGCTAATGGAAACCTTCACTGATCTGGATTAGGTTATATGAATAACAAAGTTACTGCAGTTTTATTCATGCTTTATGTTAAAGTAGCTCATTTACTTCAATTACACGTCTACCTACTGTTAATTTGTAATGAGACTGGTTGTAATTTTCTGTTTTAAAATAATTGATTCCTATATTAACTTGAGTTCGGGCAATTAAATCTATATGAGTAGGCACATCCTTCACTTAAGTAGAAGTACAGATACTCATGTTTTGAATTACTCAGGTACAAGATAAATAACTGACTATACTTTTTTTCTTAAGTTAAAGTAAAGAATTTTGGGCTCTGGCATGTACTTAAGTAAAAAGTAGCCATTACTACTACCTGTTTTAGTGTCATGCTGATAACTGGATGTCACATTAATATTAAAACTGTCAGATTAAATGATTGTCATGAGTTAATTCAATTAATTGCAAATCTTTAAATTAATACTTTCCAATTTTTTAAAGCTCTAATCAACATGGGCATAGACAAATATTAATGCTTTATGCAATGTATGTTTATTATTTGTGAAACCAAACATAGAGCATGAAGACAAAATATTCTTGAAAACGTTTTAAAGTAATTATGGTGTTTTTAATTACATACATTTCCAGGACACCAAATGGAACCTTTGCTGTTTCCACACGGACGGTTAAATAGGTGATACGGGAGAAACTGTACCTCTGATATCTTGTATACGGATTACATAATCAGAGGATATTTTTATTCAATGTGAATTGATTCATTTAAAAGTAAACCTTTTTAGCTTTCTATACATAGATTTATTATGTCTGTAAACCAAATATTCACTTAGATTCAGGTTGATTTATTTGTGTGTCTGTGAAGAGAGATGACAGAGAACGCAGAAAGCGCACCCTGACTGTTTGCTCTATTTTACAAAAGCACAGCATTTGATTTGAATGATGTATTGCTCTTATCTGTACGATTAAAAAAGACAGAATAATTTAAATTCGGTTTGGCGTTAAGAGAAAAAAAATCTCACAAAACGCCAGCGGGGGTAAATTGACGGATGTGAGTGTCATGGCGGATTTTGGTGCTGATTCGACACTTGGCGCATCAGTGAAACAAATATTTACTGATTAAAAAAAAATTGGTGTAGTTTATTTATTTATTATATCTCAGTAAAGAATGGATGTCATGACTAAAGGTGTGTTGCGCTGAAGGTTTTCATTCCGCCCCTTTACATTCAATTATTTATATTTTTAATAAAAATGGTCAATTAATTGCTGCATTAATCGCAAGTTATTCAAACCAGTGCTGTTAAAATGAATTTGCATTTTGAAAGCTTTAATGAATATATTAATACAAAACAAAGTTACTAATTTTGTTACCCAATGAATGTATCCAGACTGAACAATCACCATATAGAACACATGATGTGGCTGGATGATGGATGATGTGCAAAGATAATGGTGATCAGGAATGTCTCTGTTTTCAGTCATGTCTCCCTCTGTCTCATCCACGTTAACCCCAGACTTCTTGTTGCCTTCTGCCACCGCCTGTTAGTTTGGTAAACTAGTCTACATCGGGTGTGAGAGAGCCAGGAAATGATACACCAGTGAATTGAAAAAGCTGCGTAATGACAGGAAATCAGTTGATGGTATAAAACGGCACAGTGAGAAGACAAAATAATGACATTTTACCAAATAGATTGAAACTTAAGTAACCTCTGAATAAATATTATAGAAAGTCTTGAACATGTCTAAACTTTTTACTATGTGCCACATACAAACAAACACATGGCTTTTAAGAAAGTTTGCACATTTTTTACTTAACAGTACTGATAACTACACTAACATACAGACGTGTATTGGGCCACTTGCTTTTTTTCCTCCATGTGTGTTTCTTCTTTCTTGAAGGTAGACTATTGTGTAGGATGTTTTTGGAGGCACCAGCATTAAATTTTCCCTTTACTTTAACTATAAGACTTAAACCTGTTCCAGCAGGACAACGCCCCTGTACACAACGATAGCTCCATGTAGATGTAGTTTACATGGGTTGTAATGAAAGAGTGGCCTCCTATAGAGCTCTGAACTAATCCCACCTGAAGACCTTCGAGATGAATTGGAAATCTCACAGCACCCCATGTCTTTTCACCTTCATCAGAACCTTTCATACTGAAGCACAAGTGGCTGAACGAGCACAAGTTTTCCATAACACACTCCAAAACCTAGTAAAACATCTTTCCAGAGGAGAGGAGTTTTTTATACCTGCAAGTGGGGACTGGGATACAAACAAACACACACCACAGAAAAGGCAGTCATATTTGTTTTTGTAAGCAAATAACTCATTTTGGTGATGCTTTGTGTTTTGGTAAACCTGTCATTACATTTACCAAATGTAGTCCCATCTCCCTCCAATCCTCCAGATAAAAAGGGGTAAAAAAAAATCTCTTGATTTTCAGAATCAGAAGTAGTATATTCACTAGAAATCAGAATCAGAAATAGCTTTATTACCATGTATGTTTACACACACACACACACACACACACACAAGGAATTTGACTTGCCGACAAAAGCTTCCAGTGCAGGAGAAAATACAGCCATAGAGATAAATAGAAATTACACAGTAGAGATAAAATATAACAAAATATAAGAAAAACTGACAATTAAATAATGCACTATATATACAGAAGTAGAACTATTGTTTAAATAAATGTACACGTTATTTACAAATGTGCAGTTTACAAATGTGCCATTCAGATTCTATGTATAAATGTGTCAGTTATGATGGACAATATATAGTTATGAATATTTGAATTGTTCATGCTGAGTATAGCATGCAGGAAAAAAGCGGTTTTTGTGCCCGGCTGTTCTGGTGGACGGGGGTCTGTAGCGCCAACCAGAAGGCAACAGTTTGAAGAGAGAGTGGGCTGAGTGTGTGGGGTCCAAAGTGATTTTCTTAGGCCTTTTCTCCACTTTGGAGGTGTGAAGATTTTGGAGGTTGGGCAGTGGTGCACCAATAATCCTCTCAGCAGTACTGACCTTAGTAGTTTCTTAGCTTCTTAGATGTCTGATTCTGTAGCTGAATCTAGGCCCTGAACCCTCAACTGCTTAGTCAGTGACCTTAACTGTAAGTCGCTCTGGATAAAATGTAAATGTCTTGAACTTATCTTGAACTTTTTGCTACAAATATACATACAAACTCACACAGTCTTGTTGGTGCTTTGGTACCCTTTTTCATTGTCTCTACCAAATTCTACCAAAATCTTATCTTCCTCCAATCCTCCAGAAGAAACACAGGAAAAAAAGAAATCTATTGAGTAAATTCACTAGCTTTGTACTTTTCTCCTCAACCTGTGTACTGTGTCCTATAGCATGTACACAGTGAATGTGCCTCTGATGAAACAGAAAATGATAAAAACATGGTTAACTGCTGCAGGCTCTTTGCTTAACATGATTGCCCCACGACACGTGTTGTAAAGTTTGTTTTGTTGATGTGTGCCACAGTTGCGAGCTTTGTACCAAGAAGTGGTTTACTTGAATTCGAACGATCTCGATCTCTCTCTCACACACACACGTGTGCGCGCGTACCGTAAATTGGTCGGATGCGCGGGTCGTGAAAAAAATGCATCCTTCCATTTCCTGGCTTGTAAATCGAGACTGCTGGCTAGTGGGCTTTTCATTCGAATTTTAGCTTTACTTTATTTTCGGTCTGCGATCCGCGTCTGTCGGTCACGCGCTCAGCTCAGGCAGGTAGGCATGAAGGCTGGTGCTAAGCGAGAGACGGACGCTAGATGGCGACAGAGAGACGCCGATCGCTATGTAAAGTCGGCGAGATCGCGAGTCGCCGCTTGGCTGCTTAAAGTGATTTAATGTGGGCCGCTTCTCAGCGCCTTCTCCCACTTCCTCTCGCGCGTCTCCCGGTGCGCTGTTTCGAGCCTGTTCACGTTTCCGAAAGTCCGCTCTGTTCCAGCGCTCGTGCACGCGTCTGCGCAGTGCGTGCAGGAGGAAGAGCGAGTGCAGCGCGAGGAGCGCAGTCGGACATGATGCGCGCGGAGCTCAGGCGCGATCCACCATGGTGAGCGCGAGACCCGGAGCGCGACGATTTCTGTTCAGCGTGAAGCGCAAGAGATGCGCCGTGCATGAAGAACCCGGAGCGCTCGGGGCCGAGCTGGTTTTACTGGTCTGAGTGGGAAAGAAACTCAGCGGAAATCTGCGTAGGAGAACTGCAGCAGGAACTAGGGGTTTTTTTTCTTTCTTTCTTCTAATGCTTATGGAGAATCTCAGCAATCTGGAATACATGATGAAGTTCAAGCCTAATCAGACGAGGACGTACGACGGAGAAGGCTTTAAAAAACGGGCCGCGTGTTTGTGTTTCAAAAACGAACGGGAGGACGAGGTAGGATCTGTGTCCCTGCACTCTTCTGCGATTCATGCCAAGAGTACAGCTTTTCCTGCTCTTCACTCACTTCAGCTCATCTTGTGCAATCACTTAGTGTTCTGATACCCATGCACTTAATATGCACACTGATGCACGTGAAATGCAATCTAATATATACACACTCTGATACACACTAACTCTCTGATATGCACTGATAAACCCTGATATGCACTCATCAGGATTTATTATAATATAAATAAATCCTTATATACACTCTAATATACACCCTGAAAAATCTTGACATGCACTTTATTATACATTCTGGTCTAACTTTACAATATAAATAAATAAACACTAATATACTCCACTAAATCCTGATACACAGTCTAATATACACCTGAAAAATCTTTGTACACGCCTTGATATACACCCTGGTGTATCACTAATATATGCTCTGCTAAACCATGAAATACACCCATATATACAATCTGATACACGCAAATATTTACCCCAATAAACTCAGATCTACACGCTAATACACACAAAATTTTGACCTATACGTCGATATGTACCAACTCTAAATTATAGCTTGATGAAACCTGATACCCACTTTAATATACACTTTGATAAACCCTGATAATAAACCCTTATATACACTTCAATATACATTTTGAAAGGCACTGATACACACTCATGTATACCCCATTATATCCTTATACACAACTCTAAATTATAGCTTGATAAACCCTGATACACTCTTTAATATACACTTTGATAAACCCTGATAACCCTTATACACACACTAATATACACTTTGATAAACCCTTATACACACTTTGGAAAGCACTGATACACACTCATGTATACCCCAATATATCCTTACACACATTCTGATATACACTCTAATATAACCCTTAAAACATCTTGACATTCCCTTTAATACACACCCTGTTCTATCTCTTGATATAAACACTGATAAATCCTGATACACACTCTAATATACAGTGATAAACCCTGATACACACCCTGTTCACATCCAGTGTTCAAATTCATCCCAAAGGTGTTTATTTCATGGCTCAAGCTCAATGCAGGCCACTCAACTTCTTTCACCCCAACCTGTGTACACCATGTACTAATGGACTTCTCATTGTGCACGGGGGTAATGGCACGCAGGGAAAGGTTCGAACACTTTCACTGCCAGTGAACTGGAAACTCTACTGCTGCAAATGTTGTGGTGACTGTTTGCAGAAGAGCCGAATAGGGCTGTGATGGTGAAGTGTCTACAAACCTTTGGCCTTGTTGTGTACTTCCTTTTCTTTGGTATTAGTATTCTATTACCTCAAAATATCAGATCAGAGCAGTGTTCTTCTATAGACTCTATGGTCAAGTGTATGTGGTAGAATCATACACTCCTGGCGGCATCCCATTCACGTTTGATCTCTGTATAACACGTTTTGCAGAAAGGTATCATGTTCATTGAAAACACATTTTGTCGACACCCACAGTTCAGATTTATTTGACCAAAAAAAACAAATATTTTTTAAATATTATTCAAATGGGTACAGTGATATTTTAGTCAATACTTTGTCACCGGAATGGCACATTAACATTGATTTTATATGATGTAAACTAAACTGAAAGCGTTTATGCTGAAAGACTAGAACGCATACTAACAGCAGAAAGCCTACTGCCGCTGTTATTTTATACAATAGAGTTTTGTATACAGGCTTTAGAGGCCCTAGTAACTTCAGTAAGCCCACAAGTGACACAAGCTACAGACGTGTGTAGAAACAACTTTTCACTTCACTTATCTGTGTCTTTGTAATGTTGAATTGTCTCCATCATCTTTTTTTGGATTAACAGCACTTTAAGCATGAAATCTTATCTGAGCAGCACAATACACAGTGAAAGCCCACAGAAAGAATACATTTCCAGGTGGTGTAACATTTCACATACTTTTATTTATTTATTTATTTTTATTATTATTCTCCAGGATTGTTGGACATGATGCAACCTCCCACAAACGCAACCTCGTGTATTTCTCATGAGTCACAGACTAAACACACAGAGGTTTCTGTCCAGTTTGGGTAAACCTGTGCCGTGGTTTCAAACGATCAGACTGGAAGCCGGTTGTAACCCATTCACCTAAGAGTTTGACGTCTTGTGTATATTGAGATGCTTTTCCGCCCTTTACGTTTGTAACGAGTGTTTATTTACAGTACAGTTGCCTTCCTTTCAGTTTGAACCAGTCTGACTATTCTCCTCTGATGGCTCTCCTCAGCATGAGGTTTCATCCATAGAAGTGCAGATCTTTTGTTTGTATTTAGCAGCAAACCGTGTAAATTCTACAGAATGTCATGTGTTTGAAAATTCCAAGATATCATACGTCTGTGAAATACCCATACCGGTCTGTCTGGCTAGCGCAAGCATGCAGCGGTCAAAGTATTCAAGGTCAACCCCCGATGTTGCTGTTTGTTACAGTGTTTACTGAAGCTCTCGACCTGCAAGACTTTTGTGCATAAATGAGAAGATGTGCAGGTGTTTGGATGGTGGGTGGATACGGACTTGATCTCGCATGTGTCTCGCAGGCTGGAGAAAGTGGAAGAGGAAATCGAATGGCTTTGGAACCGAGATCACACCCCCTGTTTTTTACTTCAGATTGCACTTCCTTTCACTTGAATGGGGAAGAAAACAAACCTGCCTCATCAGTCACATGATCAGCAGAAAGACTTGTGCGATTGCACATATGCATAAGATGGCAGAAAGTTTCAATGCAAGACTTGAGCCGATACTGTGAGCAAAATGTTGATTTTTTTAATTGGTGTGCATTTCAAGTACAAAATAGCTGGTACATTTCCTTTTTTTCACACGACTGCATTCTCCAAGCTTTGTTCTATTTATTCAGCATTAAAAGGCCTTACTTGTTATAATTCCATCTCTAAACCTTGATTTATTAAAAAAAACTCGAATAGAAAATAGAGATTTGATTCAAGATGAATTGCCCTGCAAATGATTGTAAGTATTCCCTCGGATTTCCACTTTATGTAGCGTTACATGATGGAATTGAAATGAACTTGATCAGGGTTTTTAGACAAAATATCTTCTATTTGAAGGGGCGTTTATTTTTCTCGTGTGAATCATTTTTATGCAAATAGATGCATTTTTATTTCAAGGAGACAACAAAAATTATTTGACACGTTTGCACGATCGCTGAAAGACCTAATTCATCGTATTCCAGTGTCACTCAGCCTAAATTTGTGCTCCACGGGAGGTTATTTTTGAATCCAAATGAAAGTCCTTCAGAGTGTGTTTAGTCTGCTCACTGTTTATCTTCGAATTACATTCAAAACACGGAGGCTTCAAGCTTCAAAATAGGCCCCGAAACGCATTTCAGCTGCTTTTAGAAGCATCTCGTAACGCTCACGACGCTCTTATTTAGGCAGTTTTTGAATTGTAATGTTGAATACTGCACAATTAAAACACCCCCTGCATGAAAAGTATCATCTCACAAGGCTGTTCGACTCTGTACCTTCACCAGTTGAGACTTTTACAGGAAAACACATCGTTGTGTATTTTCCAGCAATGTTTTGAGGCGTTTCTCTTGAGAAATGAGCATAAATGATTTGAGACACAGTGCACTGTGAGAGTACTGGAGCCTGTTCAGCATAGTGAAAGGGCACAATCTTCTGCATGTGATTGTGAGAAGAAGGGAGGGGGGGCTACCGAGGGAAAGCAAGTTACACCAAGTGCCAAAACACCAAGTGACCCATCAGCAGCAATTTATAGAACTGGAATGAAAGCACTTGCCGTCCCCTGACAGGATTCCTTTACCCGGTCTTTTCACTTCTCTTCTCTCTGGAGGAAAGACACAATAAATAGAGAGTCACGCTGAGCACGAACTTACTCTGTCACATCTCCAACTTTCTAATAGACACCTACTTTCTTTCCTAATTCATTACTTAATATGCCATGTCTAGCTCTAGCACAGTAGTACAGTCTGTCATGCTGTTTTCGTTGCCCACACCCTAAATTCAGTGTTGGTTTGAGCAACACACATTCACTTTATTTTTAATGATCTTTCGCTTTTCTAACTGCCATTGTGTCATTTGAGGAAGAGAAGAGTGGCACATTCTTCAACGACGCCGAAGGCATTTGTTTTTTCCGCCGCTCACTGAAATAAAGTCAGATTTGGCAAGATTCATTTGGTAGTAAATTTTGATGTATATTCAATCACCCCATTTGACGCGTTACTTAATTGAACGCGTAAACGGCATATTTTACATTTACGAGATTTGAAGAAGAAGAAAAAAAACAAGATTGTAACTCCTAAGTCCAATTATTCAGCACATGTACAGTCTGCAATTAAGTTTTGTGTTTTAAGGTGTGGTTGTGTGCTATTAACTAATGAAGTTGAGGTGAATGTGCATGCAAATGTCCTTTGTGTCGCAAATACCGTAGCATGCTAGCAAGGGGATGATCATATTTTACGAAAATCAATGAAGACACCCAGATTTGAACCCAGTAATCAGGTTATTCAGCACAGTCTGTACATATTATGTAACTGATGTTAAAATAAGCCAGTGTATTCGTCTGTCCGGTTTGAAGCACATCTTTTTAAGGAGCAACTTGTTTACTCAAGTTGATAAATTTAAGTTGAGGTGTCTTTGTCTTTTTCTAGTCGTAGGATGGAAATTACAGGCTGCTAATTCTGAATGAGGATAAATGCAGAATATGCCCCTTATCTTCTTTCTAGGTGTTTCTTTGCAATTTGGAAGATTAGTCAATTTGAGTAAAGACTATGCCTGTAAATGTTGAGGTGGAGGTTATCACCATTTCTCTCAATATGTACATGTCTAGGAGTAAACAGAGTTTCTTTGTCCATCTCCAACCACTTTACCAGTAATAATTTACTCTATTATGGGAAATGTACAGCCAGTGGCAATTCTGGTTTGCAATTCTTGACGTAATGTTTTTTTTTTTCTTTCCCCAAAGCATTTCTTTGATTATGAGCTGGCTAACCAGTTTCACTCTTTTTTTTTTTTTTTTTTTTTTTTTTTTCTTTTTTTTTTCTTTTTTTTATTGTTTTTTCTCTGAACAGACCGTGATGGATGTCTTCGGGGAGTGTCTATGAGATGCCTATTCAAGCACAAACATGTAATCCATACCGGAACGCAGTTTTCCAAATGTGTTTTTTTCAGCCACTAAATAATGTTATTTCTGAGGTCATACATATTTTTGCGAGTAAATACCATGAACGCTATTGGACCTTTTGAAGCAACTGATGCCCCTTTAAATAAATCGGATGTCCTGATTGATTGGGTATGGAGGATTGAGGAGATATCATTTGGAGTATTGGAATGCGGCCATTAGTGTAAGATTTCCTTTCAACTAGTTTAGTATTTCGGATCATCGCGAGTTACACTTGCAGCCTCTCTAATAAACTGCCGATTCCGTGATTAAACACTGAAATTGAGTAACTGTGATTGACATTGGTTCAAACCAAACGGTGTCCCAGAGGAAAGCTTGTGATAACCTTGTTCACTGTTTACTGTTCAGCAGCAGTGTACGTGCCTGTCGCCATGGTGCAGCTAATCTTTCTGTTCTCATGCAGAGAGGCGAGTGCTGCCCCAATGCCTTGGTACACTGAGTGTCTGTCTGACTTGTGGTTTGTTTTGAACTGTCATATTTTTTTAGCTCATTTACTCAAAGAGTGGAGTCTTGTTTTCCGGTGTTCTGTTCTGAAAGTATGCCAATACAGCAGTTTGTGGAAACGTCTAGAATGCCACGGAAGGAAGGAAAACATTTTCTTAAACCTTACTGTGTTGTGAATATATGGCTGGTTACAAACTAGCAAACTGATGTTATGTTACTTTCCACTCATTTTCTATACTAATACTCAAAACAGTAATGTACTTTTTTATCAACCTGGGACATCACAGAACACTTTATTTACTGCTGTGTATGTTTCCTCAGTTAATACTGCAGACATCTGTTTATTTACCATTTACTGTAACTAGTTGATTTTATAAGTGCCTTGGGTAGTCACATTAGTTACCTTGCATTTTATACAGTTACAATAAAAAAAAAAAGGATTTGATTTTACTGGGGCACTATAACACCAAGTGGACAAAATTACTGGGACACCTTATGTGGTTCTTCCCCGAACAGTTACCACTAAGTTGAAGGCACACAAATGTCTTTGGATGTGGTAGCATTACATTTTCTTTTTACATGAAATAGAAGACCCATACCTCTTTCAGCACGACGGCCTTGTGCACAAAGCCAGCTCCGTGCAGATAGTTTACACGGATCGTAATGGAAGATCTCGAGTGGCCTCCTATAGAGCGCTGACCTCAACCCTACGAGGATCTTTGAGATGAATTTGAACTCTCACCCCTGGCCTTCTCATCTTACATCAGAACCATACTTTGCCTCTGTGCACAAAGAGAGCGCCGTAGAGTTTGAGCTCTGACCTCAGCCCTAATGAACACCTTTGAGATGAATTGGAACGCTGACTCCTCACAATACATCAGTATCAAGCTTTACTAACGCCTTTGAGGCTGGATGAGCACAAAGCTCCCCAAGCGCACTCCAAAATCTAGTGGAACATCTTTTCAATAGGTTATAATAATAGCATACAGGGAATAACTGTGGAACGGGGTGTTTTTAAAAAAAAAAAAAAGCACATACAAAGCTTACGGCCAGGTGCCCACAAACTGTTGTCCATATAGTGTTTCTTTCTTTCTTTTTTTTTTTTTTTTTAAGGCACAAGACAATGTCTTGTGTCTTACACACTTCTGGACAAAAATTGTTTTGTAAATTGGAAAGTTGACTTTTTTTTTTAATCAGAAGGGAATTTTCCCACAAGTAGATATTTGATTAAATATCTGTATTTGCCATGAAATAACCATAAAAGCCGGCATTGCAATAAACTCAAACATACAACAAAATTCCCTCTAACTTACAATATATAGTGTCAGAGTGGTAGCATTTTTTGAGCATTTTATGAGTACCGGTACATGCATGAGCGTCTGTTTATATCGTTTCAATATTAGTTGTTGTTCTACCAGTGAACCTGTTCAGTGAAAACAATACAAGATAAATCTATATTTATTCTCAGTTAAAAAAAAAAAAAAAAAAAGTACTATGTACCTTCTTGCAAAGCATTAATATAATGAAAGATTATACTTTTTGAAGATCCATTTGCAGCTCGAAGTAAAAATAAGTGTCATTTGCTTATGTTGCTCTCCAAGGAATTTGAATTATGCGAGTTGTAACTCCACCTCTAAAGTTCACTTAAAGTCTGGAGTACTGGTTTCATTCCAGCTATATGTCTAGCACAGATGTTTAGTAGAGAAAATAACACTCTGCTGCATGCCTACTACAGCATTTATCCCCCTGATCTCATGCTATAAACACTTTCTCCTTTCGAACCCTTGAGCTGTAATTGTATAACTTGCTAATGCATGAGGAACAGTAGCTCAGAAAGGTGTATGGTAGCACATGGTGGTGTATAGATTTGGTTTCGTGTTGTTGGAGGCTAATTGCTGCATTTTGCGAAAGACGATGCATTTAAAAGAAAATTTTATATACGTATTAACTTTTAACATTTTCTTCTTGATTGTATGCAGAAGGTATCTGCAGAGATTTTCAGAATTGCTTATCAGCTCACGCTACAGATTTCATAGCTGTTTCCTGAAACACACTAATGTCAAGTGATTTGGTCAGATTTAGAATTACCATTTGTAAGATTCAGCTTGATACTTAAGGGTGCAAGCCTGACCGGCAGCTATGTGGTAAAGGATAAAGAGATCAGTGGTGGTGAGGTCCTAGTGTAGGATGTGTTATAGAAATTCTTTACAGATATTTTGGAAGTGAATATACTCCAAAGTGACTTTGCTACTCATGTTTTAATCTTCATGAGTTCCTACGTAGTTTTAGTTTTAATTACTTACTTTAATTTCATTGAAATTAAATAATAATACAAATGAATTCATAATAATAATAATTATAATAATAATAATAATAATGGCAGCAGCAGTTCAGGCAAAAAGGAATCGTTTGTTAATGCAGTCATTGTAAAACATAAAGGTTTCTATATTAAAAGCTAATTGAAATGGCTTGTATTTTAGATGCTCACTTACTTGAAGGCTTTTAACAGCAGTCATGTTTTTTTCACAAAGCTTTCCATCTGTGTGTGTGTGTGTGTGTGTGTGTGTGTGTGTGTGTGTGTGTGTGTGTGTGTGTGTGTGTGTGTGTGTGTGTGTGTTTTCTGACAGGTCGTTTTGTGTTTCAGATTTATGACTAGTTTCCTTTTCGGTCTCGTGATAAACCAATGAAAAATAAATTGTCATGTACTGTGATTACTGAGGTTAAGAGTAATGTCAGGTGCACATGGCATGTCTGACCATACTATTAAAATTAACACAAGTGGAGTGCTAATGCACACATTTTGGTTTGGTTGCATGATTACAACGGGGAGCTTCTAGCTAGCAATAAATTGAGCAGTTAGGGTTAATCATTTCGGTTTTAATAGAAAAGGATAATCATTTACCAGTTCTATCGCATTCTGTTTTCTTAATAGTACCGGTATGTGTTGCATTTAAGTTACACAAACACAACAAACACAAACTGGGGTAAAATGTGATGTGATGTGATTCATATGCTTTCAGAACATACCGTTCCAGCTTTAGTACCCATTTGCCATTTATAATAACCTCCACTCTTTTGGGAAGATGTTTCTCTAGATTGTGGAGCATGGTTATGGACATTTGTTAGTAAAGTCATGGTAATGACAAGGGTGTTAGTAAAGCCAGGTACTGATGTAGGGTGAGGAGGCCTGAGGTGCTGTCAACGTTCCAATTCATTCCAAAGGTGTTCAATAGTAAACCACATTTTCATGGAGCTAGCTGTGTGCACATGGGCATTGTCTGAACTGGAATGTGAGCTCAGTTCCTGGTTTAGTAGATCATTTGTGGTTAAAGGTGCATTTTTTTATTGTCTTTGTTTATTTAATTGCCTTTGGTCAGAAAGAGTTGATTCAACTGTTTTAATCAAATGCAGCCATATGCCCGATTCGGACGGGACTAGTTTTACAGGGGGTCGTTAAAGAAATTACTGTTTCACAGACGTACTTTGTGATTTTAATCTCGTCCGAATCTGCCATGTCTGTCTTTCTCTCACACGACCTCTGTAAGAATTCCAGAGCAAATTACCTACTGTTTTTCAGCAAACTTGGCGGTCCTCTGAGAAATCTAATCCCGTCCGAATGCAAATGTCTGTGATTGCTGAAAATGTTCTTTTCAAAACGCATTTTTCTTGTGTGTTTTGGTTAACGTGAACTACCGTACTAACCCTAGCACGCCGGTAATCAAGTTTCTGCTTTGTCATATGACCATACGCAATCCACGCATCCTGGACATGTGGTCTTGTGCAACGCCCACATGTAAAACACAGACACTCCTACCTCCGTAATAAACACGTGTTAGTCCCGTCCGAATCCATACATGAAATGACAGACGTCGGCTGAAGAAATTCTAACTCAAACGTCGTTCGGAAAACTAGTCCCGTCTGAATAGGGCTTTAGTCTGATACTGTTCAACCCCTACCACCTCTATCTCTAACTCCAAGCACCCAAATCCACACCCAATCCATACTCACCCATTTCATTTCTTTCTCTCCTTCTCCTCTGCAGACCCTGTTTATATTCACAGTTTAACTTTAAACAGGGTGTGTTGTTTTGTTCACTTTATAGTGGATAAATAATCAAAATGTGCTCCCTTGGGCTTCCTATCAATATACTTGGGCGCAGTACCAAAGTAACACTTGCATGTGGGATCACTGAATCACGAAGTCCTTGAATGCCTACGTTACACAGATGTTTTTAGCTCCTAGTTAGAGTAAGGAAATGACCAGCAGGCCTAGAAAATGGAGAGAGGAGTATTAGTGCATCTGATTTTATTTATTTAATCATGTCTGTCTGCACAGACCTGATTGTGTCCTTAGCCTAAAGTGACACATGAAACCAGAGACTTTGAAATCTGTGTAAAAAATTTTTTAAGCAGTTAAAAAATGTTTTTTTGTTTGTCTATCAATGTAGTAAAAAATAATAAATAGAACAAATGCTGAACTCTGTGGACAATGCAACTGAAAGTGGTGTAAGACCAAAGCTACAGTTAATTAGGGCTGAAATGAAATTTCTTGTCTGAAATGTCGAGATGCTGAGTCACTCTGACGCACACATTCGTTCATGGTAATGATCCATGTACCTGAATCACTGTCTGTCACCCCTCATTGCAGCAAAAGACACCATGTGGAGGTTTTGCATCATTAAGTAGGGTGGGTCATAATAACTCCCATCATTATGCAAAAACTCGGACTGTAATGATGCACAACGTTGGAAACTGTGTTTCAGTATAATGCATTTTCAGAGAAGCCGTAGTAGCATCACCTGTATATGTACCTAAGGATTTTTCAATGAACATAATAAAAGTGCAGTAATTGAAAGTGAGACTGTTTTTAAAATGCCTGAAAGCTACTTTTTTCAAAGTAGACTTGAATCAAGAGCCTTGTATCAAACGCTGGACAGTAACAAATTAAATGTGATTCGTTACTGTACTTGCCGTAGTTTCCGGAATATAAAGCGCACCCATATATAAGCCGAATTGAATTTTACAAACATTTTTATTTTTAACATAAATAAGCCGCACCTGTCTACACTAATTAACTTTACACAGGCTTTAACGAAAAGACACGTTACACACGGTGTAACTGGTGAAATATGTTGCGCTTCCTTTAGGAGCATATCAGTATTTTCACAACTATTTCTCTCGAGAGTTTATCTTTTTTTCTCCAGATCCCGTGCAGCTCAGAACACAGGTGAGGTGTGGTGGTTTTTTTTTTGTTTTTTTTTTTCGTTTCCGTTCGGAAATTTCATTGGTCTAATGTTATGTCGCTCGGATTTTTGGCTTGAAGTTTGTGAAACCGGGAAAAACCCTGGAAAAATTCATAAATTAGCCGCTTCGTTGTTTAAGCCGCGGGGTTCAAAACGTGGGAAAAAAGTAGCGGCTTATAGTCCGAAAAATACGGTAAGTAGCTTTTACACATATCCGTACTTTACTGAAGTATTTCCATTTGGGGAGACTTGCAAATGGTTCAGATCTTTCCCCAGCATAACAGGTTCAGCCATTAAAATTGTTTATAGTTCCCTTAATAAAACTTGGACTGATCTTAGAGTTGCACTTTTGAGCTCTGATTGTTTCGAACCTATAGGCTGAACCTATGATGCTCTCAGTTTTTGGGTGTCATAAGTTGTCATCACGATAACGTGATAATTGCCAATCATGTTGTGCTTGACTTCTTGCTGACTTGGCTCTTCCTTTGTGTGTGTGTGTGTTGTGGGTGATCAGGTGTTGCTTGTGAGCAGTAGCCGGCACCCGGATCAGTGGATCGTTCCAGGAGGCGGAATGGAGCCAGAGGAAGAGCCGGGTGGCACTGCTGTGAGAGAGGTCTATGAAGAGGTGAGCTGTCAGTCATTTGATTTCAACCATAAAATATTGTGATTGCTAGTAAATATATTCATAAACCCAAGTGGCATGCTGCCAAAAACGGTTGTCCCTCCTCAGTCCAAATACCATTTCAGAACCTGTCAGTATCGCATTTCCACGTTTTACTGCCGTGTGTAAACGTCATTGGAATGAAGACATTTAAACTGGCGCCTAGGCATTAGTATTTGTCTTGGACTAAAACTGTGGAGGCTTCATATTTCCTTAAAATATTTAAGGTACATTACTGACTTTGTCACATACTTGTTGGCAGCTTGGTCCTAATTTTAATAAGGACATGTAGTCATAACAGAATACTTCAGTGTTGACCCCAGCCATGAAGACTGCTTGGAGATAAGCAAATGACATGGCAAGCTTTGTTCCTGTGTACTTTGGCCCACACCTTCAGATTCATTTTAGAAGCTCGAGGCATGCAAGTCATACCCACACCACTGATGCTACATTTTTAATTATTCACCTGGAATTACCATTTACATCTTAACATCTATGGATGGTGACTTTATGGCCCAGCACCTTGTGTATCCCTAGATGGGAGAGGATGGGAGGACCTCTCCCATCTATTGACAACTATGAGACATGGAGACGACATTTGGAGTTAGTGTCCTCTTACCACTGGTCTTCTCAGTTTAGAAGAAAACATTTCCTTAAACAAGCATGAGGAAGTTATTTTCTGTGTCTAGTGACAGTCTTCATGTGCATGTAGCAACTGTAGCAGTATGCTGTGAAAATGTACCAAGCCCCTGATATGCGAGTTGCTGTGCCCTCTTTTTGCACTTAAACATTTAAAACACACTGGACAAGGTATGTTTCATAAAGACGAGCGATGGAGTCTGTGAGTACAGTAGCAAGCAGGAGGGGTCATAAGCAGGGCACATTTCCTTTCTGAATTAGGATGATGATGCAGTCCCTGTGGCTGGAAGTCTAAGCTCAGCTGGCGTCTGTTAGCCCAGTGGTCCCCAACCATATTTGCGCCACCGAGCAGATTAATGTTAAGGGTGTGGCGGATAAATACAACAAAATAAAATTATACGACCAGCATAAAACTGGTATTTTCTAAATATAATTATAAATGTGAATTCACGGTGTTGTTTTTTGTTCATTTTGCTAGGGTGTTTGAATTTAGCGGTAATGTATTATGTGTTAGCGGCCGGAGCCCCTTTAAGAAGGTAGCGGATGTTGGTAAGACTTGTGACCGAGGCATCTTGACATGCATCAAGAGTGAGTCATAGACAGATGTGGCAGAGAGAATCCGTTTTTTTTTTTAAATAAAACATCGTTCAGAATCAGATAAATATAATGGAAATATTGTAAGTTATGTATTCTTTCTGTGCGGCCCGGTACCAATTGACTCATGGACCATTGCCGGTCAGCGGCCAGGGTGTTGGGGACCACTGTGTTAGCCCTCCGAAAGTACTGGAATGGCAAGGCTCATGATCTCTTAAACATCTTTGGATCTACTTTTGAATGTACCTTTAGTTTGAACCCACCAATTTTTCACTTGTTAAAAAATGTTGGAACATTTAAGTGACTGGCGATTCCTGTTGCCCAGGAATGCTTGGTTAGATTTCTTTTTTTTTCTTGTTTTTTTTTTTTTGAGCCCTGGGTTGTACCCATAACATCTGCAACGTGGTTTTTAAAACGAGTAAATCGACATAAGTACCAGTGAGCTATTCAAGGGTGGAAAGCAGATCATTCCAAATCTGAGAAAATAGGGAAAATCAGTCAGAGCTGTTAGACAAGCATTTGCCATAACACATACAACAGTTTGGAATGACCTGGAAAAAAAAAAGAAAAATGTCCGATACTGACAACCACACATCAAATAGGTCAGATAAAGAAAACAGAAGCAGTTGAAGATGGATGGTTTGTCCGAGCTGTGAAGAAAAACTGATAAACAACAGGCAGGGGAATCACCAACACCTTCCACAAGACAGGAGGTATCACAATCCATTGTTTAAAGAAGACTGAGAGCAGAATTTTAGAGGTTAGACAAAACCATTTATTGGAATTTAGAATCAAATTGGCAGATTTGGGTTAACAAAAAAATTCAGGAGATTTTCATATCAAGATTAAACGTTACCAAAGTGATGAAAACGGTCATAATGTAGAGAAAGAAATGATCTGCTTATGGTATTTTTAGCTTTATTTATGATGAAATGAATTGAGAAGTTTACAGGAATGATAACCAAGAGGAACTTTATCATGATTCAGCAAGACAATAATCAAAAACATTGGCAACACAACAGTGGGGGAAATTGGTAATCAGACCTTACCCAAGTTGAGCATTGAGCAAAGAATAAAAAATAAAAAATAATGTCATCGAGTTGCATGACTTGATGCAGATATTTCAAGGGATATTCAACCAAATGTTAAGTGTTATTTACATAATTTAATTTGCTCAAAGACAAATCTTCTGTTACTTTTGCGCTCCTCTAAAAATGTGGTGGCCTACCACCAAAGATGCCATTTTTCTAAATTGTTTAACACACATTGATGTAATTATCGTCTAATGATTAATTTTATTTTAAACCCAAATATCTTCAGTGTAAGGCAAAAATAAATAAATAAATAAATAAATAAAATAAGAATTGGCCTCATTGTTCCAATACTTTTGGTGTTGGTTGTATATAGAATTGTCTGCTTAGCATTCTCTTCACAGAATTCTTAAATTTAGATTTGAGAGATATTTTTAGATATACATTGGTTTAAGTTTCAATTCTGAGTGTTTTCTTATCATGGAGTTAATTTACTTTCTAAGAAATAAAATACAAAACTTACACTATATTATATAAGTACTTCTATGAGCAAAGCACCTAATCATCTTTGCCTCAGCGATATTTTGCCGTATCATGGCTGA
The DNA here is from genome assembly GCA_039877035.1 of Silurus lanzhouensis. NCBI lineage: Eukaryota > Metazoa > Chordata > Actinopteri > Siluriformes > Siluridae > Silurus > Silurus lanzhouensis. The sequence continues at coordinate 9,265,953 of JBCEWE010002369.1, read as the reverse complement.
CTCTGCACGCTGACTCTGCACAGCAAACTGTATATTGTGATGTGTATCATGTTTTTAAACATCGTGTATCGTGATATTATGATCCGTCATACCGCTGCTATGGTGCTTCTCTTACATATCCTGTTGAGATGAGTAATTACTTTTACAGGAACGCTAAACACGGTACATATTTGGCTATATAAAGAAATAAGTATGTCCTGCTGCTGAAAGCTTAGAGGTCGCTCTCCATTAGACCCTTAGTGCAATTAATGTCAGACCAGATGGCACGAGTCTATAGCCATCTCTTTTAACGGTAATACAACCAGTAGTGATGACGTATCTATCAGGTTGCAACATCAGTTTGAAGATTCAAACTTGTCACTGTGTTTACTGTCAGTTAACAGCAGTCAAAAGTCCAATGGTTTTATCAAGCAAGGTGGTTGAACTCTTATACTCAATATGTAAACGTGATGGAATGCAAAAACACAAATGCAGGACAAAATCTGTTTTTCATACCAGGTATGACATTTTTTGAGGTAAAATAACTTGGTATGGTTATAGTAAAGATAATTGGTTGAAAGGATTCAGTGTAGCGCTTTGTCGACTGTAGCAAACTTCTGTTGTAATGCTTTAGGACAACTCTGCCCCTACTTAGTGTCGAACATTTTCCAAGTGACACTGATGTTTCGCGTTAAACCAAACGGAAAATGCACTGGCATGAGTGGCATCTGTCGTACGCATTCCCTTTATGCTGGATATGAAAAGTTGATGATCGGTTTAATCCCATTGATCTTGTTTTACTCATTGGACTAACATACCAAGGATTTGAATGGTTTTGTTGACCACATTATCTTTACTGTATGCACATTGAGTGTTGAGTTCAGCAGGTAGTAAAGGATTTAATCTGGGAAATGTCCACATCGGTATTAAGATAAGTATGACGATTGACTCCCGTTCTATTCTATTCAGAGCATAAGAGTTACACATGCAGGGGGTGGTGTTTGCTTAAAACCGGTAGATTTTTACCTTGGACATCAGTGCAATTTTCTTGCGTGATCTCTCAGACGGTTTGATGTAACTACAATACTTTAAAATATAAATACACGATGAATAAATTCAATATAACTGTTATACAATTATGGACTTTATACTATTAATCAATAGCTTGGTTGATCGTATTATTCCTTTAAATTCAACAAACTATATTTGTTTTCACACGGTCTTATTTGGAGATATTGTTGTAAAGTGAACATATCCATATTGAAGAAGTTATGAAAAAGTTGAGTGTTACAGATAAACCATGGGTACCTTGTCTTTGCCATTATTCTTTACTCTGACAATCAGAATACCTCTACTGAAAGTATGAACAAAAACAGGCCTACATTCCACACACAATCTTCAATTTAGTAAACGTGTCTTCAGGGTGGCAACTAACAATTATTGTTACAGACAAATATTATTATTTATAGACAAATATTATTATTAAATTTTTTTCCCCAGTTAATCTGGGTTTAAAAAAAAAAGGAAAAAAATTATTATAACTATATAAAATCCAAATTCAGGGTATTTACGTATAAATGTGTATAATAAAAGTATTCAGTTTCTTTAATGTAGACTTTTTATTTAACTTATAGTGGCTGTTTGTTGAGTGGAGCATGGGGGATTTCTCCTTGACCCATTTACTCATGCTGGGTTATTTCCTTGTGTAAAAAAAAAAAAAAACTATGCATTTAAAAAAATCTATATAAAATATAATAAAAAATAATAATTTAATAATAATTGTGTATTTGAATATATGCATAAATTAAGGATACAAACATTGAAAACAAGCATTTGAACGTAGTAAAGCCGCAGTAAATCACGTTTGAAAACAGATGTTAACTTGTAGTAGACAAATGCTATAAAAAGAATGGAATGGAGAAATGCAGCAAGCTAACAGACATGATTTAAATAAAATATGCGTTGGCATTTGCTGAAAATCACAACAGTGAAAAATGTAAATGTTATAGTGCTGCTGTTATTTGCTGATTTTAGATTTAGTTTTAAATGAATCCTTCACAGGCTTTTTAGATTTACCGTTTTTTCCGTTGTTTTCCATTCTTTGTCTATGTACAGTGCATCCGGAAAGTATTCACCACGCTTCACTTTTTCCACATTTTGTTAGTCTTATTCCAAAATAGATTAAATTCAATATTTTCCTTAAAATTACACAAACAATACACCATAATGACACCTTGAAAGAAGTGTGTTTGAAATCTCTGCAAATTTATAAAAAAGAAAAAAGAAATTACATGTACATAAGTATTCACAGCCTTTGCTCAATACTTTGTTGAAGCATCCTTGGCACCATTACAGCCTCAAGTCTTTTTGAGTATGTTGCTATAAGCTTTTGGGCAGTTTCTCCCATTTCTCTTTGCAGAACCTCTCAAGCTCCATCAGGTTGTATGGGGAGCGTTGGTGCACAGCCATTTTCAGATTTCTCCAGAGATGTTCAATCGAATTCAAGTCTGGGCTCTGGCTGGGCCACTCAAGGACATTCACAAAGTCGTCCCAAAGCTACTCCTTTGCTATCCTGGTTGTGTGCTTGTGTGCTTAGTGTCGTTGTCCTGTTGGAAGATGAAGCGTCACCCCAATCTGAGGTCAAGGATGTCTTTGTACATTGCTGCATTCATCTCTCCCTCAATCCTAACTAGTCTCTCAGTTCCTGCCACTGAAAAACATCCCCACAGCATGTTGCTGCCACCACCATGCTTCACTGTAGGGATGGTATTGGCCAGGTGATTAGCAGTGCCTGGTTTCCTCCAGACATGACGCTTGGCATTCAGGCCAAAGAGTTCAATCTTTCTTATGGTCAGAGAGTCCTTTAGGTGCCTTTTAGCAAACTCCAGGTGAGCTGTAATGTGGCTTTTACTGAGGAGTGACTTCCGTCTGGCCACGCTACCATACAGGCCTGTTTGGTGAAGTGCTGCAGAGATGGCTATTCTTCTGGAAGGTTCTCCTCGATCCACAGAGTAGCTCTGGATCTCTTTCAGAGTGACCATCAGGTTCTTGTTCACCTCTCTGACTAAGACCCTTTCCCCCGATCGCTCAGTTTGGCCGGGCGGCCCACTGTAGGAAGAGTCCTGGTGGTTCCAAACTTCTTCCATTTATGGATGATTAAGGCCACTGTACTCATTGTGACCTTAAATGCTGCAGAAATCTTTCTGTACCTTTCCCCATTCCTGTGCCTCGATACAATCCTGTCTCTGAGGTCTACAGACATTTCCTTGGACTCCATGGATTAGTTTGTGCTCTGACATGCAACTATTCTCTGTACCTTTCCAAATCATGTCCAATGAACTGAAATTACCACACATAGACTTCAATCAATTTTAGAAACATCTTAAGGATGTTTAATAAATGTGCAAGATTTCAAACACACTTCTTTCACATTGTCATTATGGTGTATCGTTTTTAGAATTTTGAGGAAAATACATTTTAGAATAAGGCTGTAACATAACAAAATTTGGAATAAGTGAAGTGCTGTGAACACTTTTGCACTGTAAATATCATTTAATTTTTTATTTTACATTGTATTGCATTGACATTTAAAGGGAAAAATCTCTTTCAGTCAGCATTTTCTTCCCCACCCCCACTCCCATTTTTGTGCTTAACGGCAATTATTTATGTTAAAAGGCTTTTGTTAAGATGCTATTGCAAAACCCTACATTAAACACCTCTACTCAAAAACAATATGCCCCCCTCAGAGGAGTGAATTTGCATAATTTGAATGATGCAGCCAGAAAATCACACTCATCCCATTTCTAAATTTGCATAATTTTCCTCGTGTAAATAGTGAAGGAACACGGAGTTGCCGTTGCCTATTGGAATGAACCTTGAATTAAACACCATGTAATTACTGTTCACCATGACTGTTGCATTAATCTTTATTATGTTTGAAGAAATTTAACCCCCATTAGTGTAAATCCATGATGTGGCTGTAAACCTACCCGAGTTACAACATTCCATAGGTCATGATGAGGATCAAGCTCTTTGGAGCTGTGTCGGGATGAGAGTTTTTCTTGTATTTCAGATTGTGCTATTCGAAAGTGCTCATTGAAAACACCTCAGATATTTTTTTGATCCGCTTCCAGCACTCCTCTTTGTGAGCGTTGCGGAGAGAGAAAGCTATTATTGTTCACAGTCTCGCTAGATGGAGGGCCGACAAGGTTGTCTGGAACATATTTATTGACCTGCCAATGAAAAGCATCAATAATGGAAAAGGACGTGGAACAGACGTACACTTCTCTAGAGAAGTGTTTATATGCTTACTGCTGTGTATAGAGCAAATCATTTTACACTAAATACAATGTCTTGTCCTCTGAGCTCACGAGTCAAGCCATGAACATAATTGACCAATTGCTCTAGAGGGAGGGAGTGGTTCTTTGCAGACAAAGTAACCCGAGCTCAGATTAGAGTATTTCACCGTATTCAAGGCAAGACACACTGTTCTCAAATGAACATGCCAGAATCTTTTCTGTGCTCTAGAAATATAAGGCTTAGGTCTCTCACAGTCAGAGAGCTGCGGCTCTACATTTTGGCCGCACAGGTCAGGAGATCTGGCTCAGTTCCAGCTTGTCCGTGTGCTCATCCGCTTCTTGATACATTGTGATCGGACACCGCTTTATATGTCAGAGCCAGACCCATGTATAACCAGTGCACACTGGGGGTTAAATCCTTTTACTTCCAGATAGGACATGAGCAGACCATAGTTTTGTAACTGTGTTTTTTTTTTTTGTCTGAATGATGGTAGAATAGAATTTATATGTATATCAGGGTTTCTGCAGTCTCAATTTTAGGCCTTTCACGCTTAAATCACGTCTTAAATCATTTTAAACAGGGTGTCATTTTCGGATGTCCATGTGATGCTCTCCTTATCCTTTTAGAAGGTTTTTTTGTTTGTTTTCTGTCATTTGTTTTATTTTTGTCCAAATATAATTCCCTGTATTACTACTGCAAACGAGACCAACATGCAACAACCAATCAGCTTACTGTTATTGGTGCACATCTCTCCTGGATCGTTCCACAGACGTAAAACGGGTTTTGTTTTTAAGCTATGGCGAAGTGTCCGTTTAGCGATACTTGTCTTCAAAAAAATATATTCAGGACTCGGTTAAGACCAGTTGCTAACAACGTATTTGTGTGTGTTTTTGATGCCTTGAGGTCTTAAATTTCATTTTTAATGGTTTCAATGAGTCCTAAATTTGATTGGGTGAAACCTGCAGAAATCTTTTAAAGTAGTTTCATTACTTTTATATGTATATATGGTATAACTTGAATACGTGTGTGTATATATATAAGTTTGGCATGACACAACCTCTGTATTGAGTTTTACACCAGTATTTTATACCAGAATACACAAATATTCAATACTATATTCATACTAATACTATATTTAATATTAATATTCCTTTTTTTCCCGACTACACAGGCTGGTGTAAGGGGAACACTCGGCAGATTGCTGGGGGTATTTGAGGTAAGATTCCAAACCGAATTACATAAGGTCAGATTAATTTAAGCCCTTCAAACATGGTTTGTCACAAATCCTTAATAGAAGGATTTGTCGATACTGCGTGATAATGCTGTAGATGGTTATATTGTGTCATGTATTCTTATGTTGTTGTTTTTTTGTAGTAATGGCTTCATTTTATTTCTCAGCAGAACCTAGACAGCAAACATCGAACGTACGTGTATGTGCTTACTGTTACAGAGACACTGGAGGACTGGGAGGACTCTGTTAATATTGGTAGGTTCAGTGTTTTGTATGGTCTTTTTTCAAATTTCTCCAAGTCACCCTGCCATATTAAACATTCTGCCTCAATGAGTATCCATTTAAGTTCCAAGTACATCCAATTCTTTGTGGTTCGTTTTACAACATATTAGTTCAGCTCTGAAACGGATTTTGTTCTGTGTATGTCATGTATACGATCATTCTGATCACCAAAGCCAGTCATTGAATCAAATCATGTCAGCTGTAGTGAGCCAGTGTTTCTGAGAGGCATAGACTTCACAAGTGCTTGTGCTGAAATTAAAAGGCCATGTTAGTAATTTTCATGGCTTAGTCTGGTTTGGTCTTTTTTTTGGTCATGGCTTAACTGCGAGGTTAGAATCTAAGGGTAGACACGGCTTGGTGCAGCAGTTCTACACCGCTGTGTATGTGATCATGTGTTTTAGTCCTAGGAAACGTGCTATTGGGGTGGCATTATATAAATAACTGTTTGCCCACATACAGTGTAATTCAAACTTGAACTATTTGTAGATGGTGTGGAAAGAGAAAACCTGGTAATCCTTCACCCGCTGCAGCAATATAAATAGCGTTGAGTTTGTTTGCCAGGAGGTGCGCCACAGTTGTTTTCCAGTCAGCGTCGCCACATTCGACACTTCGCTCCCTCTTGCTCTCCCTCTCCCCGGCCTCTCGCGAACCTTGATGGCTGCCAAATAGGGCATTATAACCTCAATGCACACAGGGACGCTGACAGCATGCTTCACATGAGCTGCCTGCGTGGGAATTGGTGCGGGAGATTATAAAATACATTTAAAAAAACTGAATTATGCCTGAAATAACATGTTTATTTGTCAGGAATCACTTTCACAAACAGTCAGGTTTAATGCGTGGTTCCAGAACTTTGCGAATGAAGAAGATTTCAGCACGTTGTCAGGGTTTGCGTTACAGATGTATCAGAACATCACCAGTTCTGGCTTTTTCAAAGCAGGACAACAACTTCAAGCACACCAGAGACCACGTTTTTAGAATAAGCTTTATAGACAGTGGTTGATTTAAAATCAGGCGTAAATGTGATCTCTTTAGATGTTTAAAAAAAATACTGCATGTTTGCTAACACGCACAACTATTTACATAGTTGTATTTCTAAATATTTTACAATTAATAAATCACATTTCAAAGTTTAAAGTGTTTTAATTCTTTTGTTTAAGCAAAAATATATTTAGTAGTAATTCAGTTTAAGTTCCTACTGTGGATTTATATGGTTATTTTTTATAAAAAAACAATTTTTATTAAATATTTTGTTTAATCATATAAACTTATATCTACCGAGGTGCTAGAATCAGCATTTTCCCCACATTTTTTATTTGCAATTATAATTATGTACAACATTAGACCTGACCGTAGAGCACCCATGCACTTGTATAAAGTGTATAATGCCCATACACAGCAAAAGCTTATACACTCAGCTGGTTTAAAAAAAAAAAAACATTTCTGCAGAGCCCCATTATTACTATAGCGCTTTTCACAACAGACATTGTCTCAAAGCAGCTTTACAGAATTTAACAGTAAAAGTGAACGATGTGTATTTATTATCTCTGATGAGCAGCCATGGCGACTGTGGCAAGGAAAAACTCCCTTAGATGTTATGAGGAAGAAACCTTGAGAGGAATCAGATTCAAAGGGGAACCCATTATCAATTGGGTGACATCAAGAGTGTTATTATAAATCTTTAAACAATACAGAACACTGGAGAGTGAGAACTAACATGAGCACTGGAATGTAGGATTTTGAGTAATGTTCTTTCTACAGTCTTTTACAGTCATTTGAGGTTATAGAATCAGGAGCTACTGAGCAACTCATAAAATAGCTCAACATTTGTGATCATCACAGATCAGTTCAACTACATGTTTTCGTATTTATGATGTTAGCAAGGTACACTTGGCCAATCCAAAGATATATAAAAACCTCACTTAACATTATGGTTATGGAGGTCATAAAGGTTATAACGATATAAACAGGGTCTCAAAATGTACCAGTCATCATGTCGTCTGCACTATTCTTAATAATAATTAAATGATCTGTTGTATTACAGGATTAATATGTTGGTTAAATGATGAGTAAATATTGTAATATAATGCCGTATTTGCAATGCGCTTTACAGGTCGCAAGAGAAAGTGGTTTAAGATCGACGAGGCGATCCGGGTGCTGCAGTGCCATAAGCCGGTCCATGCAGAGTACCTGCGCAGACTCACACCTCGCTGTGGCTCCACCAATGGAAACACTCAGGAGCCAACAGGCCAAGCCGATAACACACCTCTCCATCAGACAACCTCACATGACTGCAGTCTGCCCCGATTACACAGATAGAACTGCCAACAGGGGGCAGCTTTGAGCCACAAAAAAAAAAAAAAAAAAAAAAAAGGACCGGAAAAGGACTACTTTTGCATGCAGCATTTCTATACATAGTAGTTTTTTTTCTAATGTTGAAAAGCCAAAGGTCTCAAGACGTAATGTGCCTTTGACTTAAAAGTTTAGCAGATAGTGATAATGGAGTATATACTTTTTTTTTTCTTCCCTACAGCTGAACAAAGACGTGGTGGACTTGAGCTGTGAATGAAGGCTATTGTAAAGATCATGGACATTCGAGGAACCTTTGGATGAACTTTTTAAAAATTGATCAATTACTAATGGAGCTTTAGTGTTATTTATTCATAGGTTGCAGTGATTTAACATGTTTGACATGAAGCTGAAGCGTCTTTGCAATGGCCAAACTGTGCAATACTTGATGTAAAAAACAAAACAAAACAAAAAACAATGAAATTCACCCCCAAAACATTATGCAATTCATGGATTTTCTTTATTTCCTTTAATATGTCAACAATATTTTGAAAGAAAAGCTGATTCTCTGTGGCAAAGTGTATAACTATGTATCTAAACAAGTCAATGCCCTGACTTTGAGATAACAGCATGCATTTTGATGTAATTTGGACAGTTTTAAATCACCATCTTTCTCACTATATTACAGTACCTCTCCATCAGTAAAACTAAAGATATGCTCATTCTGTGACCTATTGAACCAGTATTAGTATATATTTATTTATCAAGACTTCAAAGCACCTTTGTAAGTAGCTCAGATGAGGGCATTTGCCAAGTTTCATAAATGTAGATGTCATGATTTCATGCCTGGAATGCAGTCTTACATGCTTTTTCAGTTGATTTTAAATGTGAACTCGGGCTATTAGGTCTACAAACTTCTTAAGGTAAGGCTTGTTAAATCTTCCAAGGAATTTATAAACATCATGTTCTCCTTCTTCTTTCGGCTTCTCCCATTAGGGGTCGTCACAGCTGATCATCTGTCTCCACACCCCCCTGTCCTCTACATCTGCCTCTTTCAACCAAACTACCTGCATGTCTTCCCTCAACACATCAATAAACCTACTCCTTGGTCTTCCTCTTTTCCTCCTTCCTGGTGGCTCCATCCTCAGCATTCTCCTACCGATATACCCCATGTCCCTCCTCTGCACATGTCCAAACCATCTCAATCTCACCTCCCTCACCTTGTCTCCAAAACATCCTACATGTGCTGTCCCTCTAATAAACTCATTTCTAATCCTGTCCATGCTCGTCACTCCCAACGAAAACCTCAACATCTTCAACTCTGCTACCTCCAGCTGAATCTCCTGTCTTTTACTCAATGCCACTGTCTCTAACCCATCAACCACAACATCGCAGGTCTCACCACAGTCCTATAAACTTTCCCTTTCACTCTTGCAGATACTCTTCAATCACAAATCACTCCGGTCACTCTTCTTCACCCACTCCACCCTGCCTGCACTCTTTTCTTCACTTCTCCAACACACTCTCTATTACTTTGCACTGTTGACCGCAGGTACCTGAACTCCTCCACCTTCTCCACCTCTTCTCCCTGCTACCACACTGCTCCACTGCCCTCCCTCTCATTCACGCACATGTACTCTGTCTTACTCTTACTGACTTTCATTCCCCTTCACTCCAGCCTGTACCTCCACCTCTCCAGGCTCTTCTCCACCTGCTCCCTACTCTCACCACTAATCACAATATCATCCGCAAACATCAATGTCCACGGAGACTCCTGTCTGATCTCGTCCGTCAACCTGTCCATCACCACTGCAAACAGGAATAGGCTCAGAGCCGATCCTTGATGCAGTCCAACCTCCATCTTGAACCAGTCTGTTGTTCCTACTGCACACTTAACTGCTGTCACACTGTTCTCATACATGTTACCCTCAGGATATCTCTAGGAGTCACTAAATTATTATTTTTTTCTTAATATTTTTTAGAAATTGTTTGGAGTACTTAATACTAAGTATTAAAACTAGTAGATAAATGAGAAATTGCTTCTTTATTTCAACATGAGGAAAAGTAGCTTATAAAGTGATGACTGGTCATTTTTATAATGGATGGTCTTCTATAATCTAAGATCTATAATTTTTTTTTTCTTTTTTTAAGTGTTGAGCAATTAATTGTACTGTAATGCCATATGTGCTCCCCATTGGCATTATGTGAATAATGTGGAGCAAACTAGATCTGTCTTGCTGTCACATAGCTCAGCAGCTGCAGATTTCTAATGTAGGACATAATGTTTGTGTTTGTAACTGGATTCATTTTATCTTTTCTTTGAATATGAATAAAATTTTTATCAGTTTATACAAGCAATAAAGAAGCTGCAGAATTACCAGCTATCAGCTTTTAAAGATGCTCTAAACCAGTGGTATCAAATGTGGTCATAAAGGGGGACCAAAATGAAATACTTTGTGTAAGTAGAGGGCCAAACACTCAACATTTAATGAATAATAAGACAGAAAGGATACAGAATACATTTTTAAAATAAAACAAAGTAAAAGCAGTATATTCTGCTTTTATGCACTAAGCAAGATTCTTGACATTGTTTCTTGGCTGTCGTTCATAAATATTTGAGGTTTGGTTCTGTGTTGTGGGAACTTTCAGGTTAAAGTGAAACTGTGTATCAGTGACACAACTCCTGACTGTCTTTTTGTTCATCTTAGGGAAAAGTTGCTTACACAGAAATGTACTTTTAAACAAAGTTTTAAGGCAGCCAGGGTTTCAGGTGATGGGGCATTGTTTCGGGGATAAAGAGTGGAAACTGTGAAAAGTCAGGTATAATAGAAAGATGATATTACTTTGTGGGATAGAGGTAATGGATCTCCTAGACGGAAGTGGCCCAGGGGCCTTGAGTTTGACATTTCCGATCCAAACAAGCTTGGTAACTGACCAAACCAGCAGGAAACTCCAGACCAGTAGGTGGCACTAGCTTGTTGGGGTGTACATATTTTCTGTGAGGAGTGCCTTTAAATGACTAGTGTAATATAACAATATAATTAATGTCGAAAAAGAACTTACTTTTGAGTTAGTCGAACGTACATACATGTGCATCCTAATCACAGTGACCAAACTGTTTCCTACCCACTGTACCTACACCGCCTACATGGGTTGCCAGATGATGCAGTTTTAAAAAAAACGCACTAATCACTAACCCCTAATCGTGGCCCTTGACTCAATTTTATTTCTTTTAATGTGTAAAATATATTGTCAATATTTAGAAAAATTGTTTTCTCATGATTTATTTAGTAAATATGTAGAAGTATATGTTTTTGCAATAGAGATATAACTAAATTCTAGGGTCAGTTTGATTTTACATGTAATTCGGAGTGGCGCAAATTGTAAGACAGGGAATAGCAAAGATGAGGAAATATGAATGCTGTGTCCTTCTCAACAGAGTGAGACCTTGAGTCCTTCTCAACATATTTTCTCATTTAGAAAAATGACAAAAGGTTTCTGTTTGAGTTTTGATTTGCTTAAACAAAGTTATTGCTTTCCATATGCTTTGGTTGTCGGATGTAGTTTCTAGATCTGCTCAATTCCTGTATCTCAGATATTTTTCCCCCAACACATCTATACTGCTTGCTCACAGAAAAAGACTCCCTTACACCAAGACCTTATTGTAATTAGAGCTACACCGAGACTGCAAGCCACCACATCAGTTAAAACTGAGATAGATATTTGACTTCCCAGATTCGCATTCATTCAGACTCCTGTGTGGCAGTGGCTCCTGCTGGGGACACGAGGATTGCTGGTGGCAGCTGCAGCAGTATTTCCATGGGGCTTGGAGACTCAAATGGTTATCAGCCTGTGGCTGGACAGGAAAAGACGTCCTTGTTTCAGCAAAAAAAGATTCAAGCTTACTGGGGACACAAGGAATGAATCACAAACCCTGTTTCAATTACAGTACTTTTATCATGGTGATATATAAAATGGATTCACATAATGATTGCTGTATCAAAAATGTATTATTATTATTGTTGATGATGATGATTCATTAAATATACTATCCTATATGTTTTACATACATGATACACCAATCCCTTATAGGACACACAATCCAGGCAACAAACCACGTGAACTACGTGTGGATGGATGGATGGGGGGATAGATAGATAGATAAAAGGTCCCCCACAATGCCTCAAACATTAGTTGAAATCAAATCAGCATGTGTGTATATTATTGATACACACACACATATACACACACACACATATATATATATATATATATATATATATATATATATATATATATATATATATATATATATATATATTTGTGTGTGTGTGTGTGTGTGTGTGTGTGTGTGTGTGTGTGTGTGTGTATATATATAGTTTCTTTGGTTTGGTTTTTTTGGGGTTTTTTTTTATGTGTGCAATCTGGCAACCCTGCCTTGTGTGACGTACCGGTTGGACGCTGGGTTCTCTGCAGGTGTCAACATCAAACACAGTTTCCATCTGCGGAAGGTCACAACATCTGGTTTGCAGCTGAAAGAAAACAAGAAGAAAACACACGATGCTTAGACGAATATTACAAATGGTAAGACAGGCGGTGATCCTCCTCACTATGGTTCACTCAGTGGTTCCGTTGTGGAAAGCTAGCTGATTAGCCGGCCAGCGTTCTGCTTCAGGCCTGCACTGGAGTCTGAGCAAGTCTGTATATTGACTCTGTAGTTAGATTTATTATATAGTGTAGTATAATTGCAGTTATAAACACGTTATTGCCCAACAATCAGTCCTTAAGTGAGCGTGGTTTGTTTTGTCATCATGGGAGAAAAGCATAGCTAGCGAACTAGCTTAGCAAATTCAACCCAGTAACGGACTAAGGGTTAGCAACGAGCTCGCGCGATTTAACAAAGCTTTCAAAATGCTCCCGCTTATGGCTCGTGCTCGAAATTACCTCATTCCTTTATTATTGTTATTATTAAAATTATTATTATTGTTGTTTTTACTACTATTGAACGTGCTTGTGAATTGGTCACGTGATTCATTCACGTTCTGTTAGAGGCTGCGTCTGAAAGAGTTGGACTATTTACACAACTCACATCGAAACCAAATGAACTTTGTGTGTGTGTGTGTGTGGTGTGTGTGTGTGTGTGTGTGTGTGTGTGTGATATGATTCAGTTACAGATTGGGTTTTGTCACACTGCTGATTTTCCAAGAATGTGATCGATCAAGAATGTGTCGATCAGTTCAATTCTGTTATATTTGTATAGCGTTTTTAACAATGAACATTGCCCCAAATCAGAGCTAAATAGATTATAAAATATGAATTTATATGCTAGCACCTATTATTATAAGTGTATCCCTAATGGGTGAGTCAGTGGTGACTGTGATGAAGAAAAACTCCCTGAGATGGTACTAGGAAAAAACCTTAAGAGGAACCAGACTCTACAGGGAACACATCCCCATCTAGGAGACACCGAATATCCATTCGTTACAGTTTGGTCATTTTTGAGGTGTGCTCTTCAGTGACACTTAACAGTTCATGCAAACTGCGGCTATAATCCATCCTCATAGTTCTTGAGTTGCTCAGTAACTTTATGGCTCTTTGAAATTGAGGAGAACTTCATCCAGAGGAAGATCACATGACCTGCCAATAGCAACTGAAGAGAAGTGTGTGTGTGTGTGTGTGTGTGTGTGTGTGTGTGTGTGTGTGTGTGTGCGTGCGTGCAGAAGCCCTAATGATTATTATGGATCACGACCGAGTCAAAAGCTTGTTTGACAAAGTTATGTGAAATTTTACAGACATTACAGCTGCTGTGTTTGTGTCACTATAGATTTTAAATATGATCTTGTTTATTGTCTTGTCTTTCAGTTGAATATATAAAAGGAGCCCTTTAGATGATGAAAACGTTTAATAGTCGAGTATTAACTAGTATTGTTATGATTCATAAGAATGTTGAAGGAAGTATTTAGATAACTTTAGATAAACTCAGTTTATAATAAGGAAGTAAAAAGCTTTATTTCTCCTAAAAACACTGGCCATCAGTTCCATTGTTTGAATAGAAATACAGGGTCCTGTAACCAGATTTACAAGGTGAGCGACGTGTCATGTGTAGTATTGCTTGAATTTATATGAAGGTTGAAGGTTAGTTGTGGTAATCTTTAACCATTTTCTAGCGCTGTGGGCGTGTTTTCAGTGAGCCCAGATGACAGCATTATCACATGCAACCTTTTCCTCCCTTCAATTAGTCAGGCTTTGAGAAGAAGTGCTTTTGCACTGATTTAATGCTTCTTGTTTCAACTAGATATTAATATCTGGATATCTAATAATTTCTAAATGCAACGTATCAGAGTATTGCAGGAACTCGGCTTGAGACCAGGCATAGGAATTTTGAAATTGTGTAGCATGTAACAGCCAGGCCAAGCCATGCTGATCACCTGACCCAGTTCAACTGTACCACAGAAACAAAGATGCACAGTATTTACAGCTATTCAACCTGAACTGCCCTTTCTCTCTCTCCCTCTCTTTCCCAATCTCTCTCTTTCTTTCTCTCTGTTTGTACCTGTCGATGAACCAAACAGACTCCTGGAAAGGGAGGGTCTCAGACACCAGAGTCTGACCAGCCGTCTGCTGACATTAATAATGAGACTTCAGAGGTATGTTGAATTAAGTTCTCGTTCAGTGTATATTATTCTCTTTAATTCAGATATACAGATTGTAATTGTAATTACACAGCCTGTACTTTTAAAAAAGCAAAAAGCCAACGAATAAGGCATCTATGAGCTTCTACAAGTTTTTATTGTAATTTGCATTTTAGGCCTGTAAGTACTTAAGGTAGAATACAAGTCTAAAGAGTTGCTTTCTTTTTTTTATATATGCTTGTGTGCAGGGCTTCATTTGCCCACAGTGTATGAAGTCTCATAACTCCGCAGAGGAGCTTTTCAATCATTATGAAGTTTACCATGAGCCCCAGGAGCAGCCGTCTCATCTCAGCTCGGGGAGGTCTGATCCTGTCTCATTATTTGTACTTACATTTGTTTTACAGTTTTTAATGCTGTTCATGGTTTGGTTCAGTCTTCTTTTTTATTGTTGGATCCTGCTCTGGTTCTTAGAACGGTTTATTTTGGAAATTCCACATTGCATTATATGTTTGGGAGGCTCTTCTCTACATGCTTAATAGCTTTGTTTTGTGTATGCTAAGAATTAAAGGAGTTTTTGCAATGAGCATTGCTAGAAAGTTCAACCAAGTTTTTTTATATTAGTTAGTTGTTTAAAGGTGCTATTATTTGATCATTCAAGAAATTAGTTCTATTGATACTACACAATTAGTAAGGTGTAGCTTGTGTTTTTATTAATGACAGAAAAGCTGTACAATATCTATGTAACAGGGTAAACACTATATTTTAAATACTGTGATTTCCAAGTAAAATACATCACATGCATTACATACCAAACCATGACCTGAACCCAACTATAGGTCATTTATTACTAAGTAATAACAGACTTATATAGTGATATGGTACTGAGATTGTAACTAGGCTTAAAAATATTTTTTTATCTATTTATATTTTTTACTTTTGATTCAATTTAAGGGAGGACTTGGCACTTTTGCGACAAGAAGTGCAGGATTTACAAGCGTCACTGAAGGTACGTAGACTATATGGACAAAAGTTTGTGGACACCTGACCATAAGAGTTGTATGTGCCTTTTTTCTTTTTTTTTTATAAACATTTTAGTCCACATTTAGTCCACATTTGCTGTTATAATAACCCCCACTCTTCTGGAAAGATGTTGGTGAGTGATTTGGAGTTCATTCAGTGACAAGGGCATTATTAAATGCTAATATAGAGTGAGGAGTGGGGTGCATTCAGCTTTCAAATTCATCCTGTTGCTGCTCAGTAGGATTGAGGTCAAGCTTTACAGCAAGAAACTTAGTCTTCAACTTCAACCCATGTCTTCATGGGTCTCCTAGTTCCTACCCTATTCCAAGACATCCTTTTCAATCGTGTGCCTCCTACTTTGTGGTAACAGTTTGGGAAAAGAACCACATATTACTGGAAAAGTCCAGTGTCCCAATACATTTGTCAATATAGTGTATTTGTCGATTTACAATTTACTGTCTCTTGCGTTCTCTATGGTTTGATTTAACCACATTTCTTTGCCATAAATCAGTCTTCTGACGATTGTTACAGGAAGAACGATGGTTTTCTGGAGAACTGAAAAAAGAACTAGACAAAGTGCAAGGACAACTGAAGCAAGTAATTTATTTAAAATCCTATGTATGCTCTATAATGCTACTCATTTTAATTATGCCATGCTCAATCTAAACGGCTTTAAATAGTCACTTGTACACAACAACTGGATAATATTCTATTTTTCATTTTTAATGAGTTAATTTTTTTATCCCAGGGACCTCAGAATGATGGCCAGGAAGGTGTAGAGGAATCAGGTAAGGTCCCCTTTTCAGACTTTTCAAACGTTTCTCTCAGTTGCTCGGTGCATGTATATCGGCATGCATAGATATACAAGATGCTTCCAAATGGAAATTACCAGTTCAAATGGCTTTCTTGTCTCACATCTCAGAGCTGGAGATGAAACTCCATGAGGCTGAGACAGAAAAGTTCAACATCAAACAGATGAAAGACCTGTTTGAACAGAAGGCAGCCCAGCTGGCCACTGAGATTGTAGGTAAGGGAACACCAGAGTTTGCCTTTTTTATTTTTTTCCTCCTCCTCTTCGCGAAGAAAGTTGTTTGCAAAGGCAACTTTATTGAATTGGGATTTTGATGTATGTCATGTTTTATTTCAGACATCAAATCACGTTATGATGAGGAGAAGAGCCTGAGAGAGGTGGCTGAGCAAAAACTGACCAGCCTGCAGCAAGACCTGCAGAGAGAGAGGCAGGAAAATGACAAACTACAGACAGAACTGGTAACTTCCCTTCCATACATATTCTCTCCTAATACACACACTGTTTTCTATTTCTTTTATATAAATCTTCATATATTTACTATATCCTTCGATTACATACAAAATAATCTGTCAGTCTGCACCTTAAAGAAATCCCTGCATCTCGATTGATTGTTTTAAATAGTTTTGATTGATTTAAACATTTTCTATACTAATTTTCTATTACTATAATTGTAAGTGTAATGATCTCATATGCAGTTCATGATCAAAACACTGCCGTTGCTACCCAGTGGTGCAAGGTTTGCCACAAAGCATTTCCTGTGAGCTGGAGATTGCACGTTTGAATCCTGACAATCCCACAGCCATCCATGGCTGGGAGAACAAGGGTGTGCAAAAATGGCCATGCTTTAGGGAGGAAGGGGTACATACACTCTCTCCACTGTTAATCACATTTACACTAAGCACTAAACACTATGCTTTTTGTAGTCGAATTACTCAAGCTATTCGAGGAATCATTTTAGCCATAGATAGATAGAGAGAGAGAGAGAGAGAGAGAGAGAGAGAGAGAGAGATAGATAGATAGATAGATAGATAGATAGTTACCACTTTGGACAGGTAAACACAGAAGACGTTGCAGAATGAAAATTGGAGGAACAGGGAGAAAACCGCGAAGGACGAGGAGAAGATTCAGGCCAAAGAAAATGGCAGAAAGCTTTCAAAATTTGGGATCTTTTCAAACTTAACCATAAAGACAAGGCTTATGTCATGCCTAAGCAGTAGTAAGGCAGAAAGTTTAATGTTATTTTGCACAAAATAAATGCAGTGTTTAAGTTTTATTATTATTTTATTGCTATTATTTTGATCTATTAGGTTGTACTATGTTTACCTTTTTTTTTTTTTTTTTTTTTTTTTTTTAAGTAATTTAAACTGCGATCCGTCACACCTCTAACAGACAGACGGACAGACAGATAGAAAGATCTCTCGACCTTTAAAGTTGTACAGTGACTGTATTATGTTGATCTCTGATGTCACATGTAAAAAAATGTAATTTCATTTAGGAGGAAAAAATATATATATATTTTTTAACTAGTTTTATTGTAAAAAAAAAAAAAAAAAAGTGCATTATACACTGTGTGTTTAAGTGTTCCACAACATGTTCTTCAACAGCCAAATCTAGCAGTGAACTGTAATTAAGTGTTATGACCCATTTTTTAATAGACAACTCCCTGTGGTTTTAGCTGCAGAGACCAGGAGTGGAGGATGTGGAGGTGTTAAAGAGGGAGCTGGTGCAGGTACAAACACTAATGGACAGCATGACTCGGGAAAGGGAGGAAGAGTCTGCACGGCTCAAGAATGAGTATGAACAGCTGCAGAGGAATTTCACTACCTCAGAGGTGAGACTCCTGCACATGCAATAACCAAGAGGTTGAAATTGATGGCGGGGGGATTTAATCACTATCTGTACTATTTTCCTCTAAGTACGCTTATAAGTGTAAACTTTACAAAGGCTTTAGTTCCTTCATCCACGCACTGATGTACATTAGTTGGGTTAAGGAGACTAGTTTGGCTTAAGGAGACTAGTTTATGGTCTGCGCTCTATTGGCTGAAATGTGCCTAATATTTATGATTATCGCTTTTGGCGTTGAGCCTATGCAACAATCAAAAAACATTGTCAGTGTGTTCACTAATAATATAAATATATTACGCTTTGAGATTGTTCATCGTGTCATAGGCATGTAGTTTCTTAATGACTCCTGAACACATAATAGCCGCAAAGCTGCAGCTTCCCAAAACAAATTTCTAAATGGTTATTTACAGCAAAACATTTATGTGTTCAGTTAAAACAGAACAAGAAATTTCGGTTGTATTCAAGAAAATATATATTTAGAAACAAAACCTATAATATTAAGTGCACTTAGTTTTGGGTATTATTGTTTTATTTTATAAGTACTATTATATTATATATAATTATATATAATATAAAATAATTAGTATATTTTGCCCTACTTGGAATATTGTTCTATCAAATATAACGCCTTAAAGTTACATTTATATTTATGCCATTTGGCAGATGCTTTTTTTGCAGAATGACTTAGAATTGTTTCATTGGCAACTGAGCAGTTGAGGCTTAAGGGCCTTCCACAAGGGTCCAGCAGTGGCATATTGGTTTAGCTGGAGTTTCAACTTATGACCTTCCAATTAGAAGTCCAATGTGTTAACCACTGAGTTACTCCTTCCTTAAAATATGATTCTGAACATGTAAAATTCATAAGAAAATTTTTTTCTTTATTGTATATTGGTAAGCATTTGAGAAAGCTTTATACGGCTGTTCACAGAGGAAACGTATTTGTGCCGTGTCTTCGGTTTCTCACTTACCTGGGTGTTGTGCTTGTCGGTCTCTGTCTTTCCCCTCGTTCCTATTCTACCTGCTTTGCCCTTGTCTTGAAGACACATAAGCTGGAGGTAACATTGTGCTTTCATCTGCATTTTGACCTTTTTATTTTATGCACTTTATTTTCCGTTATATCTGTAAAAAGCTTCATCATTGAAACCACTGTAACTTCATTTATTTTGGTCCTGCATGATTGTCAGCTTCTGGTGGGGTTCTGCATGGTCAGGAGCAGTTTCACTTCACATTGTAAATGTTAATGCTTACATTTTTGTTCACAGTCTACTATCTCCAAACTGAAGGCAGAACTGGAAAAGGGTCCCCAGGAAGCTGCTGTGTACTCGCAGCAGATTCACCAACTACAGAGCAACCTAGACAACCTCCAGCAACAGAGCCAGGTACATAACACGCGTGAGGTACACGAATAGACTCGTCATGTCATCAGTTTTTGCCACCTTCGGCAACACAGAAGAGTATGCCATCAGCAAATCTACCACCGTCCATTAATGACCTGATTAATGACCCCTTAAATCCCACACGCTTTAAAAAAAAGCTGTGACGAGATCCTCCAGCCTTGATGGTCTTCACGATGCATATTTCCATCAGATCCCTATTGGGAAACACAGTTTTACACGAAGGCTGTATTCACTGCTGACACTACACATCCAGCCTGGGACGACAGTGTAAGGTTGTCAGCATGGTGCATTTTTATTGTACGTCAGAGTGTGCTGACGCGCTTTGAAGCCTCTATAATTAAACCAGCAGGGGGTGATGTGTGCCGTGCCACTACTGTCCATTGGGGTGATGTATAGACTCTTGTAATGGCCCTCAGCTGCCTCTGCGGCTGTTGTCAGGTGGGATTAGAATGTCGAGTGTTGTGATGTTAAGTCTCTGGGAAAATTCAGACGGCTTCTCCGAAGAAGCTGACTGGAAACCAGTCTGCAATGTCAGGGATTTGAAGCCAGGTCATCCTGGTAAACAGGCTAAATGCACCGCTGAGGCTGATGTGAAGCAAACGGAGGAACCGATAAATAATTCAAAGCATCAAAAGATTTTAGGCAAAACTAAAAGAGAGTAGTTGGTGAGATGTGAAGAAATCTAACAAATTGTCCATAAATGATCGATAATTCTTGTATCACTGTAGTGCTTGTGTCAGTACACCAATCTTTTATATCATTTCATTTCTACAACAAATGGATTGAATGGATGAGGTCTGTGGGAAGATTTAAAATAAAAGAATATAAGGCATTACTGGTACAAAGGATGACAAAGATTAAACCCCAGGAAAATATGCTCGTAAAAAAATAAACAACTGCAGCTGTCTCTGGTGTATGGAAACATCTCAGTTCATGACAGGCATTGGCTCCGTCACCACACCCTTTTAGCAGCACAGTCGTTATCAAAGCGGACTTTATAGTTGTCTCGGAGCAGAATTTAGCATACTGTCTGCTGGTGCTCCTTGTGCTATCCCAGGCATTGTAAAACTGTCGACTTCTAAATGTTACTTCATGCCAGCACTGAGAAGGTGACATTTAAAGAGATCAGCGGGATTTTGTGCTTGTCAACCTTTATTTTAGGTTCACGTTTAAGATCACGTTTGCTGGTTCCAGCATGATTAACAAAAGAGCAGATATTTTTGCCAAATGTTTCCGGACACCTGGTCATAATTATGGTGCTTATTTATTTATTCCACATTTAGTCTCAATTCGCTTTTATAATTCCCTCCACTCTTTCGGGAAGATGTTCCACTAGATTTCGGAGTGTGCGTGTGGACATTTTAGGCTCATTCAGACACAAGGGTGTTAGTAAAGTCAGGCACAGATGTAGGTGAGATGGCCCGGGGTGCAGTCAATGTTCCAATTCATCCTAAAGGTGTTCAACAGGGTTCAGGTCAGTGCTCTATAGCAGTAGATCTCCTACTCCAACCCATGCAAAGCATATATTCTTGGAGTTTGCTTTGTGCACTGGGGTACCGTCATGCTGGAGCTGGTTTGGGTCCTCTAGTTCAAGTAAAGGGAAAATTTCATGCTATCGCATCCAAAAAGACAATTGTTTGCCTTCAGCTTTAAAAAAACATTTTGGAAAAGAACCACATATGGTTGGGAAGCTCAGGTGTCCCAATAATAGTGTATGGACAAAAGCATTGGGACACCTGAGCTTCCCAATCATATGTGGTTCTTTTCCAAACTGTTTTTTTAGGAGACTCTTTTCCCCTTAAATAGTTAATTTTTTTCTTTGCAGATTTATTTTTCTTCAAAACCCTGATACATGTTATTCAATGCTGGCACTATGATACTGGTAATTAGCCTGTCTACTCTACTAGTTCTTCCAATTCTATGTATTTGCCAGATGCTGTCAGCGAAGCTGTCGCGGAAGGAGAAGGAGAACCAAGACCTGGAGGAGCGCCTGGGCCAGGAGCAGGTGTCTAAGAAGAATCTACAGGTCAACCTTCATCAAAGAGAGTTGGAGCTGCAGGAGAGCCAAGTACGCACATCAGCAGGAGAGGCCTCTCTCAGTCGGGTCCAGGCTGAGTTAGCTGAGCGTGTGGAAGAAGTTGGGCGCCTCAGAAAGGAGCTGGCTGAGCTTGAGAAAAACCAGCAGGATCTGAAAGCCGAGCGCAAACAACTCCAGCAGCAGCGGGAGGAGCGAGAAACCCAGGGCTTGCAGCAGCAGAGCGAGATCAGCCAGGTCAGATACATGCACAATGCACCCAGGCACTCATTTGGAAAGAGAATATATATATATATAATATATATGTTTATATATGCAGCTGCACGGAAAGCTCCTGGAGACGGAGCGGCAGCTGGGTGAGGTGCAGGGTCGGCTGAAGGAGCAGAGACAGCTTGCAGGAGAGAAGCTGAAAGACCGTGAGCAACAGGTTGCTGACTTCCAGCTTAAAGTTTCCCGTTTTGAAGAACAGGTAAGCAAGCTAAAAGAAAGAAATTAGCGGAAGAAAGTAGAAGTAGGCTCAGATCAGAACAGCCTGTCTTCCAGCAGGCTGCAGTTACACTTTTGATATCTTGCATAGCTCGCCAAATTGAGCTTATGGAGACATGGCACAGTTAGTAAGAAGTGGTCAGTATCAGATTAGTGTCAGCACTCGAGAAATACTCAGCTTGGATGTCAGTATCACACTGAAAATAGAAACAGTGGGATTGGTGAAGTTATTTGTCTAGAATCAGTATCATACAAGTGAGTGCAACACTGCTTTTTGTGTGGGTGTGTTCATGGAAAAAAAACGTGTTAAATGTGTGTTCCAGCTAAAAGAGAACACTATCAAGTCCACTGACCTGCAGCACCAGCTGGACAAATCCAAACAGCAACATCAAGAGCTGCAGTCTCTCCAGCAAACCACTAATGGCAAGCTACGAGAAGCACAGGTAACTGATTTTGTGCTAAAAGCTGTGGAAGCATTCGAGCTGTGTTAAAGTATTAGAAGCATTCACTATATTGTGTCTACAAGACTGGGATTCTTAACCAAAGAATCATTGATGCTAGTGGGTTGCAAGGGTGAGTCTGTATGATCTGATACCGCACAGGAGCTATTACTTTATTAAACAGTGCGTCACTGGTCAGTGTGCTCTGGCCAGAAGAAGCTCTGGCCATTGTTCTACTGGGAAAACTTGTTATTTATGTTGCTATTCTGTTGACATTTATCAACTTCCTAAACATTATTACAGACCAAGTACTCCCTTTTAGGGCAATGGTATTCCATAATTGTAGGAATAGTTTGACGAACATGAAAGAGTTTGCTTGGTGTTGAATTGGCCTTGAAATTCTCTGAATCTAAATCTGAGTGATCATCTGTGGCATTTGCTATACAAACGTGTGCGATCCAGAGGCCCCAGTTTGCAACCTACAGGAGGTAAAAGGTTCTGCTGCTAACGTTAGGATGTGGGATCCCACAGCACCCTTTCAGGGGTCTTGCAGAATTCATACGGTTTCAGTGTCACTAGGGGAACCTAAAGAATATTAGGCAGGTGATTTTAATGTTATGGCTGATTGCTGTATATATATTTTTTTAATACATTTATTAGATATAAGGAAATGCTTCCCATCATCATCTTTCTTGCAGAATGACTTGGAGCAGGTACTGCGGCAAATCGGTGATAAGGACCAGAAGATCCAGAATCTGGAGGCCCTGCTACAGAAAAGCAAAGCCAGCCTGAGCCAGCTGGAAGCTGAACGAGAAGAACTGTGTGCCAAGATCCAGGCAGGAGAGGGTGAAGCTGCTTTACTCAACCAACTTCAGGAAAAGAACCATACACTACTGGAGCAGGTCAATAAGGACACTGGTTCTCTCTCTATCTCTATCTCTCTATCTCTCTATCTATCTATCTATCTATCTATCTATCTATCTATCTATCTATCTATTATATATATCTATTATATATTATATATATATATATATTATATATATATATATATATATCGCTCTCTCTCTCTCTCTCTGGCCACTGTATTGTAACTGAGTTTCAGGGTTTTAAAAAGTATAAATTTAAGGTACATTTGGAACAGGTAAAAAATGTTGGGATTAGGTTGCGATTAAATATTTGAATCGATTGACAACTCTTTTTTTTTTTTTCTTTTTTTACATTGATATATAGAATCACACTACAGAGTAACCTTTACTTTTTTGGTCTCCTTCTGTTCTCTTATAGATAAGACAGCTGACGGAAAAACTGAAGAACCAGTCAGAGAGTCATAAACAAGCCCAAGAGAACCTTCATGAGCAATTACAAGAGCAGAAGAGCCAGCTGCGCTCAGCACAGGACCGCTGCCAGTCCTTGGAGGGTAATGCAACAGATCTCGCTGCCCAGCTCACTCAGAGCAAGGAGAGGCTTGCTCAACTCGACACCCAGGTGGGTTTTATGTTAAAGTAAAAAAAATAAATAAATGCAATGTTAAATGTCTACATTTTCCTGTTTCAATTGTATGTCATAAAATAATATTGTAAAATAATCATGGGTGATTAATTACCAGCTAAAAGCTAAGACAGAGATGCTGCTCTCAGCTGAAGCAGCAAAAACTGCCCAGAGAGCAGATTTAGAGAGCCATCTAGAAACAGCCCAGCATGCATTACAGGACAAGCAACAGGTAAATAACCAATAATCTACTCTTTGCAGACACAAACCCTATCAATGTAAATTAGGAAAGTTAAGCATTGTTGGTGGTTGTATTCCATTATACCGGAGTCTGTTTTAAATATACAGCCTGTATTAATGCAGTGTGCCTGTGTGCCCCTGAATGTAGGAGGTGAGTAAGGCTCAAGCTCAGATAGAGGAACAGGCCCAACGGCTGCAGGTGAAACAGGAACAGTGCTTGCAGCTAGAGGCATATCTGAAGGAGATCAGAGAGAAGCTGCTTGCTGCGGAGCAGAAGGCCGACACCCTGGAGAGCCAGGCTAAGGTCACCAGTAGACATCTAGTCTAATCTTTCCTTTGAGTAACTGCATCTATCAAATTTTATTTTATTTGCTGCAACTTGGAATTCCCCCTGCTACTATCTGTTCTCGAATGGCCCAAACCAAAGTTTTATTTCCACATTTTAGGCATAGAATTCTCTTCATAGCATGTTCAAGTACTCATGAAGTATGTATATGTGTTCCAGAAAACAGAAGCCGAGTTAGTAGAGCTGCGCTCAGCAAGAGAACAAGCGCAGAAGGCACAGCAAAAACAGCAACAGAAAATGAGTGATCTGGAGAAATGGAATAAGGAGCTCAGTCATCAACTTGACACCGAAAAAGAAAGGTAGGGCTTTTACCTTTTGGGTTAATTGGTTTCTGTATTTGAAGAGTGATAATGCATGAGAGATTTGAAACAGAAATGTGACTTAACTAATCAGTCTTCGTCAATATTTACGTTATATTGACAAATTTAAATTTCAAAGAGATTTAGATAAAGGAAATGTTGTTTTATCAACATGCTCAAAGACAATCTAAGGAGCCTTTCAGCATTTTAATGTGATGAAGCCTGAAGTTTAATTGCTTATTGCACCTAATGTGAACATGGCCTGTCCTACTGTATTTTAAATCTTTGACCCAGGCTGCCATTACAGCCTTGTAAGAAATGACTTTCAAAATGTTTCTTACTTTGTGCTATCATCAAAATGATGTATGATGATTTATGGCTTTTGATATCACTCCAGAGAAACATCTCTGGTCTTATATTATTTATATCTACTATTACTCATCCTTCACTGCAAATAAAATAGACTGGAATGAAGTAGAATTATTAGGGTTGTGGTTAGTGTTACAGCTAAAATGTTAAGTTTCATTTCTTGAAATTTCTATGAACACAGTAACAACAAACATTGGTTGAAATGAAATGTTCTTACTGTGCTGCTGCTCATGGTGTTTAATTCATATTTAATTTCTATTGATAATCCTTGATTTACAGAAAATTGCTTGTTTATTGCTTCATTATTTAAGCTGTATGATGGAGTGTCTCTTTATGCTTCTCTCAGGGCTGCAGCTCTGCAGGAAGAGCTGCAGAAGAAGATTTTAGCTTTAGGAGAAGCTGAAAAGCATGTGGAGAAGTTGGAACAGGAGCAGAGTGACATGAAGACCAGACTGAAGCAGCTCACTGAGGAAGGGCACATGCAAAAGGCAGAGCTGGAGAAGAAGCTCCAAGGGATGAACACAGAGCTTCAGAAAACCCAGCAAGAGAAAGACGCACAGTCTAAAGAGCTGCAGCAGGTAAAAGAGGCTCGAAGCAAGACTTCCGCAGCCCTGAAGGAAAGTCAGACCCAGCTCGAGAAAGAGAAAAGAAGCAGTACAGCAGCCTTGGAGGAGAAGGTGCGTTTTGGTTATACTGGTTTTGATGCACTCGATGATGTGGAATTTGGTCAAAACAAGGTAGAAAATAATGCTGAAAATAAATCGTCATATAATTGCTAAGGTTTTGTTTTGCTGAAGGTTGTCACACATCACTCAAGATAGAGTGTGTTTTAAGGCCAGAAACAATGTGTTGATGCTTTACGGCTACATTTAATTTTAGGGAGAAATTTGAAATAAAATACTTATTTTCCATCTATCAATGAAGCTGCAGTATTTGATATCATTAATCTTAGTACAAATTCTCCATTCATTTTGACTGTCATGCAAAACAGACTTGTGAGAAACAGGGATTCCACACAATTGCTGCCTTTCTGGATATCAGTAGCCTGACTTTGTTTTTGTTGAAGTAAAAAAAAATAATAATAATAAATAAAAATGATTATTGTTCTATTCTTCTGCTATTATTCAAAAACATTTCTTCTGTTTGCTTGTAACCAGTGATGTACATGCAAAATCTAGGCACTTTTATGAAGCCAAATGTTCTACCCTTAACAATTAAGCAACTTTTCCACACAATGTTCAAACAGCACTTCTCTCTCACAGGAGAAAGCTCATCAAAAAGTCCAGCAGGAGCTTCAAAAGAGTGCAGAAGCAACAACTAAAGAATTGAGCACCGCCAAAGCTCAATTGGAGAAAATGGCTGAGGTGAGAAAATTATTATAAAAAAAAAAACTGTTTTATTCAGAGCAAAATTGTTTAATAATTTGAATGGAATTGGATTAGGTGGAGAAGGGACTTCAGGCACAGTTCAAAGAGCTGAACGGCCAATTGAAGAAGGCTCAGGATGCACTTAAGGAGAAGGTGAAGGACATCCAGCAGGTCGAGACACAGCTAAAGACAGAGCAAGGATCTTTTACTGAGGAAGTGAAAAAACTGCAGAGCCAAGTGGCAGAACTGCAGACCGCCCAAGCGAAGAAGGCATGTGCTGTTAGCATCCATATGCAATACGATTTTGTTATTTCTGCAAGCTGAAGATTATAATTTTTTTTTTAGCAATGATGTCACACCAGTAATTAAAACCACTGAGTTAGAGATGTTTAAAGCTGAAGTAATTTGTGTATTAGAGAAGCAGGCAGTTTTCTTTTGCATATCAAATTTTAATTAATAAGCTGCATGTGTGTGATGTAGGTGGAGGAGTTGACTAAGCTGAAGGAACAGATGACTGTGCTGTCAGAACAGCTAAGTTCAGAGAAGAGCCACAGTGCAGAGCTGAAGAAAACCTGTGACAGCACCAAGGAGAGTTTGAACAAACTTCAGTCTGATTATTATGGCAAAGAATCGGAAGCATCTGCTCTGCGCCAAGATCTCAAGGTTTGTGCGTGTGGCGATCTCACTGTGGAAATTGACAATTTCAAGATGTACAATAACAAAATCCGTTGATTCCATTTTGGTTTTGGTTTTTTATTCGACCCCTAATGATGATTTGTTGTAAAAGTGAAAATGTGATCATAGAAAATATACATTGTCAACACTTAGCAGATATGAGCATTTATCTTGATTTAATATGATGTTATTTTATGTTTGTGTGTATGTTGCTTTTACTTTGTATAATTTGGTATGCATAGATTAGTTATGTGTAAAACATACAACTGGAAGCTTTGGCGCTAGACCACTAGCAGTTTTAGTACATTGTGCAATGAGAAATGATTTTTACAGTTCAGTAAAATACAGCTCTGATGTATAGGTACGTGAGGAAAAGCTGGCTCTGACTCAGGAGGAACTGGTGACCAGCACCAACCAGCTGAACAGTAGCGATGCCCAGATTCAGGAGTTGAAAACAGAAATTGCTGCACTAGAGAAAGACTTAAAGAAGAGGGATGAGAAACTCAAACAGCAGGAGGAGGCTCTACGAGAACTGCAGAAGCAGCAGGTACTTTTTATGACTGACTTTAAACCTGATCAGAGAGTGCAGATACACACATGTACTCTTTTCACCTCAGTTAGCTGCTAATCTGTGTGTGTGTGTGTGTGTGTGTGTGTGTGTGTGTGTGTGTGTGTGTGTGTGTGTGTGTGTGTGTGTGTGTGTGTGTGTGTGTGTGTGTGTGTGTGAGAGCAGGAGCTGATGCAGGAGGAGCTCAAGAAGGAACAGTCTCAGGTGGAGGAGCTGGAGGAGGCTCAGATTGGCTTGAAGAAAGAGAGGAGCAGGCTGAGTGCTGAACTTAGAGCTCTGGGTGACAAGAGTGAGAAGGTTTGCATCTGAACCAAACAACACGATACAAAATAAAAAAACATCATAAATTATATATATATAAATAAAATAATGTAATCACTAAACAATTGTTTTACTGATATTTCAAATCAAGCACCAAAAACCGCCATGAATTAAAACCATTCATGTGGAAGCACAGCAAAAGTTCCGTTTGGTGTCCTGATGATTTACATAATTGAAAACAACATAATAACCGTTGTAAAAACATTTACACAAGTATTTTTACGAGTTGCCATGTCATCTGAAAATGTGAACAGGCTTGTGTAAGTAAGCGATTAAATATTGAAATTGACTGTCAGCCCTTTATCGCGGAACAAATTAGTTATGTTGAAATAATGAAATGTAATCATTATATAATATTACATTTATAATTATTTATTAAAAAAGTAAAATAAGTAAAAAAGTCAGAAGTATACATACACTTCCTTAGTATTTGGTGGAATTGCCCCGAAACTGTTTCACTTGGGCCAAACCTTTTGGGTATCCTTCCACAAGCTTTCTCCAATAGTTTGCTGGAATTTTGGCCCACTCCTCTTGACAGAACTGGTGTAACTGGGTCAGGTTTGTAGGCCTTCTTGCTCGCACTCGCCTTTTCAGTGCCGCCCACAAGTTTTCTATGGGATTGAGATCAGGGCTTTGTGATAACCACTCAAACACCTTGACTTTGTTGTCCTTAAGCCACTTTGTAACTAATTTGGAGGTATGCTTGGGGTCATTGTCCATTTGGAAGACCCATTTGCACCCAAGCTTTAACTTCCTGGCTGATGTCTTCAGATGTTGCTTTAATATATCCACATAATTTTCTTTTCTCATGATGCCATCTATTTTGTAAAGTGCACCAGTCCCTTCTGCAGCAAAGCAGCCCCACAACATTATACTACCTCCCCCATACTTGACAGTTGGGATGGTGTTCTGAGGCTTCAAAGCTTCGCCCTTTTTCCTCCAAATTTACCGTTTATCATTATGGCCGAACAGTTCAATTTTTGTTGAGATTTTTTTCCCTCATGTGCAGTTGCGAACTGTAGTCTGGCTTTTTTATGGTGGTTTTGAAGTAATGGCTTTCTCGACCCAAAGTAACCTTTCAGCTCATGGCGGTACAGTATTCGTTTTACTGTGGATAATGACACTGTCTTACCAGTTTCAGCCAGCATCTTCACAAGATCTTTTGCTGTTGTCCTGGGGTTGATTTACACATTTCGCAACAAAAAACTTTGACGGATTCTGGGACTCAGAATCCGTCTCCTTCCTGAGCTGTATGATGGTTGTACATTCCCATGTTTTTTATACTTGCGTATTATTGTCTGAACGGATGAACGTGGGACCTTCATGCATCTGAAAATTGCACCTAAGGATGACCCAAACTTGTGGAGGTCAACAATTCTTTTTCTGATGTCTTGGTGGATTTCTCTTGATTTTCCCATGATGTCAAAGAAAGAGGCTCTGTGTTTGAGGTGTGCCTTTATATGCATTCACAGGTGTGCCACCAATTAACTCGAATGGTATCAGTTAACCTATCAGAGGCTTCTTAAGCTCAGAATGGAATCATCTGGAGTTTTTTTTGTTTAAAGGCACGAAAAACTTAGTGTATGTATACTTCTGACTTTGATGAAAGTGATAATAAAAATACATACAAATCTTTTGCTCGATTCTGACATTTAGAAAATTGCAAAAAAAACATGTTAATAATTATTGATTTAAAATAGAAAAAGTTTATTTTGATTTAATGTATAACAGTAAAGAAATAAAAGTTTTTGTGTTTTTTTTTTTAAGTGTATGTAAATATCTGGTTTCAAACTGTTTTCCTTGAAAACTAAGAAATTTGCGAATTGAATGGATGATGTTTGAAAAACATTACCCAAGGAAAATCTTAATTCTTAAGTTTTTATCATTCATTCTTATTAAGATGCTGGAATTATTCAATAATTATACTAAGTATCAGGTGCAGGCTAGTTTACGTGTGTGTGTGTGTGTGTGTGTGTGTGTGTGTGTGTGTGTGTGTGTGTGTGTGTGTGTGTGTGTGTGTGTGTGTGTGTGTGTGTGTGTGTGTGTGTGTGTGTGTGTGTGTGTGTGTGTGTGTAGGAGCTAAAGGAACTGCAGGCAGCAAAGCAGCTCTTGCTGCAGCAGAAAGTAGATCTACAGGGACGAGTGGAAGCGATCCAAGCAGCATTGGAGCAGGAAAAGAAAGAGCATCAGAACACCTGCCAATCCATCACACAGTCTCAACAGCTGCATAAAGCAGAGACTGATAAACTACATAAACAACTGGTACACAAATTAAAATCTGGTGCATACTTAATGTGTCATTTTACATATTTAGAGTATGAATAGTATCAGAATATTATGAATATGATATAATTGCATAAACCACAAATTTGAATGTTTTTGTTTGTATGATCAAAATATTTATTGCTGTATTTTTAATTATACATGGGATCAGTAATGTTTGCTTTCAAATGCTGAGACTGAGAAAAGGTGCAGAGAAAAAGGTTTAGTGTCTGTGTGCATTTATACAGGTTTAAGAGAGTTCTTACTCTGTGCTGGTTTTCACTAATTGTGTCTTGTGGATCAGCTGGACACTGAAAATTGTGCATGAAGTCCAGTTTTATACTTTCTCTCTGTATCTTTCTCTAGGTTTTGGAAGCAAAGGCTAAAGAAGAGGTGGAAAAGCGGATGGAGGAGGCAGAGACAAAGCTCTCAATGCAGGTTTCTGCACTTAATGAGAACGTTGCCACGCTGAAGCGAGAATGGCAGAGCAGTCAGCGACGTGTGAACGAGCTGGAGAAACAGACTGATGAATTGCGTGGAGAGATCGCTGTGCTTGAAGCCACTGTGCAGAACAACCAAGATGAGAGACGTGCCCTGCTGGAGAGGTTAGGAACTGCTTATCTGCCTTTTTTTTTTATCTCCCTTTCTGTTCACACACAATCCTTCTTTTTACTGTTTCCTGGCTCTGCATTCTAGGTGTGTGAAGGATGAGGGTGAGATAGAGAAGTTACAAGCCAAAGTGGTGGAGATGAGGAGGAAACTAGATGACACCACAGCAGCCATGCAGGAGCTGGGCAGAGAAAATCAATCCTTACAGGTCCTACATACACACCCACACACCAATACATGCACACAAATTTAAGTGGGGTGTTAAGTTGAGCATTGTTTTTTTTTTTTTGTTTGTCTGTTTAAATCCCACTGCTGTCCGCCCCCGCAGACAAACTCTATACTTGCTGCATTCACTACACTTTCACATTAATGAACATGCCCTTTTATTGGCCTGTAAGCTTTATATCTGATACCCCACCCACTCTCTTTCTCATAAAGTATAAAACACTCTGTATTTGTCATTTTTTGCTGGGTTCTGATGCGCATTTCTCATAAAAATCTTTCATATTACTTTTTACTGAAAAAAGAGCGATGGTTAGAAATAATTAAAGCTGTTTACATTAAAAAAAAGGCAGCTGTTTTTAATGGCATCAGAAAAATTAATTTAATTAAAAAGCAGACAATTTATTTGATATTACTTCTAGAAATCCCATCATTGCATTACAGTATTTATTCGTTATTTAAAAAAAAAATCTTATTGCATATAATATAGCATTAACATAATCTTGTGTTCATGATCATCATCATCATTTGGCAATTAATCTGCACCGATCACTGGAACTAACGGCTAAAGGCAAAAATGCATACTGATAGTTTTTCCGGCTTGCGTCTTTTCCTGGAGCGGCTGAGAAGGTCCGCTGTCATTACAGAGCTGATTTATTATACAATTTTATTTGTTAATTAATATAATCATATTTGACACATTTTCACGATTTAGTACTGTTTCAGTAAAGTTCAGTACTAATTTACATGGTGTGTTTGTGTTTCTGATTCCAGTATCCATTTTAAAAACTATTAGCCGATTAATCGGTTATCGACAAGTACAATCCAATGGTATCGGTAAATTCCACTATCGGTTGACCTCTAATCATCATGGTCATCAATGTATTCATCAAGCTTTCAGACAGGACAGCACAAATAAAATTCATGAGGCTACGATTTCATAAATGACAATACACCTGAATCTACTATGGTGTTATGCAGTTTGAGTTATGGACAAATCACTGTGCAAGCCTTTAAAAGATATATAAAACAGTTAAGGAGTTTTTGTCCTGTCTATACCATGCTACCAGAACACCTTTTGCACAAATTAACTAAGGCATTTAAAAAATACATTATTTTGCAGAAAACACACTGATCAAAATTAGAGAACAACAATGACTGTAGCATGGAAAAAGATAACAACAAAATTTTCTGAAGGTTACAACAGTCAGCAATTAGTAGGAAGTGTACAGGCCTCTGCTCTGAATGACTTCAGCACATCTCCGGCCACAGGACAGCACTGGTCTCTCACACTGCTCTGGTGTAATTTTGGTCCACTCTTCTTCCAGTCTCCTCCACAGTTCGGTGACTGTAATGGGTTTCTTGGCCATAACTTTGTCACCAAGGATTTTCCAGAGGTTCTCTATTGGGTTGAGATCAGGACTCTGGGCAGGCCATGTCATTATTTCAATGTTTTCAGTTTCAAGGAACTGCTTTACTGTTTTGCTGTGTGACATGGAGCGTTGTCCTGCATGAACACTGCGGGCTGATTGGGTGATGAATGCATGGAAGGAATCATATGTTGTTGAAGAAGGTTCTAATAAACATTTGCATTCACTCTGCCATGTAGCTGTAGAAGAGGCCCAACTCCTGCTGCAGAAAACATGCCCCAAACCATGACACTTCCTCCTCCACTTTTTACTGACTTCTTTACACACTTTGGGTTCAGTCTTTCTCCAGTTTGTCGCCAAACATAATGTTTCCCATCGGACCCAAATAAATTAAACTTGCTTTTATCACTGAAGTGAACTTTGGACCAGTTCTCCTCTGTCCACACAACATGCTCCTCAGCAAAGCTTAGTCTAGTCTTTTGATTCTTTTTGCTAATGAGAGGTTTGGTCACTGCAGAGTGGGCTTTCAGTCCAAATGCTCTTAAACGTCGAGACACTGTATGACGAGACAGATCCTTACCCTGTTCAGCGCTGAACTGGAGAGCAATTCCAGCTGCAGTGTGGAAACGATTGCCCATTGAGATCCTCCGCAGTATCCTGTCCTCTCTTGTATTTGTCTTCCGTGGACAACCAGCCTTCTTGCCGGACTTGAATGAGTTTGTGATGTTGTAAAGATTCAATATTCTTGAAATCACAGATTTGTAACGACCAACTTGTCTTGCTATGGCTGATAGGGTCATCCCTTTGGCCTTCAGCTAGACAACCTGCTGCCGGAGGCTTTCAGTCACTTTAGAACGGCCCACCATCTTGCAGAGTCAGTGAAACTGGAAGATAGGCTGCCAGTTAAATAGGGGTTGACAGATAATCACGGAAATTAGCACCAGGTACCAGATTAACACCAATAACTGGGAGGTATCTAAAAGTGTTCTCTAATTTTGATCAGTGTGTTTTCTGCAAAATAATGTTTTTTTTAAATGCCTTAGTTATTTTGTGGAAAAGGTGTTCTGGTAGCATGGTATAGACAGGACAAAAACTCCTTCAACTGTTGAGCAGTGAAGATGACATTATTTCAGAATTGTTCAATTGTTTATAAATTGTTCTCTAATTTTGATCGCCAGTGTTTGTGTGTATGTATGTATGTATATATATATATGTATATATATATATATATATATATATATATATATATATATATATATATAATATACACACACATCATTTGTTTGTTAACTGATGGTTAATTGAAACCAATAGCAAAATGTGTTCTTATAGAGACCTAAAAGGTCTTGTTAGCATCATTTTCCTTTGCATTACATACATTTTAGACACACACACTGCCTAAAATTCTTTACTGAGCATGATCTGTCTAGAGTTTATAGTTACTGTCATAGTGTTACCTCAGATTTTTGGGCAGTATTGTCTAACATATTTATTTAGTTTTTTATAGGGTATTGATTGTTCATTCTGAAAGCATCACCATTTGTATCAATGGCAGCAATATACTGTTTTATAGCAGTTTTAATGATCTACAGAATACTGCAGCATCTTTTGTAAGATTGTTGTTTTTTTTTTAGTGAACATCATGGTGTGCTGTTTCTCTTGATGCAGATAAAGCAGTCACAGAGCTTGACACGGAAGTGGGCAGAGGACCACGAGGTGCAGAACTGCATGTCTTGTGGAAAAGGCTTCTCTGTCACCATCCGAAAGGTGACCGTTCTCTTATTCTTGCCTCCTCCCCTCACACCCACAGACTCTCATGCGTGTTTGATGGTGCTGTCTGATCAAAACATCAAAGCACCAAATCAATACTATGTTAATGGTCTACTATAGGGACCCGCCTTCAGACAGGCGGCATTCAAAGTCTGCCATTTGTTTGGATTTTTTTTCCCCCTCTGTGACTGGAAAGTATTGTCCAGCAGCACTTTTATCTACTCCAGCATGTCTCTAGAGAAAGCGCTGTTGTTGTGTTTGCAACAATGGAGTGCTGATATCAGGGAGAATAGACTAATCAGTGAGACTGAAAACAAGTATTTGTTTACTTGTATGTCTAGATTGAAATCAGCAGTGTTTGATATTTGAACTTAACATTTAACAGTTGAGTTCAAAGCCAAAACCATGTACTTCACACAGTCTGATCGCCAAGTCTGTTGAGGCAGATTAGTCTAAAAAGAAAGCCAAAAAGCCCATAATGAAAGAAATGGAGAGTAGATTTTCTTTTGAAACGATTATTAATGGAGCAGATGTAGTGTGTCACAAACATAATGGCACAGAGTGTGCAGAATTCATGCAGGCCAGTTGCGTGAGATATTTGTTCCTCATTCTTCCGTGACTGGCATTATTGCGTAAAACCACCGCCCTTTTAACCCTGCGTGTGAGAGTATATTTCACTTTGTGCTTCGCGTCACTCTCTGATCCACGTAAAAATTACTCATAATATCCAGAATACAAGTGTCCAGGGATTTCTCACATGGAAGTGTCTGTTGTGCTATAACTCCAAAGTCTGTTTCACTGTCTCTCCTCCAGCACCACTGCCGTCACTGCGGGAACATCTTTTGTGCAGAGTGCTCGGCCAAGAACGCCCTTACACCGTCCTCTAAGAAACCAGTGCGAGTATGTGAGGCCTGCTACGAGGAGCTGCAGGGCTAGTAGATCTCTCCTAGCCTGCTGCTCTGCCACTCCCTCGCCAAAGACCATTCCTGCACAAGACCGCAGTTTTTCCAGACTCCGGGAACAGAAGCAGGAGTGTTGGGGTGGTAGGGCTGCAGGAATAAATGAGAACTGGACTGCTTTGATCCTCTCACTGGACATGAGGTGGCCTCAGTGAGAGAGAGAGAGAGAGAGAGAGAGAGAGAGAGAGAGAGAGAGCAACTGGAGAATCACAGCAGTCCTCACCCGAGCAGTGCCTTGGTCACCTCAGGGCCAAATGGGGTTTCAAAGAATCTAAAAGGGAAAGCAGTGCAGAATTTTAAAGTGTTTCCTTTAAGCTTGATGTTTTTTGGATGAGATTTCTCACGAGCTCTGGGCTCTATGGGGGCCAGGCTGGAAGATCTTTTTTACCCCATGCTTTTATTTTTAAAATAATTTTATTTTTCTTCAGAACAAAGCAGCAGTGAATTGCACGTGCTTCGTGAACGGGTCAGGTTAGTGCTGTCAGGGAAGATAAAAGCGCAGAGCTCTGAAAAATCCCATCCCAAAACGAATAACACTTTTCCAGCTGCCAGTGTGGTATTATTCAATTACTGATCTGAATCTGGGATCATCTTCAGCCGAGATAAGTACTGTTTTCCAATGTCGAAAGGTACCCGTGAAAGCAGTAGGAGTTAATCAGAATCTGTGGGATGGTGACAATTTCACCTCCAATGCTAGTGTTAATGGTGAACATTAAACGCGAAAACAAGAACGCAAACAAATTTCGTGTCTGATTGAACAGTCAGTCAGAGTTTACACAAGAAGCAGACACTAACACTGAAGATAAGCCATTATAGATATAGCTATATTTTTTCACTTCAATCGATGACCCATGATCTTCTATTCCACATTTCATAGTGTTGCAGCCTGAACCCTGGAAATAAACATAGTCAGGAATTTATACACAATAGCTAATAAATCTAATAACCTATAACATTGAATTGGGATAAAAATCAATATAGTTTGCTTATTTTGACTCATTTTAAGTTAACAGTGCATTGTTCACTTGGCAGTTGAATTTACAGATTTTGCTAGTATACGGTGCCACACTGTCCCTTGGAAAGCACTATTTATCTTAACTTTAACCCTAAACCTTTCCCAACTCAGTTATCATTTACTTCAAGCATGTTTTTAAACGGTGTTTGCGTATCATACATGCTTGCTATGCTGCTCCTTGTTCATTTTTTTTTTACTATTGGTTTTTATTATATGAGCTTTTCCAAATCGGTGCATTTGAGCAGTATTTTCTAGTTTTGATTGTTCCGATCAGTCTGATTTTCGACAGCATCACTTATTTGCACATGTATGTGCTCTGCTACTAAGCAATAACTGTGGTTATGTGGCTATAATTGTGTGTGTGTGCGCGTGCGTTGGACTCTGCGTTTGTAAGAGATTTATATATAGATGCTATATTGATTGTATAAAATACAGGCTGCTAGAGCACTATTGAGATCTGTGTAGCGTTCCCACGCAGGCCTCGGCATTCCCGCATCTCGTCTAAACATCTTTTTCTGTTCACAACGTGTAAAGCGTCACGCATGACACACGAGAAACGAGAAAGCATCAGCTTCAGAGATCCGTCATGCAATCACTCATGCTCATGCAATCAGTACTCTATCCGCTCGAGGAAGTGCTCAGTGGTGAATTGAGCTGTGAGCCGAGGCTCGTCCAAACACGCAAAAGACGTTGTACAGATTGTATTCGCCGTATAGTGATTTTCAGCTCTGTGGCCTGCGAAATCCGTGTATTATAACGCACCTGTCGTTATAACGAACGGCTGTACCGATGCACGTTCACAATCGTACCCGCCGCAGCGTGGTTTATTCTCAGACACACACATGCTCAGATGCACCAAAAACTGCAAATCTCATCATCCTTTTGATCATCAATGTAAAGTGAGACAGACTCGCTTTCTTTTGTCACCTACCTCTGGACTGTGTGTTTTTAAATATTTGTTTTATTAACACTGGCTTTCAAGCCTCAAGTGTTGACTACAAAAAAAAAAGTTAATAATGTTTCCAGAGGTTTGAATATTAAACGTGTTCGGATTAACTCTCCGCTGGGTCGTTGTTGTGCACGAGCTGTGAACCGACGAACAGTCGGACTGAACAGTCAATCTGAACATCGGGCTGTTTCTGTTGCGATCATGTGCTCGTGCCTTAAGTCTTGCTTTCTCTGCACTTCAGCTCGGTCACGTGAGCTGAGCAGAAAGGCTTTACGCTCGTACGTAAGCGCTCTCTGTCGGTATGGCGACGCCGGTGGTTATTAACGTGTCAAAGTGAATATAGAAAATGTGTGGATATAAATTATGTGATGTTCGTTTTTTTATTTTGTTCGAGTGAATAAACTAGGTGTTTGTATTTTCATTTGTCTTTTCATACATCTGTTCGAGCTGCACAATACGACGATAGGAAAATATTCCGGCCAATGACATTTCTCCACTTCACTGAGCTGACAGGGATCATTACTAGTATTGCATTTTTGAATAAACGTCAACATTGTTAGAAATGTACTCATGTTTCATTTTCCTTTATTTCTATATGTTAGATATTAAATAAAAACGTTAGGTTTTTTCACAGGCTGGATACGAATTTATTCGTAAAATCGTAATAAAAAAAATAAATAAAAAATAAACATGCCAAAAATGTAAAGATTCTATGAGGATTTATGTAAATGTATATATCAGCGGTGAACTCTGAATCATGAACCTCAGTTTTAGAGGTGAATCGACAGCTAACACTCGATAAAATGTGTAAAAACATCCTCGATATGGGAAAAGAAGCACTGCATGAATATGTGCGTTTCAAATTAAAACCTTCAACATTATACACATGGTAATAACAACTTTATAATGCCTGAATGACATCATTAACAGACTTTAGATCTTTTTCCCCCATTTTGGTGTATATCTGAAGTCACACATCCACATAGCTAATGTGTTTCGTGTGTGTGTGGCTTTATCTGTTCCCTTTCCCGCTCCATGGTAAAGTGGATGCTGCTTTTTCAGAAGAGAAAGTTTAGACTTGTTCAAAAGTAAATGTGTATTATATCTGATATAAGGAATAGTTAATAATAAATGGCCCACTTTATTGTGCAGGCTGTTAAATGTATATGATTTGATGCACAGATTTATTCAATCAAAAGCTTTTCATAAAACAGTACAATTTGCTTCATCTATAAACCACAATAACTGATAACAAACGTGTTAGTGTGATTTCATGGACACATTACACCAAGTTTAAATAACTTAGTGACTTAAATTGACATATTAATGACAGATCTATGAATAAAGAACATTTATAGTGGCTGTAATGGCACCCTGTGTGGAAGCTGACACTGCATTGCTTAGGTCATATTTTAAGTTTCATATTTCAAGTGAAAATGATATAATTCGAGGATCGATAAATCAAATGTGCCGAGGATGCATGTGCTAAATCACAGTGGGTGTTTATCCACACACACACCAGTATGAAGAAATTCACATTTACCAAAAAACAAAAAAACATTTATAATCATTACTGGAAAATGACAGATAAATGAAATCTTTTCCAATCATAAGTTACCAAAGGAAATGAAACACATTATGATGGTTCCTTTTTTACCTTTTATTATAAATATGTGTGGGTTTATCATGAAATTCTATTGAGAAGTGCACTAAAGGCCACCTTTATAAATACTACCTTTTACAATCAAGTATAAAAGAAGGCCACAGAATCTCAGTTTCAAAGGAAACTTTAATAAAACAAACAAAAAACAAATAAACACGACTAATACTAATCTACACCTCGGAGCAGGAGCGTCCATTTTGGCTGAATTTCAGAGCGGTAATATTCCACCTCCTGCCACATTTAGTGTTTAGTGGGTGTCGGGTTACAGGAACAGTTTAGTTTGCATTACAGCAGATTCATTATGTTCTTGGTGACACAGTGGACTTTGCCCCAATGCTGCTGTCTGGCCTGAATAAACCTCTTCGTGTGGATTAACATGGATCTGAAGGTCAAATGTAAGACTCTAGAATCAGGCTGGGATCTTGGCCAGTCAAGTAGAAACCCATATTATTGGTCCCAGTCATGTGATGTCACACAGCAGCAGTTCTGGCGAGGGTCACGTCCTCCGATTGCGTGACTCAGATCTGTGAAGACTCCACGTAAAGCGATGAGCTCTTCACCCTCGGGTGCTGAGATTCCTGCTTCAGCAGAGCACCGACCGCCTCCTCGATCTCAGACAGCCACGCTTTCTGCGGCACAAAAACGCACAATAATGCAATCGGTGACCTAAGAGACCTTTCCTGGTTTACGCGGTGCTTGTCGGCGTGACATTTAGAACGGCTGGCGTCGGAGATGGCAGAGTGTGTAATTACATCAGGACGCCGTGTGGCTGCTCACCTTAACCGATTCGGTCGGGGCCTGCAGAATGAAGACGCCGATGCACTGCTGATAACGATTCTGGTGCATTATAATGAAAGAACAGGGAAGGCCAGAGGCTGGGAAGAGAACGAAAAAAATAAATAATCACATTCCACAACCGTTTCTTACTGTTCTGAAGCTGGTGTTGGATCTGTGATGATCGCAAATGTTGAGCTATTTTATGAGTTGCTCAGTAGCTCCTAGTTTTATAAACACAAATGACTGTAAAAACATTACTCATAATCTTACACTCCAGTGCTCATGTTAGTTCTCACTTTCCAGTGTTCTGTATTGTTGAAAAATGTATGATAACACTCTTGATGTCACCCAAATGAGGATGGGTTCCCCTTTTGAGTCTGGTTCCTCTCAAGGTTTCTTCCTCATAACATCTAAGGGAGTTTTTCCTTGCCACAGTCGCCATGGCTGCTCATCAGGGATAAATACACACCATTCACCTTCACTCTTAATTTCTGTAATTCTGCTTTGAGACAATGTCTGTTTGAAAAGCGCTATAGTAATAAACTTGACCTGACTTGACTTGTTCTCTGCATGTCTACTGTATTCTACCACATTTATAGGATCCTGAGAAACTTAGTGGGAAAGGCTGAACTGTATTATGTTCTTCTCAAAGACATGAATAAACAGGGAAATATTTGGCGGTATAAAATAAACCTGTAGCGTTAAGCTGGTCTATGTTCCTGAGCTGCAGACGGTCCAGTGAGATGGGTTGATCCAGCACGGTGAAACTGCAGCCCTCCTGCAGTAACTGCTCGAGCTCCTGGCCAGCCGCAGAACGCACAGGGTGCATCTCTCCAGCTACAGACTTCTACACAAAACACAGCACTACAACGATTGGTTGCGTTCTTCGATGAAACACCGAACTCTGACCCGTAACATATCGGCTTTCAGAACCTGAATCTGAACAGTGTTTAAAAATGTTCTCAAATATCTAATAAAGTACATTTTCTGTTTTTAAATAGTGCTATCAGTGTTTAAAGGTTTCTCCTTAAAAAAAAAAAAAAGAAGAAAAATATAAACTGAAATCACAGACAGCATTTAATCCTGCTTTAAGAATAACAAGTGGTTAAATGTGAAATTGCTGAAACTCTGCACCTTTTTATTTCGTTTGACTTTGGTGATCAGGAGGAATTCATCAAACAGAAACAGGTGGGTCTCAATCAGCTTTGAGTTCTCTGTCCGGACAGGAGGAAAAAATGGTAATGAAGTTAAAAAAAAATACAAGAATGCTTTCTGGATCTGAACCTGAATGTGAATTCTGTACATGCACAGTTCAACCTCATGGTTAAATAAAATAAATAATAATAAAAATAATTCGAGAATTAAAAAAAATTTAAAATGACAAAAATATCAATGATAAATGTATATATACCTGGATGTCTGAGCTCGTTACTCACCTATAAGTGTGAGCTTCCCCTCATATCGGAGACTCCGGTGAGAGATCAGGTTTTCCAAAGTCACAGCTTTCAGCAAGTGTTTCAGATTCTGTGGGAAATTACAGCTGTGACTATACCACTCCAAATCCCAATATTCAAGGCCCAATGAAACCTCAGAGGTGTTTTGGAAGTGTGTGCAGCTGCCTGTCTCACATCTGCCCCACATACAAATTCCATTTTTCTGTCAGGCACACAGCTCGCAAATATTAAACCATGACTCATGACGTCCCATTCTGTCTTGTATTTTACATGTGCATGTGAGTGAAGCTTAAACTCCAGATTAAATTCCACTTTCCCAATAACATTCAAATCATTATCTCTTTGCAGAGTGAATTGTTTGCATGTGAGCGCTACTCTCTACATGGACATGGGAGACAAGAATCAAAACTAATCAGTTTGAAGCTGATAAAACTGAAGTGTACTGAAGCACAGTGGTGGACTGTAAGAAAGTAAATGTACTTTACTGAAGTATTTCCGTTCGGGGGGGTTTTTACTTCACTACAATTCAAAGTCAAATAACTTTTTACTCAACTACATTTTGCGAAATCTTTGTATTTATGAGCGGAAAAAAACTTAACTGGTCAAACACACAGTGAGCCACCGATTAGGGTAGAGCTCGTGCTCTGTTTTGAGCTTGTTTTGATTGAAGCTTGGGGTATCTACTTATCACCAACATACAGTGCAGCATCAGTTCACCAGCAAGCAGAACATTTTGAGAGAAATAAATGATGGAAGAAACTCCAGACTCGAACTTTTGCCACAACACCTGTAGCCTCTGGATTTTTTTTTAAGTAGTTGAAAAAAAGTTTTGGGCTCATGATCATTTTAATAAATATCTATCAGTGTTTTACTCATTAATATCATTCTATTAATAGACTGGTGTGCATTAGAGTAACATTAGAGTTTTTTCATATGAACTGAGCTGATTAAGCAAAGAATCTTTTGACAAAAATAAGACATTATAGCCATAATAAATCCTATTACTTTGGATACTTAAGTACATTTTAAGGCAAATACTTTTGTACTTTGACTCAAGTGAAAGTTTAAAGGAAGCTCTTATTTACCAAGTATATCTCTACTTTAACTCGAGTACATGCTACTGCTGAAGTGGTACGAGTTATGAGGCTGTACACGGTTTAAATGTCTTACATCCAAAACTGTCCAAACACCTAAACATTTCCAATTCGTTTAAATATAATTGCGATTTAATTAGTATAATGACTGGTTCTTATGTTACTGTAATCAGATATTTCAATATTTAATATAATTAAGCACTTAAGTACTATTATGATTGTGTGTAATTATGCAGCAGAATAAACTTTAAACAAGAACCGAGTGCTTTCACAATGTCATTGAAAAGTTCGATGCATATGTCATTTATCTCATTTCAATGCAAGCATTTATGAAGTGTAGGACTTTTGGCCTTGCAATTTGCACTTTAGTGCACTTAACCTGTGCTCGAATCTCGTTTATTTGATCTATTTCCTGTACTTTTTGGCAGAGGGACGGATGCTCTTACTGGGATATCAGCAGCATGTCTGTGTGGCTATATACTAGTTTATTTCCGCTGATGATTTTATATAACTTATAAGAAAGTGTTATCTTTCCAGACTTACACACATACAGTACATTTGAAATGACTGACATGGTGGATTTGGTTGGGATTAAAATCCCAGGCGAATTTCTTTTGATAATAAATGACCCCAACAGCTGAAAGGGAATTTCTGGTAGTTTTAAAAGACCAAGGCATTTAAATGGTTATGTTCACCTCTGGAACGTGTGCCTTCTTGTCTGCTTCCCACACTGGGAGCCACACCAAGACTTCCTTGAGCTGCTTGACTTTCTGATAGTTATCCAACCACTTCACCTTGCCCTCCAGATCATCTAGAAAAAGATATATAGAGAAAAACAGAAAGAGAGAGAGAGAGAGAGAGAGAGAGAGAGAGAGAGAGAGAGAGAGAGAGAGAGAGAGAGAGAGAAAGAGAATCAATTCATGTTCAGTTCAGCATCACAAAGATTCAGCAACAACAGGTTTTCCACCTGAGGTTTGTCCACACCTTCTAAACAAACATAACTCCTTTTGTTTTGCTTTCTAAT
The DNA here is from genome assembly GCA_039877035.1 of Silurus lanzhouensis. NCBI lineage: Eukaryota > Metazoa > Chordata > Actinopteri > Siluriformes > Siluridae > Silurus > Silurus lanzhouensis. Next base: position 9,222,366 of record JBCEWE010002369.1, on the reverse strand, counting down.
GCAATACTTGTGTTCTTTCATTCCCTTGGTGACAAACAACTCCATTTTCATTATGCACTGATTTCTGTCTTTACCTCGGGAAAGAGGTTTTAGTCATTCCATGATACAGACGTTGGAGATAATTAGCTTTCCACACCCATAAAGGTATAACCTATCATAGGCATATGCACAAAGATACATTACAGTGATATACGTCACACCACACACCCACACCCTCAAATCTGAATAAACACATACTAAAATATACCCTCTTTGACACTAGTATATAAAAGCTTTGACGTACATTTGCTAAAAACCTGCTAGTCTAGTTATAATTCACAACACAAACTGCTCTACAGATCAGGACATGCTGGAAGAGAACATAACATGAAACAGTAAAATGTTTTAGCGACCCTAAATGCCTGGAGATGAAACAAATCTGAAACCTGCCTACTGGTTGTGTGACAAAGTCAACAAACTAACACATTAGCCTAGCTTAACTGACTTAGCTTAGCTTAGCAGGGTTATTATACAAATAGGGAGCAAATGTAGCACTGAATTCTGAGACGATGCTTGAACATTAAAGGTAACATTATTCCAAGATGCAAACCTGGTAGTGTTTTTTCAGGTATTTGATTCTCTAAGCTAAGTGTTGCTGACACACAGCTCCAGTTTGTACTATTTGGGTTTCCTGAAAAGAAACTGAGTGAACGGGTGAACGGGAACAACTCGGTCTCATCACATTTATGGGTTTTGCTTTGAAGTTACGTCTCTTACCGCATGCTCCAAAGGCATCAGCCATATTATGATGATAGATAACGAACTAGAATTGCGAGCAGACAATACTCTTTTACTGTGAATAATTCTTCCTTTTCCTTCCTTTCGCTGTACTCTAACCTGATCTGAGTTCTCTGCTGATAAACACGGCTTATCAGATGTGATAAACACACAGTAGCAAAATGAAGCGCGACACGTGGTTCATATTACACCGTTAGAAAATAACATTTACCGGTAATGGAATATCCTGCATATTGTGTCTGTCCTGCTCAAACAAATCCACATTTAAAATTACAATAAATTACACTGTTTTTACTTGTACATGTTTTGGCATCTTTCAGAAAACACATTAGCATGTATTTTTAAAACTTGTGCAACTTTAAGGCACCAGTTATACAGCAGGCAGGCAGTGTTGCTGCCCATAACGCTGCCCAAGCAAGTCCCCTGTCCAATTCTGAGTTCAGATTACTGTCTCTCTGGGGTTCTTCCCAATTCCACATTAGCTTTCTCCTTGTTCCCTTGTTTCCTCTCAAAAACATGCTGGTAGGTCGACTGACTACTCTGAAATGCCTGAAGAGGCATAAATAAGTGTGCACATGATACTTTCAAATGTCATTTAATGTAATCCTGTCCAGGATTATCCTGATTAGGATCAAATGCAAAAAAACCCTCTTTTATTTAAAAACAGGATTGTATTGTGCATATATTGAAAGTTTTTAGTATTTAACATTAAGCTGAATATTTTCAAAAAAATGATGTGTGCCATAATTAATGTGTTTTTATGAAGTAATTTTTTTTTTTATGCCCGGTCAACAAAAAGAAAGGCTGAAAGTGTATATAATAGGGTATATAATAGTTGTATGTTTAGTTGGCTGTTGTATGTTTTCATTCTGTGGTCCTACTCAAATGGGATTAGACACGCACACACACACGCACGCGCACGCACACGCACACGCACATACACACACACATACACACACACACACACACACACACACACACACACAAGCATGGGAGTGTCAGTTTGCTTAAAAAAGCAATTTGAGTGCAACTATTATTCCCAGACATTAAGCCATTGCATTATCACCTGTTCATCATGGAAATATTCATGGATAGAATATTGATTTATCATGTATTCTGTGCTATAAATAAACCTACAATATGGCCACTGCTCTTGAGTAATGGCTTACAGGTTGCAGGTGTGCTAACTGATAATGACACATATTTACATATGGCTCTGTCCACCAGCTCCACTATGCTCCGTAAGGCACCCTCCTCTGCCTCTGTGCAACTCCTCTTCTCCATGTTCTTCAGGATGAGAGGATAACGTGTAAACCTGTGTAAAGGAGTCACCAGCAGATCCCTCAGCTGCAGCCTACGACACTGTTCCTTCCTTTCGCACCACTGTGGAAGGGAGAGATTATTACTGTTCCTATTATTATTATATGGTGCTGCTGTATAGTGGAACCCGGTTATCTCGCCCTCGGTTATCTCGACAACCCTATTAAGTCGACGTTTTTGAAGTGGAACCGCCAAATTCTCGCTTTTTCTTTCGCATTTTTTATCGGTTATGTCGAACCCTATATCGGAACCCTAATATCTCGAGCACAAGGGGGGGAAATATTAGAAATTTTTACGTCAGTTATGTCGATCGGCGCGGTGCAGCCGCAGAAGAACTCGCGGAAGTGGCGGAAAAATCAAACCTTACAGATACTACAGGTGTTTGTATTGTATACTGGTGAATCTCTGCTGTTAGTAAGTGCACATATGCATTTTTTTGTTAAATGTTATGCGATGAACGGGAGCGCGGCGCTGTCGCGGTATTTTGGAATTTCCCTATTTTTCCATTCACAAACTCTCTCTCTCTCTCTCTCTCTCTCTCGCTCGGCTTATCTCCCCCTCGGCATCGCGGACGTAAGTTTTTTCGGACACTTTGCTTTGTGTGTTTGTGCGGATTACTTCAGCCTGATGGTCATAAGTTTTCAGAAACTTAGTTACTGGTTTTTTTTTTTTTTTTTTTCACATGTGGACTAAATGTGAGACGCCACTGTGCAGCCGCTGTTTTGTTTTTTTTGAGCGATCTGTGTGTTTATAATGTTGGAGAATATAATAAAGGTTTGTATGGAGAATGGACGGTGGTTTGTATTGTATACTGGTAAATCTCTGCTGTTAGTAGGTGCACTTATGCCTTTTGTTGTTAACAAACGTATGTAAATTTTTATAGCATGCCTTCATCAAACAAATCGCGGCAACGCTGTTGTGTAAAAAACCCTCCAAAAACACGTGCATGCACATTCTCATTTATTAACGCACATCATGCACATAAAGAAATTTCAAGCACGTTAATATATTGCCGCCATTTTGATATTTGTTTATCTCGATCATCGGTTACCTCGATGCTTTTTGGCGACCCCCAGGACATCAACATAACCGGGTTTCACTGTATATATATATATGTATATATATATATGTATATATATATATATATATATATATATTATATATATATATATATATATATATATATATATATATATATATATATATATATATATACATATATATATATACAGTGCCCTCCACAATTATTGGCACCCCTGTTTAAGATGTGGTCGTGGACTTCTAAAAATTCTCCTTTTTTTTAAAACAACATAGAACCCAAATGCAAAAAAAGAGAAAAATCCAACCTTTTATTTAAGTACATAACTTTGGTGGTAAAAAAAAAAATCATACATTTAGAAAAAAAAAAAAACCTTGAAATCATGTGTCCCACAATTATTGGCACCCCTAACAATTCCTCTGAAAATTTTAATTGTTTTTTTTTTTTTTATATTTTTTTCTGTAGTTGCTAAGGTTGGTCAGGGTATCTAGGGACTTTTAATTAGTAATTCATGATTTCCTGTTTCCCTGGGGTATAAATATGACATGACACAGAGGCCTAATTCTCTTACCCATTTGTCAACATGGCAAAGACAAGAGAACACACCATTCAAGTAAGGCAGATGTGTGTCGACCTTCATAAGTCAGGCAATGGCTACAAGAAAATAGCCACTCGCCTTAACTTGCCGGTATCTACAGTCAGAGGAATCATTAAGAAGTTTAAAACAACTGGAACAGTGACAAACAAGGCTGGAAGAGGTCCCAAGTTTATCTTGCCACAACGCACAGTGAGGAGGATGGTAAGAGAAGTAAAAAAATTTCCCAAGCTCACCGTCACAGAATTGCATCAAAGAGTGGCATCTTGGGGTCACAGAGTCTCCAAAACAACCATCAGACGCTCTCTACATGCCAACAAGCTGTTTGGGAGGCATGCAAGGAAAAAGCCTTTTCTCACTAACACTCACAAACGTAAACGTCTGGAGTTTGCTAAGCGGTACTGGGACTTCAACTGGGATCGTGTGCTTTGGTCAGATGAGACTAAGATTGAGCTTTTTGGCAACAAACACTCTAAGTGGGTCTGGCGTAAAACAAAAGATGAGTATGCCGAAAAGCACCTCATGCCCACCGTGAAGTATGGTGGAGGATCTGTGATGCTGTGGGCCTGTTTTTCTTCCAAAGGCCCTGGGAACCTTGTTAGGGTGCATGGCATTATGAACGCTTTGAAGTACCAGGATATTTTAAATAAAAACCTGATGGCCTCTGCCAGAAAGCTGAAGATGGGTCGTCATTGGGTCTTTCAGCAGGATAATGATCCAAAACATGTGGCAAAATCTACACAAAAGTGGTTCAGCAGTCACAAACTCAAGGTCCTCCCATGGCCATCTCAGTCCCCAGACCTCAACCCAATCGAAAACCTGTGGGGCGAGCTAAAGAGAAGAGTGCATAAGAGAGGACCCAGGACACTGGATGATCTAGAAAGATTGTGCAAAGAAGAATGGTCAAAAATCCCTCTCTCTGTGTTCTCCAATCTTGTGAAATGTTATAGGAGGAGATTAAGTGCTGTCTTGTTGGCAAAAGGAGGTTGTACAAAGTATTAACATCAGGGGTGCCAATAATTGTGGCACACATGATTTCAATTTTTTTTTTTTTTTCTAAATGTGTGATTTTTTTTACCACCAAAGTAATGTACTTAAATAAAAGGTTGGATTTTTCTCTTTTTTTGCATTTGGGTTCTATGTTGTTTAAAAAAAAAAGGAGAATTTTTAGAAGTCCACAACCACATCTTAAACAGGGGTGCCAATAATTGTGGAGGGCACTGTATATATAAATATATATATAAATATATATTTATATATATATATATATATATATATATATATATATATATATATATATATATATATATATATATATAAATAAAAGTGCATCTGGAAAGTATTCACAGTATTCATGTATATTTACAACTTTCCCAGTATTCACGCATCACTTTTTCCACACTTGAATAACAGCCTTATTCTAAAATGGATTAAAAATGGAGAAAAAAAATCCACAAACAATACCCCATAATGACAACATAAAAGAAGTTGTTTCAAATCTTTGCAAAATTATAAAAAAAAATAAATAAATAAATAAAATCACATGTACATAAGTATTCACAACCTTTGCCGTGACACTCAAAATTGAGCTCAGGTGCATCCTGTTTCCAATGAACTTCCTTGAGATGTTTCCAAACTGGTTTGGAGTCCACCTGTGGTAAATTCAGTTGATTGGATATGATTTGGAAAGGTACACACCTGTCTATATGAGATCCCACAGGGAACAGTGCGTGTCAGAGCACAAACCAAGCCATGAAGTCCAAGGAAATGTCGGTAGACCTCCAAGACAGGATTGTATCGAGGCACAAATCTGGGGAAAGTAACAGAAAGATTTCTGCAGCATTCAAGGTCCCAATAAGCACTGTGGTCTCCATCATCTGTAAATGGAAGAAGTTTGGAACCACCAGGACTCTTCCTAGTACCGTGACCAAGAATGATGGTCACATGGAAAAAGCTCCTGCGATTCTCTGTGGAGAGAGGAGAACCTCTCAGAAGAATAACCAACTCTGCAGCACTCCACCAAACAGGCATGTATGGTAGAGTGGCCAGACAGAAGTCACTCCTCAGTAAAAGCCAAATGACAGCTCACCTGGAGTTTAACAAAAAGCACCTGAAAGACTCTCAAATCATGAGAAACAAAGATTTTACTCTTTGGCCTGAATGCCAAGCGTCATGTCTGGAGGAAACCAGGCACTGCTCATCACCTAGCCAATACATCCCTACAGTGAAGCATGGTGGTGGTAGCAACATGCTGTGGGGATGTTTTTCAGTAGCAGGAACTGGGAGACTCGTCAGGATCGAGGGAAAGATGAATGCAGCAATGTACAAAGACATCCTTGATGAAAACCTGCTCCAGAGCGCTCTGGACCTCAGACTGGGGCGACGCTTCATCTTCCAACAGGACAATGGCACTAAGCACACAGCCATGATAGCAAAGGAGTGGCCACGGGACTCTGTGAATCTCCTTGAGTGGCCCAGCCAGAACCCACACTTGAACCCGATTGAACATCTCTGGAGAGATCTGAAAATGACTGTGCATCAACGCTCCCCATACAACCTGATAGAGTTTGAAGTTCTGCAAAGACTAATAGGAGAAATTGCCCAAAAGTAGGTGTGCCAAGCTTGTAGCAACATACTCAAAAAAACTTGAGGCTGTAATGGTGCCAAGGATGCTTCAACAAAGTATTGAGCAACAGCTGTGAATACTTATGTACAAACTTCTTTCACATTGTCATTTTGGGGTATTGTTTGTAGAATTTTGAGAAAAATAATGAATTTAGTTCATTTTGGAATAAGATTGTATATATATATATATATGTGAGTTACGGGTTAGTGTGACTGCAAGATAACACAGCCCTTTGGTGGGAAAATGGCGGACAGTACAGGGTCAACTAGCAGCAGGAAAATGTGTGCATACAAGTCATTGGGAGCATTTTATATTAAATGCAACAAAGAAAGATGTAAATATATATATATATATAGACTATTAGTGCTGTAAAAACCTGCAACGCAACACACATTAATGCATGGTACCCTTTCGTTACTCAGATATAAAAAAAATAATGATAACTCCACCAATAAATAATTTTTGATCACAATTTTTTTCTTTACTGATGTGCCTCGTTTGAAGTCTCATATCAAGCGCACAAATCCGCCATTATGCACACATCCGGCAGTTAAAACTGTCTGTGTGGAAACATATCAAAAGTTTCATTTGGTGTCCAGATGATTGACATCATTTAAAACACCGTAATTACTTTAAAACATTTACAAGAATATTTTGTCTTCATGCTCTATGTTGAGTTTGGTTTCACTAATAATAAACATACATGTGCATAAAGCATCAATATTTGTTCATGCCCATGTTGATTAGAGTATTAAAAACTTGAAATGTATTCATTTAAGGTACATTTAGAACAGATACAAATGTGTGAATAAGTTGCGATTAATCACGCAATTAAATATTTTAATCGATTGACAGCCCTAATATATATCAACTTTTTAAACACCTGTCACCACCCTGTCAGAGAACACTGTAACAGCTATTAGGCCATGAGCTAATTCCATTTGAAAATGGAAATTTCACACCTGAATGTACCCTAAAACTATACTAGTCTCCTGTTGAGTATCTCCTGTTGATGGTCTATATAATAAGCGGAATGTCGATATTATTGCTTTTGCCTGACTGGTAGCCAGAAGACAAATAATGCTTCATTGGAAATCCCCATGCCCTCCTGCTCATTTCTCTTGGTTAAAGGACCTAATGTCTTTTCTTTATTTGGAAAAAAATTGAAACACCCCACTAGAGACTCTGTTAACTTATTTTACAAAATCTGGAATCTGATGATTTCCTTTGTTGAGACTATACCATCATTGTGGGACACCCAAAGGGATACTTTGGGTTGGGTGTGGATAAGGAGGATGTTCTGGTTATTTACATAACTTTATTCATTTTTATGGATGTTTTAAAAAAAGAAAAAAAAACAGGTTGTGTTATGTTTCACATACACCATGTATATTTTGTATATTTTTTTCCCAATAACCTGCTTAATAAATAGGAAAATAAAAGAAAAAAAACTCTACTAGTATAACACACCTTTACATAAGAGCTGACGTCCTCTCTGGCCTTCAGGGTGTCTAAATATAGAATGGCTTTGCTGTAGTTCAGACAGTACTTTTGCAGACAGTGACATATGCTCTCACTAAAAGCCTGAAAAGTTAAGTACAAGGGTCTGAGAAAACATGTTCTTCAGGTATAACTACATTAAGTAAGGCATGCACAAATATTAAATATAGACTTAGACAGATAAATGATATATAAATTAGAAGTTTAATCTGACTGAGATACAGCCAAAAGCAAGCATTCTTGTGCACACATATGTAAATGCAATGTATACACACTGTACAATGTATACACACATGCATACATACACGGGCTAACACGACATCGGTAATGCCTTACCTTGTTGAGAATGGCCAGCAGGGCCTGTGTTGTATTGGTTTCTGTAGAGTCTGGTGCGGACCACAAGTCTTTAACTACACGCAGTAGACTGGTCAAGAAGCCAAAACTAACCTGCAAGCAGTCAGCCAACACATACAACACACTATGAAACGTACAATTCAACTAAACTTTAACTTATTGCAAGACTATTAAGAGACAATTAGTAGTAAAGTGGAAAAAATATGCATTTTGTGTGTGTATATATATATATATATATATACAAAATGTATAAATGTATATATGTAAAATGTATATATAAATACATACACAAAATGCATATTTTTTCCACTTTACTACTAATTGCAAAATTGCTGTTTAATTATTATCTTTTTATTACATAACATAGAGAAACCAATATCCCAGTCTCTCAAAACAGAACAAAAAAATTTATTTTTAACTATCCAACTGTATGTAGCAGCTGAGATAACAGATGCTGTACTTATAGCCTAATTATACATTCCCCAATTTCTGCTAAAGAGATGTGGGCTAGTCGAGGTGGATGAAAACAGATAATCAGGAAGCAATAAATGCAGGCGGATGGTGAAAAAGCAATCAAATTTGCATTCTTAGCTTTAATTGTACTTTTCTTTGACTTTGATGTGGTTTGTATTGAATGTACTACAAGTAACCAGGTTCTTATTTAGCTGTTACAACACCCTGAGGTGGCAAAAAGCCCTAAACAGATGTTTTGTCTGTAACTTGCCACCTATCTGTATATGTACTTTTAAATGTTTCGTACCAGGCACAGCTCATTGAGGTTGGCAAAGAGTGCCCAGGAGTCAATATCTTGTAGACACTCCCTTATCTGCAGCTCTGTCAGAGTGGACAGAAATACCTGCACACAAACCAGAGGAAAAGCTATTTAGGAATAACAGAAGGTAACATATATGATTGTGGTTCTACAAGGACGACGCAAGAGATTTTCGGTTTGAAAAAAATATAATACTGCGAGATTGAGCAATGCATGTAGCTTAGAAAACATTCCCCACAATGTCGCGCTCATCCTTGCCATACTCCCTGCACTCAATCAAACAACCAGCAGCCTTTTACACTTTTCATGATGACCCAGAAACAAACAGCCCCAGTGAAGTCAGCAAAGCAACAATTACCGAGTGGAATAATAGGTTTACATTATGAAACAAAAAAAACCCAAACGTATTAATATTTTAAACAATATCTTATTAGTGTATACCTCTTTCAGCACCATTAACTGGTCTAGGAAGTACACACACTCGCTAGTAAAGAGCTCCCAGAGGGCCTCCTGTCTTTTGTGTGCTTTTGGCTCTTCTACTGCCCTCAGCTCAGGCTGACTTCTTAGAAATTCCTCCAAAGTCAAATCCTGGGGAAAAATAAAAGAAATAACCATGACCTTCCTAGAGATTTTTACACATATGCTAATATGAATGACAGCATTTAATGACCTTATATTGGACAGATTGACACAGTTGAGATAGTTACAGATTCTATCAATCCTTATCAAACTAATGCTGTGCTTTAAATGTACTCCTGAACACGTCATGTAAACCAGAAAAAATGATCTATGCGAAATAATAAACCGTACATTTGAACTATTCCATTACTAAACATTAGCTACATATTCGATATGTTTATATTCGGTATTTAAATTATAAAAAAAACCCAAACTTACTCCCATATTCAAATGAATACCCATTTTAAATTATTTAAATTCTACAGTCAATCAACCAAAACTATAACTCTGCTTACTCTGTGTCCAAAAGATCAGATCTGACCACGTTTACCTTGTACTGCTGGAAATGTGTATTTCTCCACTCCTGGATCTGAATGGCTGTTAAACATTTTTCAATGTCTGCCACTACACGTGTCCTGCCTTTATTCTAGAAGAAAAACAAAACGATCAATTTCTATGCTGCCCACAACAACAATCATAATACAGATTGCACACATCCAAAAACATGAGGTGTATTGAGGAGTGAAAATGGTTATTCCTCTAAAACACCACATATCAACTCAATGTTTACTTTCTTATTATTATTTTTTTTTTTTTTTAGAATGTGTTCACAGTCAAGGTACTCCTCTGTATTGTAGAGGGGTGCCTGTCTCACGTGTACATGCACATGGCTTGAGGCTAACCCTTCTGACAGGGAGGCAAGGGCAACGGGGTTCTTTTGTCTCGCCTTTCAGTGTACTAGCCAATCAGATTTCAGCATGGTCATGTGACAACCAAGGTGACTTTATGTGCTGATCGACTTGACAGTGAAACACGACCAGTAATTTACCTGGTGCAGCTTAAAAAAGTCATGTGCTGCATTCACTATTTAGTTCTCACACTGGTATTACTGAGAAAAGCTCAAACAGGCAAACAAGATTCAGTGATTAAATGCAAAAAAGTAGTCAGATCATTTGTAGCAGCTTTTGTTATATTTACTATAAGTTATCCAGGGACAAACGCAAGTCTGTATGATGCCGTGGCTTTTCCGACTTTGTGTTTAGTTCTTATTTTAGTTCGGTTTTGCATATGATTATTTACATGTTGGTAACTTGACAGATATAGAGGGAAAGGAGGACATGTAAATCTGCTTTGACTTGAAATAGGGCAGGGAACAATGTCTACTTGACCTTAGCTGTGTGTGGGAAAAAAGCACAGCATTTGAGACAGCACAATTACAAAACGCTTAGTTTTTAATGCATGAAATGTTCTTCACCTACCATAGTGCGTTTTGAAAAAGGCCACTTTGATTTCTTCGTATCTATACATCCAGACAAAAAAAAAAAGGTTTTAGACACACTACCAATATACAGAAAAAAACATACATAATACCATGCCATCCTGATGTATAACACTGAAACATGTAGAAGATTTTTATATTAGGATTAAAAACAATAAAATGGATCAGCCTTTTAGTTTGGGTTGGTTGAAACAATTTGTGAAGGCTTATGATGATAAATGGTGAAATTATGAACCTGAAAAAGTGGAGCGGTTCAAAATATCGACAGCACCATTGGTAACAAAAAGATCACCAGGAGATACATCCAATCCAGGAAGAGTGACTACTACAGAGCTCCGCCTTCTTTCCTGCAGTCTGCTGAACACAAAGCAAATGCATGGGAAACAGGTTAACGGAGGTAAATGCTACACAGGAGTGGAGAACATTTCAGTCCTACGGCGTGCAGTTCATTCAAAGTATGACATATGATCTGGCTATATGCTAAACGACAGGTTCTTACATAATCCTTGTGGCTTTCCTTTCTGTGTTAACATAATCTATGTGTTTTTTTACAGTATGATTAAATCAGTAGAAAAAACATTATCATAAATTAAATTACAGATGACCAGATACCAGAATTATGATTTAGTACCAGGATAATGCGAACAATAATTTGGGTAATAAAAAGTATATAAAAAAGAAAGAAAGAAATAATTGAACTGGGAGAATTATACTCTTCGCTCTAGTTTGCATGCGAAATAGCATCGGTTTATAATTAGTTGTAAATTAACTTTGAAATGTAATCATAATTGCAATCACAGTTGCAAAAATGAAGACAGGCTTCACGAGTCTCGACACAGGAGAAACAGTTAGCCACATGCCTAAAGTAAACAAAGTGGGGTTTTGGTTAAAAGCTCCTCAGCATAAAGCTGTCTAACTGAAAGTGAAATTATGGTTCTTCTTGTGCAGATGCTTTGCCAAGTTGCTTAACTGGAGGGTTTCTTTATCTCATTTAGCATTTTGCTTAATCTTAAGTTGAACTTGAGCTAATCAGCAGGGTAATTAATTTTTTTTTTAATATAAACTGTAACATCAAAGGTGTCATAGTTCTATACTGTATAATCGAATAATTAGAGTGTATTGAGGTTGGATTTGGACTGTAATTAATATAAACAGTCTGCTACAACGGCTTAGGACCTCACTTTCCATGAACAGTTCTGTATTTAAACGCACATTCAGCACATCTCAACAATGATCAAACTATATTGAATGGACATTCGGTTCCACCCAGTTCACCTTCTTCCTCTATAAAACTGTTGTCACAGTCACCACTGTCGTGCTAATTAGTGATTAACTTATTAGAATTGAACTTATCAATCAAAATGTTATAACCTCTTTATCTCTGTATAGCTGCTTTGGGACAATGTCCTTTGTTAAAAGCACTATACGAATAAAACTTGGATTCTGATCGAATTGAAATGATAAAAAAATATATATATATCTATATTTAGCTTCAAGGAAATAATAAAATCATGTGATTCAATTTAGTTGTAAATATGATGTCAAACTTTATTACAACATTGTACAGCTCTTCCGTCCTTTTATTAACAAGGTTATCAGGTTAGAGTGGGTCATGAAAACAAACTCGAAACTTTAGTTTTCTGTGTTTATATAATACATGCCGCTGTTTTTCACACATCGAGTTAAACAATACGAAATAAGTGGAGAGTGTTCATTTCTTGTGAAACCAGTTAAGAGGCAAGATGGTAGAAGCAACACTTTGATTTGGATCATATGCAGGTAAAATTCTATGATGTAAACATTCACTGGGGGGAAAAAATCATTACGGCAGAAAAGAGGCGCAAGAGCTTTAGCCGGACTCAGGTTCTGTCTCTTTTGATCCTACACTGATTGTATTTCATCTGCTTTATTCTCAAGTCATCACAGTTCCACATTGGCCTGTGCTATACAATGGCAGAAAACCTCAGGCATAAAAACCTTAAATACATTTGACAGCAACTTGAAAGGCTGGTTTTTGAATTCCACCCTTCATGTTGTGACTGTCCTCTCATGAAAAAGCCTAAATGCTGGTGGCCAAGTGTGCTGCTGTGTATATCCGCATGACATTTTAGGAATTTTGAAGCAAAATAAAAACAGTGCTCAACATTATTTGTGGTCAAAATATATTCAAATTCAAATGTGCAAATAACCCAATGGAACAACATGTACAAAGAGAACTAAAATCATGGTGATGTCAACATAGACAACTCTTATCAGTGTTTATCAGCACCTGACTGTAATGATACTGTAATAATAAACAAAACTGCCCTAGATGCAGTTACCTTATAGCAATGACATCCAAGGCTCCCCACCTGCTTTGATAGACCTTTCGAAAAACACATTTTCTGCTTTTAAATGTTTAAGCTTTGGCTTCTTGTAACATTATAAAAAACTGAGTTGATGCTAGTGGTGGTCAGCTAATTCGCATTTTTCTCTACTACACACAAAGATTAGAGTTACACGACCCAACAAGGAAATCATTGGTCGATGTGCCCTGGTCCGGTTATAAATATGGCACTTTGAACTAGCTCATGAAACGAAAACAGGTCATCGCTAATTCTATCACAAAACACATCCATAATGCAATTCGCATCTCAATGAGGCCCAGTCTAAGTATCAAGTCCCAGATCACAGTGCCTCCACAAAGAATTGGGCTTTGTCCTTGCACCTCTGCCAAATAATGATGCCCTCAGTCTCAAGCTCTCTCATCCATTGCTTGTCCTAGAACAAGTTCTGTTATCGAACTGTGCCACACCATAATTACGGCCTCTATAGCTGCCCGATTACCGCTCATTAAAAAGAAGCTCTTCGTCCAACAGGCAAGATATACAGATCTACTGAGGGAAAACAGCAATAATGAGTGTCTGTATTCCAAACAAAAGAGTAGGACTAGAATGCCTCAGCATTCTGAGTTCATTTGCCTCACACAAAAGTGGGATCACAGTAAACAATGGGTTTCCAATGGCCAGCTCTATTAGTGCTGCTCCATACGGTCTGCTCTTAGATGTGAAATGTTCTATTAGGCTCGGTTAGCATGTTTCCACTTAAACAAATTTGTTAATAAAACAGGACCTCAAATTAGTGAGGAAATGAGGAAAAAGTAAATAAAAGTTCTATGTGGTACACATGTAAATCTAGGGGCAGAGTTCATGCAAATTGCTAAAGATAGTGGGGCTGTATACCTACCTTTTATGACTTGGCTCTTTCACCTGCAGTGAAAAACATAAAGTTAGCACAGGCAGTAAACAAGAAAGTTACTACTGTACAATCATTTTACATTGATACTGGCTGAAGCCTAGCAAAACATGTCAGTGCACATTAATAAGATATGCGTGTCAGAAGCAATGTTTTTCATTTTAAAGTTCCTTTAAAGCCCCTGAACCTGCCAAGTTCTGCCTATAAAGGATGCGTCCGAGTGAATACATAAATTGAAGGAATGGGTTTTCCCTTTCATTCTTTTGTATGCCCACTGACCCCGCCATTATTCGGGGCCTGTGGACTGTGGGAAGTCGGGGCCCATCAGAGAAGCCTCCCTGAGGGGGTCTGGGGACATGGGTTCACTCGAAGCTGTCGGCACATGTATATACTGATTCACTGCAGTCAAAAGAGCTCATTGTGAGGAGCCGCCACAGGAGGCTGAGCCGAATGACCATGGAGACTTCAATTGGAAGGAATGCAAAGGCTCTCTGTGTGATATATTGCGCAACAATAAAAAGAAATCACACTTATGACCCCCCCCAGATTAACTGTGACCGATTTTGATGAGTAAATTCTATTTAAATGACCGTTATCGCTGTGTTATGTAAACTACGGGCCAACATTCCTCCATCCAAAGTTGATATACAGTAAACTCAGCTTAGCAAAACTAAATTCACTAACATGGGGGTATTATTTGTACCTTACCTCTCCAGTATCACCCTCAGTATTAGCACTTTCATTCAAATTCATAAACTCCTGCTTCACGTGAAGGCCAGTGCTGCTGATCGTCTTTGATCTATAAGATCTGACTTTCCCAGGAGTCACCAAGTCATTGGAGAGACCATTATGATCACTGTCCCCATTAGACTGGTTCACAATGGTAGCAAGAGGAGATTTCTGACGATGTACAGGTGACAGAGGGCTCCTGGGTGAGGACGACTCAGTCGCATCAGGTTCCTCCTGAGTGCTGTCTATCCTCACTGCTTCACGGCAAGGAACCCTGGTGCTCCTCATTCTCCTCAGAGTGGGAGATGTAGAGATGCGAGCAGGCGCCTGTCTGTCAAACTGAAAAAGAGGTGTGGGCATGGTGTCCACCTCATTCAACGAGCCACATCTCAGTCTAGACGAGGTCCGGGACAACTCAATCCGCATCGGGAACGGATTATAAGTTTGGGTCTCTTTGTCCACGACTGGCTCGTGAGATGTTTGGGTGTGGGCATCGGCAGTTTTTTCCATGTCCTTATCGTGCCATTCGATGTAGGTCCAGTCCAGGGTTTTGCCCACATGCTTCCTGTTTTCTATTATATGCTCATTATTTATGTCAGTCATCTTATGCAAAGCGGCATGGTCTCACCAAAGAGCTGAAAGTAAAGACCTTGCTCTGGAAGAGTCAGTTCACTTTGGAGCCATGTTGGAGAAAAGGAACATCTGGGGAAAAATAAGGAAAGGTAAAAAAAATTGGAAACTGACGTTAAATCTATAAAGCTCTATTAATACAGGAGACCTGTTTAATGCGTACATGAGCAGCTTGTGCCAAAATGGCTTTAGTTAAATGTCACATTGTGGAAGGTCTTGGATAACTGGCTATAACCCTGGTTTGAACTTGTGCACCTGATCCTAAGACCTCACTTACTGTCCAACACATCTGCATCAAAATGGTCAAATTGTTCCAGCTGTTTTAAAACAATGATCTACACTGCACCTGTTGCGTTATTGTGCACAAAGTCATGGAGTCACTGGTGTTTAAGGACATGATGTTAAAACGCATAAAAGGAATTAAACATATCTATTACTAAGTAACAAAAATGTTGTAAAAATCCTAGTTACTTACGTTTTATTTCAGTTCTCCGTCCTGCCCATGAGGCGATGCGTGTATCTGTGTGTTTATAAAAACACTCCCGCAATGTTTCCTCTCAGTAAATAAAACAGAGGTCTGAAACAGGTAACTTTCAGCTACCATAAAATTGTTTAAACATTTTTTTTTTCAAAACTAGTTTGGTAGTTTTAAAAGTCCTGCACAAAAACAAACTACTCCCGACGCAATTGCCGTCCGTTTGCGCACAATAGACAGAAACCCCGGTTGCCTTGTTGACTATATGAGGAAAGTCCGAGTGGGCGGAGCGAGTCGAGATGCACACTACCCTACTACATAGTACACACAAGTAATACAAGGCTGATCAAAAATAGTATACACTCTGTAGTAAGCTAGTGTGATTGTTCCTACTCAGTCGCGTGTGGATGTAGTGCGGGATTATAACTTACACACATTACACACAGGATCAAATTCCCTTTGTATCGTGACCTTAACAAATGTGACTATCCCAAAATTCCTGTCGTTACCACAGCATAGTAGGATGGCATTTGGCACACAGTGAGATTTCAATAAAATAAAAACCAAACAAAAGAAAAAAAAATCTAATCTAGCTCCAGAGGAGCTGCTCATTATTTCATTATGAATTAATTAGCCTGGTAAATCCTGTTTAGCAGCATGATAAACCTTTTAAAAGACGTTTTGTTTGGGAGTGTAACCCAGGAGACAAACACAGACACACACATATATTACACACACACACACACACACACACACACACACACACACACACACACACACAAATATATATATATATATATATATATATATATATATATATATATATATATATATATATATATATATATATATATATATATATATATATATATATCACACACATATATATTCATACAGGCCTATAATGTATTTTTTATTTAATCATCTTGGCACTAAAGTGTACTAAAGGGTCATTAAACCAAAGTCTATTACAATAATGCAAAAACATTTTTCAACCCCGTTTTGCTTGAATATATAACTATTAAAAAGTTACAAAATATTGCAAAAAGATTAATCTTATATTAGATATTAATATTAAGAAAGGTAATGACTAAATTGTGTATTTCCATTCACTGTTCATTTACACTCTCAGAAAAATCCTTTACTTTCCTTGTAGCTGAGTGGGTTTATTACATTATATCCTTTTTTACATTTACATTTGCGGCATTTAGCAGGCGGCCTTGTCCAGAGCGACATACAAAAGTGCTTTAAGTCTCTAGCAATGAATAAATCTACACTGGTACGTTAGATTACAAACTTTAAACAAATCAGACTACAACTGATGATATTTACAAAACAAACTTGGAAAGTGCTAATTTAAGTGTTTCAGGAACAGGTAGGTCTTCAACCGTCACTTAAATATAGCCAGGGACTCTGCTATTTGGACATCTAGTGGAAGTGCATTCCACCACCTCAGTGCCAGAACAGAGAAGAACCTTGACGTACAGGTACCTCTCATTCTGAGAAAGAGTGGTACCAGTCGAGCAGTGCTGGAGGGTCTCAGACAGCGTGGTGCAGTGCGAGATGTAATGAGGTCTCTGAGGTAAGATGATGCTGGTTCATTTTTGGCCTTGTAAACAAGCATCAGTGTTTTGAATCTGATACGTGCAGATACTGGAAGCCAGTGGAGGGAGCGCAGCAGTGGGGTGGTATCGGAGAACATGGGCAGATTGAACACAAGTTGTGCAGCTGCGTTTTGGATTATTTGCAGTGGACGAATAGCGTTCAGAGGAAGACAACAAGCACCTGGGCAGCCTGTGTGGACAGAAATGGTCGAATCCTAAGGATGTTGTAGAGACGAAATCGACAAGAATGATCCACATTTTCCATTTCCAATAGGTCTCTTTTACATGGTAATGGAAAATGCTATACACCTTTACTGTACACTGAAGACATTTGAGTTTAAGATTTGAGGATTTCGTCTCCTGATGTTACTTCGAGATATGTTAGATAACATTGAACCTTTGAGGATGGACCACCCAATTTTCAGGTGTGCAAAAGTACAAGAAGAGAAAATGTGATCAAACATTTCATATTTCGTTAGATCAAATTTGTGACCCAGTAACACTACCAAACTGTTGCTTTCTTCTGTGTGATGTTTTTCATGGTTTGGTTACTTCTTTGACAATTATGTACATATTCCATTTGTTTATTTCTTGTCAGGCAGGTTCTAGAGCATGATTCAGATGCTGTATACTGATCAGTGGTGGTTGAGTGATAAGTTTTGCTCCTGATCGAAGGTTGTATGCTCAAATCGCTAAGCAAAGCAATTAAAGTTTAATTGTATCCATTCACAAATTACTATATGAACATACTGCTCCTTGTTATTCCTAGGACCAGAACTTATAAATACAATAATACATATAAATACAAATGGTTAAGTGAAGGATTATTTAACAATTTTAAGTAGTAAGAAATAAAAAATTTTTTTAAATGCACCAAAAGTCACAAGTAACACACAAGCAACGTGCCTTGCAATGTCTCCAAATTCTTTTTTTCTAAGCTTCAAAATGGCTTGCTTTTCTTCCATGCTTTTATTCATATTTGTCATCCTTTTCACACAAATATACAACCTTCAAAAGTAAAATCCAGGAATCAAATTAATGTTTAAACAGTCAATCTAATGCATACCTGGGAACCTTTAAGTTCACAGTTCTAATATTTTTAAACACTGGAAAAACAGTTGGGTGGTAAACATTTACAGCATTTAGCAGAAGCACTTATCCAGAACGAGAGTTGAGGGTTAAGGGCCTTGCTCAAGGGCCCAGCAGTGGGAGCTTAGGGAAACTGGGATTTGAATTCACAACCTTCGGATCAGAAATCCTAACCACTAAACTACAATTCTTTTTTAGAAGGTGGGTACATATATAATATAAAGTCCCAACAAATCCAAACGACCAGACTGAGGCAGGAATAAGGTTTTTTTTTAATGAAATACATGTCATAATTAAACCACGTGGTGTTTCCTGAAGTAATTTAAATGTGCACTAGATGGCAGTGTGTACATTAGTTTGGCCCTAATTGTGACTTTTTTAAACACTTACAATTAATTATTGTTCATTATTGTTATTCTTAATCATTGATAATTGAATGTGAATCAGTGTGAACAATAATCAGTATAGGCTGTTTTTTCCCACTAATAGTAAGCCAAATGTAATACATCAATGAAAAAAATCATTATTTCTCATTGAAATGCAATGCCTGTTCAAAACAATAAATCACTACCTGGATTTAACTTAGCAAATAGGTAAGACCCTACCTTTAGATAATTACTGCATGGATGATTATGTTTCAGCTGGCAACAAGTTATTTAACCCTAACTGATGCAGTGAGTAGCTTCTGATTTCTTAAACATCCATGTCGGAAGACACATCCTGTGGTCATGGAAAAGATGTTAATCTGTTTCAGAAGCGTCAAACTATTGGCATGACTAAAGAAAAGAATACACCTAAGGAGATTGCTGAAACTAATAAAATTGGGTTAAAAACTGTCTAACAGATTATTAAAAACTGGAAGGATAGTGGGGAACCATCATCTTCAAGAAAGGAATCTTGAATGATTGTGATCGGCGATTACTTAAACTTTGGTGAAATCAAATCGTAAAACATGTTTAATAGTGAAAGTAAGAGCATTTCCACACACACAATGCCAAGGGAACTTGAGGGATTGGGACTAAATAGCTCTGCAGCCTTAAGAAAACCACTTATTAGTGAGGCTAATAGGAAAAAAAATGCTTTGGTTTGCTAAGGAACATAAAGATTGGAATCTGAAGCAATAGAAGAAGGTCATGTGGTCCAAGGAGTCCAGATCTACCCTATTTCAGAGTGATTGGCGCATCAGTAAGAAGAGAGGCGGCTGAACTGATCCCATCATGGAATCCATCATGCCTAGTGCTTACCATACAAGCCTGTGGGGGCAGTGCTATGATCTGGGGTTCCTGCAGTTGATCAGGTCTATGTTCAGCAACGTTATGTCCCCAAAGAATGAGGGCAACTGACTACCTGAATAAACTGAATGACCAGGTTATTCCATCAATGGATTTTTTCTTCCCTGATGGCACAGACCTATTCAAAGATGACAATGTCAGGATTCATTGAGAACAAATTGTAAAAGAGAATATTTGGTATGTGCTGAAGAAGATTTAGCATTCCGACTCTCCAATCATACATTTTTCATTTCTTGGTGAAAAATTACTGCAACTCTGGACGGTAATAAATGTTGTGACATTGCAGAAGCTTATCGAAACGATGGCAAGGCGAATGCGTGCCGTAATCAAAGATTAAGGCGGTCCAACGAAATATTACACAGTATAGTACACAGCATACACAGAACATTTCAGTTGAGCTTGTTAGTCTTGAATGGAGTTGCAAATGGAACTCAATTCTAAACCATGTGGAGTGTAATCTAATGTGTACAGTGTGGTTATTTTACATGTTTAAATGAAGGTTTACGGTGAAATCAATATCAAGCGTTATAACTTTGGTTCTTTTAATATGCAAATTACTCATCTTTTAGTAGATGTTCAATCCAATTCATTTTAATTTGTATAGCGCTTTTAATAATGGACAGTGTCTCAAAGCAGCTTTACACAGATAATGTGGTAAGAGATAATGAATAAAATTGTTCTTTAGAAGTGTAAGTTTGTCCCTAATGAGCAAGCTGGTCGTGAAGGAAAAACTCCCTGAGATGGTATAAGGAAGAATCCTTGAGAGAAACCAGACTGATCTGGGTGGCAGCAAATGTCCATTTATTGCAGCTAAAGAATGTTGAGGTGTGCACTGATGGTGAGGTGATCAAATCCAATCCATCCTCAAAGCTCCTTTGTTTCAAAGGAAACATCACCAGCAGCACAGTGTGGCCTCCAATTGAAGATAACACCATTCAGAGGAAGGCCAGGACGAAGCAGGCAGCTCTGAGAAGAGGAGAGGGCAGGAGGACTTGTCACTGGTACCTTAGGAGTATGTTTTACTCAACCAAAAGAGAGTGAGTGTGTGTGTGTAAGAGAGAGAAACAAAGAGAGAGAGAGAGAGAGAGAGAGAGAGAGAGAGAGAGAGAGAGAGAGAGAGAGAGAGAGAGAGCGAGAGGGGTGACAGGGAGAGAGAAATATGGATTATTAAGTATCCTTTTTTGTTGTATAAAATTTAAGAACACTGTGCAGTTGGGGACTCTGGCAAGACTCGCTATGGCAATGTAACGAAAAGGAGAGCCAGAAGATATCTCGAAGAACTCTGGTATAAGAGACGGCCCACCATGCGACTATTAACAAACCTGAGTGAACGAGTGAGAGTGAGGGGATGACAGCATACAAATATCCCAGTTCAGCTAACCATGAAGACTATATCCATGATCTCTCCAGATCTGCTCCTTTACCTAAGAAAAACCTACCGATAAAATACTTGACTAAATAAATATGTTTTCAGAATCACTTGAACACAGACTGTGTCTGAGTCCCAGACACTAATTGAAAAGCTGTTCCATAACTGTGGGGCTTTATAAGAGAAAGACCTGCCCCCTGCTGTAGTCTTCATTTTTATAGGTACCAACAAATAGCCTGCACCCTTTTGATCTAAGCATGCATGGGGGGTCTTAATGGTACAACATTTCTCTCAGATACCGTGGCGTGAGTCCGTTAAGTGCTTTATATGTAAGTAGTAGTATTTTTGATGGAAAGCCAGTGTAGACTGATTAAAAAAGTGGTGATGTGGTCATATTTTCTAGGATCTTCCTAGTGGGATATGTCCTAGATGGATAAATAGATGCCATGTAGATTAATTTTAAAGATGCAAGAGACAAAATAATTATTATAAAGTCACAAACAAAAAAATAATATCACTAGCCCTCTACACAAATACTCCTAACAGTCACTTTTGGCACAAGCCTTTTTTTTTAAAAGTTACACTAGATGGATGCATACTGACTCTATGTAAACTGTTAAAAAGTTACCCATTGTGCAATGCTTTAAAATGACGTCAATTAATATCATTTTAATAAATGATGTGGGATGATCAATGGGATTACAAAATTTGATCAGTGGACAAAAGCAAGAATTCAACACATACACTCCTCAGACTTTCTGTGCCACAGTTGCAGCATTTTTTGCAGACACTTATATCAAGATCAACTTACAGGCTCAAGGGGCCAAGCAGTGGCAGTTTGGAGGTGTTGGGAAGTGAACTCATGAACTTCCGATCAGAAGTCTGATTTTTATCTCAGGTTTCATTCTTAGTCATTTTAAGATCAATGCCTTGTGACCAGAAAAGGTTTTTTGTTGCTATTATTTTTTAAAGTTAAAGGAGTGCTTTGGAGGAGTTTGAGCTCTTCTAAGAAGATACATGATGTAAATCTATCCCACAGCCAGAGCGCATCAGTGCGTCCTCCATTAGGTTGTGTTCTGTTCTAAACCCTGAAAAGCGCGTCTCCTCCCCCAGAGAGAGAAAACATTCCGCCTTGTGTGTATCACAGGAAGGAGATTCAGACCTCAAGAATAACGTCAGAAGAAGCAAGAAGCGGCCCATCACATATTGTGCAATACAATTAGTTTTATTGTTATTATTTGTGTTATTTAAAAAATTTTTTAAACAATACTTGCGAGGGTGTCAGCATGTTTTGCTGTCAGGCAGCACAAGTTGGCGTTTGCACACACGGATTGTGATCCAGACAGACAGGAGTGCTCGGAAGCGCGAGCTCTAAATCGGCCTCCTCCTGCGGTGTTCCTCCGGTTTTTAGAGTTGCAACATGTCAGAACAGAGGTCGAGTTTTCTCCATATCGGAGATATCGTGTCTCTGTACGCGGAGGGGACTGTCAATGGATTCATCAGCACTTTGGGGTAAGTTCTCGCGTCTTTGATTGTTGGAGAATGTGTGCGATTTCGCTTTAGAAGCCGACATGCTGCATTTCTCCGCAATAAGGAAGTGATTGCGGGGCCTGAACTTGAGTCAGTAAAGCGAACAGAAACACTTCAAACACTGAGCATGCAAATCGCAAAACAGGAAGGCAAAACTGCTTATTTGTTTACAGTGTGGCCATCAAATGAATCCACAGCCTTCAGCTTCCAAAAAACCGTATTGTGAACTCGACCTGAAGTCTCTCAATGCAAACTTTTTTTGTATTTCTACTCGAAAACAAATGCAAACCTGTAACCTGAATTGACTCACAATTATGCATTCGGGTTTGCTGTTTTTGGTCCACGTTTAAGACCTAAAAAGTTTAGATCCTGTCTAAAGGTTGCCCTCTTTTTTTTATTTGGTCATGACTCATATTTCAGATAGCACGCGCTACACTTTTGCAGGTTGCAGCATGAATGCAGCAGTTGCACCGACTGTGGCTTTCAGTAACGTGAACCTACAACCTGTGCCCATGATACTGCTCAAGTTCAGGGTTGTGCTTTGAATTCCAAGAGGATGCATTCAAGAAAAATCAACGATATTTCCCCAGTTGCTATTGTACCCCAAACACAGTCAGTTAGCCAGGACGTGTTTAGTGTTTAGACATTGTTGAGTTGTTTTTTTTCTTATGCACCAGAGATCTCACATTCACAGAGTGCAAACTGCATGCCAAAATGTGTATTGAGACTTCTAAGGGCACCTTGTATAAGTCTGCCTCAATTCACGCCTCCCATCTGAGTCCAATACATGGCGAACTGGTACCAAACCATGTCCTGGGCCAAAAAATAAATAAATGTAAATGTATTTGCATAGTGATTTACCAGTAAACATTGTCACAAAGCAGGTTTACCAAAACACAGATGTTAATCAACATAGCTGCTAACCAAACAGTGGCAACAAAGCACTCCCTGTGTTTGGAACCACCTAGTCTTTTATCATTTTTTAAGAGACACATACAGTATATGTTCATTTTGTATTATATTTTTTTTTTTACAAACTAAGTAATTTTAATGTTATGATTATTTACTTTGACCAAATAAATAAATGTACAGATGTTAAACTTTATTTTCATTCACAAAATCCTTCTTTAGCTTGAACACCTTTACACACTTTTAGCATTCAAATAGTTTGTTTTTCCAAATATTCAGGGTGTTATTTGGTGGCTGGATATGACTTTCACCCCATAGCGGTTTATTAGGATTTAGGTGCAGTGACTGGGCTGGCCATTTCATTATAGATAACACTCCAGCCAGCTGCTTTCTAAACAACCGAGTTTGGATTTGCTGCAGGTCATTATCTTGTTTTATGGTGAAATTGGTTCCAGTCCAAACAGAATTGCATGTTCTTTCAGGATTCCTTTCTTCCTGAATAAACTGTTTCATGTTTGACTGTGGGTGTGGGCAATCTTGTTACATCATCTCTCTTGTTTTTCTTTCATATATATATTTTTTTATTGTTGTAGCCACACATCTGTGGAACAGAACAGTCCAATTTTGACCTTTGGTTAAGTCATTCACTGAACAGTCCTTGTTTGTTTTTGCCTTTAACACAGTTTTTGGCATATAAACAAAGAAAACATGCAGTGTCTCAAAAATGACTTTGGAAACCCCTAGTATTTTTCACAAGCCCTGCACTTTAAGTGGAACCGGACATGGAAGGGAATTTATCCTCTTCTGTGTGACACCAGATAGCAGGGTTTATAAATTGCTGCTCTTCTACAGATGTATACTATAAGCTCAGACAGTGGTGTGTTGATCAGTAAAGTCTGTAGGATTATAGTAGCAGGACTTGTATACAGGTGAGATTATCCCCTGAAGAAAGAGTGTGACCTGGGCTTTTTACTCTAACCATGTGGGATCATCTGCATCAGGATTCAGGACAGATTATAGTAAACAAACAAAAAAAAAAAAAATAGAGTAAATACATAAATCTATTTGACATTCTGAAGAGCTTGTCAAGTATGTTAGCAGCAATTATTTGAGGATTTAGACATAATGTTTGCTTCGTATCTAGTAGTTAGTAGCTAAATTTATATTTACTAGTTACATTAGCTTTGTTAGGTCATAACTATAGAAGCAGCAGTAGGCACAAAGTGTATCTGTACTAGTAGACTATATTTACAGTAAAGGGGAAATTACTTTGCTGTGGGACATGGGTAAAATATATGCAGGTGCCAAGGGTAAAAAAAATAAAAAATAACTAAATAAAATTGAACTATTTTAAAAATACATTGAAAGTGAATGGTATAGGCTAGGGCTGAAACAATTCCTCCTGTAATTTAAATTCAAAAATGTAATTAACTTCATTTTTATATTTGTATTTATATATTGGTATTGGCATTTCGATTCAATATCCTAATTGAATGTACTAAATGTGTTTAGTTTTCACAGATATTCTTGTATACAATTTCAGTAGAATACTCGATTACTAAAATAATTGATAGCTGCAGCCCTAGTATAGGCAGTTACATTATAATTAGTAGTTTTATTTGGATTATCATTATTAGTTGGCCTACTGTAACATGACAATGGTTATCAGTGGTTATCTGTACTTTGCCATGAAAGTTCCACTGAAGCTGATATGGCAATAAACCCAAATGCATCCAGCCAACCTACCTAACAGCCTATCAACCTGTTAATATTACAATAGAGGGTGCAATCAGGAAAATGCAAAATCGTACAAACATTCAATCTGATTTGGTTATTAATTAAAAGCAGAATTTTTACATATTTATATTTCAATCATTAAACTTACTAAGTACTAAAAATGGTCCAGTGAAACTGGTTAAGTACAACAGATTTAATGATCGGTTGAACAATTTCTAAATCAATTGGGCTAAGAAGGGCAAATAACCTGATTTGATTGCTTCTTTTTGCATCAAATCAGCAAAAAAAATAAATGCTGGAAGGATGTTTTGTTAAGACTGTCAGGTCTAAGACTTTGCTAACATGCTAAACTAACATTAACTACCGGACACGATTCAGAAATGTTGACACTGGATATTGTGCCTTGTATGTGCATATATTTGGATTATATGTAATGTGCATGTAAACATAGACTTACAGCAGCATGTTAAGATTAACATAGTAAACTACATCATGAATAAATGAGTCCGGATTGTATTGTGTGTAGCCTGGTCTATTTTGTGGGGAAGCTGGAGTAAAGAAAGGCTGGGGTGTACGCCTTAAAGTAAAGAATAAAAGAGTGGTGCTCTACCCTGATTGGTGGCTTGCTCTGAACTTGACCAGTTAAGTTTTCATCCACTCATGAATACAAAGGAACTATGTTCCTTTGGAAAGATGTTTGATTTTGAAATGTTGTGAAGTTAAAGTCTCCCCAAATGGAAATACTTCAGTAAAGTACAGATACTTAATTAATGTATTTAAGACTTAAATACAGTAAAAGCTACTTATAAATTACTGTACTTCACATTTACTTAGTTGCTGTCCACCACTGATTGGAGGCTGGACAGGGCCTGAATTATGACAACTGCCACAGCAAGCAATAGATATCTGAATTGATAGGCAGTACTTCCGCTGATAGCGGATTGATGTCGGCGTTATTGAAGAACTTGTAAAGTCGTAGAGCGATTTACACAGGAACAGGAAAAAACTTGCATTTAAAAAGGTGTTATGTTTGACTGTGTGATCGATTTGAAAAATATTTGAATTGTGTTAGTATTGCAATTGCATGCAAAGCTTAAGCAGAGTGTTTACCCTAAACAGGATAAAGGGATGTCCAACTTTTGATAACAGACTATTTTAAAATCGGTTTCACCAAAAATAATTCTTTATCTTGTGGTTGTATTAATAATCATTTGTTTTCCTTTAGGCACATTTTGCTGCTCTCACCTTGACAAAGTGTCAACTTTCTCTAACACCTTGTAGAAGTGTAGTGAGTGTGTTCATTATCAGCATGCTGACTTTGCTCAGTTCATGATTAACCTATTCTGGTTGGTCATATCTCCTTAGGTTCAGCCTGACGTATATCAGAACTGCTCAAGTTAGACGTTTATTTTTTCCTCTAAGAAGTTAATAATTTAGTGAACCTACACTCCATGGACAAAAGTATTGGGACACCTGACTTTTTTTCTCCATATGTGTCCCCCCCAAACTGTGAAACAAGCAATTCTATAGGAACATAAGATTTTTCCCTTCACTAGGAACCCTAAATCTATTCCAGCATAACAAAATCCCAGTGTACAAAGCGGGCTGTATGAACATAAGGCTTACATGTTTTGGAGTGAAACATCTTGAGTGGTCTGTTATGGAGCTCTGACCTCAATCATACTGAGCAACTTTGCAATGAATTGCATCGCTAAATTTACCCCAGTCCTCCTCATCCTGCATTCAATATACTTCAATACATTTTTTATTTCTATCACACTTAAAATAATGGACATTGTCTCAAAGCAGCTTAACACAGATGAAGTGGTGGTAAAATAATGTATGAGTTTGTTCCTTATAATTGTAAGTTTGTCCCTAATGAGCAAGTCAGTGGCAAGGAAAAATTACATCAGTACCTTACTTTACTAACAACCTTGTGGCTGAACGAACACAAATCTCAACAAGCACACTTTTAAAATGAAGTGGAACATCTTTTCAGAAGAGTGGAGGTTATTATAACAGCAAATGGGTAGTAATTGTGACATGGGGTGTTCGTAAAGCACATATTAACCAATGGGCGGGTGTCCAAAAACTTTTGTCTATATAGTGTATGTAGCATGGCTGTAAGAACTATGGCTGTTTTTGTAGCCAGCACTCAGTTCCGATTACCATCTTCTGCTTCCAGAATGCCAGATCAGGTTGCTTCATTACGCTTCAGTTCACAGAATTACAATATAGGGTTGTTTAGTTGGGGATTGCTGATAGCGAACAGTGAAATGTGTCTCAATACATCTCCAATTATTTATTTATTTATTTTTACAGGGCTGATGACCTTAAACTAATTTTCTGGTGATCTGAAACTTATTTGTTGTTTTATGGCAGTGCTACTAATCCACACCTATTAAAATGTACATTGGACTTCTCAAGAGAAACAAAATGCTACAAATGAAGTGGCTTTTTAAAACTGGGTGCACATAGACTTGCTTTTAAGGCCATTAGTAGTGAGATATTGCCATTTTTTTAAATTATTATATTTATTCATGTGTTCGTAGACAAGAAAATCGATCAGCCCAACTGAGTAAAATGAATTAGTAGTAAACTGGTCAGTCAGACAGTGTGGCAAGTGTTACAGAGGAATTTATAGTCCTATATTTTTTCTTTCTACTTTGAAAATGACATTTTATGAATGCTAGTGTGATTTAATTATAGACCTACACATTTACAGTGCTAATTTTAGGTTATGTCTGTTCAACCACTACTTCCTTTCATAGAAGACGTTTTCGTCTCTATGTCTGTCTTCCTCTCCTTGTGGTCTCTTCCTGTTCTGATATCAAATCCTTAAGTGTCACACGCTGTTCAGTGGGCAAACGATAACAGCAACAGATAACCGTAAAGTGAAATTTCTATTAAAGATGGCAACAAGCAATAAGTTCTGGATTATATGTTATTAGCACTTTATGGGTTGTTATACATGTATAAAAAATTTGCCCATTTTCACATTTGGAAAGATTTGTATTTTAATGCTTTTATGCTACATATAACATCGATACAATTTTAACAGGTTTTTAAAAATACAAAAAATAAATACAAATCTCTAATGTTTAATCAAACCTAGAATAAATCATCACATTGTATTTGTAACTGATTAATGTATGAGCAGCCTTTTTTTAAATTTCATTATCAGTGTTTGTTTCCCCTTTAAGCACATGAAACCTGATGGTAATCATTGAGAGTTTGTTGATCTCTGTTGTGTATAAAAGGCTTTAAATAACTGATCTATTTTTTTTTTTTGGCTGTAAAGTATTTTTATTTTTCTCAGTTTCTCATGGTTTTGGGGTACTAATGATTTATTTACATTTTTAAGTTTGTTAAAAAAAAAAAAAACAAAAAAACTTTTTTTTATTTTAACAAACTTACATTTTCTAAAATAAATATAAAAACCCTGCATTTAGATATACACAATATAGGCAAAACTATAAGGGAAAAAAAAAAACACTATATAGATATACCTGACCATAAGATTCATATCTGTTGTCCCATTTGCTATTATAATAACCTCTACTCTTCTGGAAAGATGTTCCACTAGATTTTGGAGTGTGCTTATGGAGTTTTGTGCTCTTTCAGTCACGAGAGCATTTTTAAGTCAGGTACTGATGTGAGGTGTGGAGGTCTGGGGTGCAGTCAGCATTCCAATTCATCCCAAAGGACTTTAGTAGGTTTGAGGTAAACACTGTAGCAGGCCACTCAAGATCTTTAACTTTAAACTATGTAAAGAATATCTTCACATAGCTCACTGTGTGCACAGGGGCATTGTCATGCAACATGTTTGTATTTCCTAATTAAAGTAAAATAAATATTTATTGCTACTGTGTCCCAATGAACGATGTCCTATACCTTTGTGTGGCTCCAACCTTGTAGTAACAGTTTTGCAAAGAACCAAATATATACCTGGAAATGTACTCCGTAGTGTATGTGGCTGGCTGTGTGTGGATCAGTTAAAGCATGAACAGCAAACCAAGTTTACCATGTACTTGATGATAATTAATTTGTGATTATTTCAGTTAAACCCATGGACGGTATGCCCTCTGTGACTCAGAGCACAAAGTTACTATTTGACATAATTTCCTCACATCTTCATGTTCTCTCCATGTACATGTTAATATTTAAATTACTTTGCTGTTTTATCAGTGTTTTCTCCATAACTGGGCTCTGTATTATTATTTTCTATTATACAGAATTCTCATAATTGGTTTGCTAGAAAGGGTTGATTGTTTTCTATAACAGTGTGTCTTGTTAAGTACTGCCAGACGTAATAAAATCACAGGTTTATGTTAATGTGGGGAGATTGTTATATATGCAGTGTCTATAATGGCTATTGTCAAATTAATTGTAGTACAGTATAGTATAGTTTCATGAGAAGCAGGATGTTTTGGACCGAAGTCTTTCATCGGCTGTGCAAGCAGATTACTTTGAGTGTAGGAGGTGGAAAGATTCGCCTTGCTTTCACATCCTACACGCTTAGAAGTTCTTTGCTTGCACAGCTTTGCATACTACACTTAATCTATTTAATAGTAATTTTTTATTGATGAGTTTATGCTTTAAATAATGTCAATTATCTTTAAAAAGATAGTCAGAAAGATTCACAGGGCATCTGTTTGAGACCAGAGATGTGCATTGGGCTCTTGAAGGGACAGAACAAAAAACTCACGCAAATGGGAGGCATGAGAAGTTGTTCAGATCGAGGAACAAACAAAAATATATATTTAAAACTGCTCAACTGTCATTTATTTTAAGTAACTGACTGCCAGGGGCAACATTTTTTATTTTAGGAATTATAACTTAATAAATTCATTAGTAAATATCAAAGCTGATACAAACAAAAATGAAGATGGGAGGGGGAAAAAAAAAATGAAAAAGAAGTTCCATTTGCAACTTTATTGATATCAATGATTGCTGAGGTTGAGGAATAGGTAGAGCCAAAATCTACAGAAAATTCTGACAGTATTGCCATTTTTTACTTGTGGGTTCATTTTGCAGTGAGCTTCAGGAAAAAATCTCCTGTTTTCTGGCTGTTTATTATTTGTTGCTTGACTAATAGGTTTCACATCATAGTAAGAGATATTAATGAATGTAACTAGCTAACTAATTTCTTATACTAGCCCATTAATTGCCATTTTAATCCCTGCAGATTGGTTTCTAAGAGAGTATTGATGGAATACAATTAAATCATAAATTCATCAGTTTTTAAGCATATTTAAGTGATTGCACAAAAGCATGCTTTATGATAGTAAAATAAATGATTGGTAAAATATTAATATATTCTCTTGCCCCATCCAGGGGGATTTCTTAGACTTGCTTATGCTTTGAGACATTTGAGGTTTAACTACCTTTAAGAGGACAGAGCCGTGACTATTAGGAAAGTCATGGTCAGTGTTGGCCCACTTTGCTTTATCAAGGCAATGCAGAAATGACTGATTTCCTTTAGCATATGAGTGTGTTGAGTGAATTGTGTGGTTTCAGTTAGCAATGCCTGTGTACAGAGAGAGATTAGACCATAATTCCATGACAATCACCAAGTTGTCCTTGACTTGTTCGTTTGATGCATGTACAGACTCTTAATATTTTTTGCCATATTTATGTATGTGCTCCACTGGCAATATCAGGGCACAAACAACTATTAAAGAGCCTGGGATGCCTGTTACTCGATTGTGTGAGAAATGTCTTGTGGAAATTTTCAGTTTATGTTCGAGTAGAAAAAGAATACCCTTTTTGTTCTTATTTAAAAAAAGTTAAAATCTTTGTTGACTCTGAATTATGAGCTGTTCTTGGGAAGGGTTCATGCTGTATTAGCTTTGATTCTCCTGCTCTGTTTCATTTGGTGACCCTTCCTACTTGAATAACAGATTTGCAGTGTTAATGCTGTTATAAAACGTATGGGGATCAGATCACACATCTTTTTTTTCTGGTAAAATTAGATAGAAATTCAGTGTAGTAAAAGTCTGTGTGGTGTCACTGTCACCGACATGCTTTTCTCTACTGTGGAAGGAGCAGGAAATCAGCACATGGAACAACAGAAAACAGATAATCTTATTGCTAGAAGATCTCAAGCTCGAATCTTGTGAGTTTAAATGCTTCGTCCATCTGTGGCTCATTTAACTTTAGCCATTTTGCATGTCTTGTATCTGGATTGTAGCCTAATAAGATTTTAACCAAATGCATTTAGATTCTTAGTCAAATGTGTCTCTACGCAGACTGAAACATTATGGCTAGGCTTTATTAGCAGTGCGTCACGGCTGGAAGTGTTCTTCAGTCCAAGGTATTTGTGATTTAAATCTGAGTATATATACACAGACGCTTCCCACCTTACGAACGAGTTACGTTCCAAACGACTGTTCATACCATGAATTTGTTTATGTTGTTACTTTGTTTGTTATTGACTGCTCATATCTCTTAATGGTGTAAGAGCTATAAATACTATCAAACAATAAAATATACTAAAACTAATCGAAATAATGTATATATTTTATGTTGATTAATACAAAAATTATAAAAATGAATAAAAAAAAAAAGTCACTTAAAGATTTAACTATATACTTCTTTACGGTCTACGGTCTCAACACTAGCTAGTGGCGGCCCTCCTGTGTTTTAAATTTTTTCGACTCCGAACAAATTTCACTTTGAGGACAGGTTTGTTCATATCTGCAAAAGGTGTGTGTGTGTGTGTGTGTGTGTGTGGTGTGTGTGTGTGTGTGTGTGTGTGTGTGTGTGGTGTGTGTGTGTGTGTATATATATATATATATATATATATATATATATATATATATATATATATATATATATATATATATATATATATATGCATGTGTGTTGAAAGTATAGTTTAAAAGTACTTTTCCACCTATATGTGGTTCTTTTCCAAACTGTTACCACGTTGCTGCAGGCACTCAATTGTATTGGAGGTCTTTAGATGTGCTATAATAGAATTTTGCATTCACTTGAACTTGGAAACCCACACCTGTTCCAGCAGAATTGGACTGCTGACTGCACCCCAGGCCTCCTCAACCTACATCAGTACTTGCCTTTCGTAGTACCCTTGTGGCTGATGAACACAAATTTCAATAACCACACTCCAAAATCTAGTGGAACAGATTTCTAGAAGAGTGGAGGGAATTATACAAGCAAATTGGTACTACATGTGGAATATAATGCTCAAAAAATCACATACCATACTTATGACCAGGTGACCCAATACTTTTGGCAATAAAGTGCATCGTATTTTGTCTCATCAGTGTTAAATGTGTTACTGTGTGTTGCTGGGAATACAGATTAAACAGAAAATGCTGGAGTATCTCTGATTTTGTATTTAGAACCCATCTATGAAGAGTTATAAACCATATAGCCAATTGAGGCTCTTAAGCAAAGCATTTATCTATTTAGCCACAAGAATTCATTCTATCCAATTTGCATGTAAATCATAAAATTAATTACACTGAAATCTGAAAGAAAAGATTTAGTGCTTGTGTAACATTGTTTTCTTCAACAGGTTGGTGGATGACCGGTGTGTGGTACAGCCCGAGGCTGGAGATCTTGCAAATCCACCGAAGAAATTTAGAGGTAAGTCATACAGGCTTTGTTTTTAAACCTGCAGTAGAAAATCACTCAACCACTTGCTGAGTCCAATCTGATAATGTCCTTCACATGAAATACAGAGTGTTGATTTATGGTACTACTCTAAGGTTAAGTTTACACACCCATATGAGGCAGAGTGACTCACTGGCTCTCAAGAAGTTTAACTGCCTATTAGTCTCATATTGTAGTAGGGAAACTGGGCTATAACTCTTGATTGTAATTTGAGTCTAAAGTGATTGCATTAGTGGCAGATTAATGTGCTGATGA
Source organism: Silurus lanzhouensis (assembly GCA_039877035.1). Classification (NCBI taxonomy): domain Eukaryota; kingdom Metazoa; phylum Chordata; class Actinopteri; order Siluriformes; family Siluridae; genus Silurus; species Silurus lanzhouensis. The sequence continues at coordinate 9,188,932 of JBCEWE010002369.1, read as the reverse complement.
TAGATTATATTGTCTTGTTTCCGTGGCTCATGTAACAAAGCAGTTTTTCTATTTTTATTGGATGGCGATAGCTTTCAGGTTGTTCTTCCTCTGTGTTCTACAGATTGCCTGTTTAAGGTTTGTCCGATGAACCGGTACTCTGCACAAAAGCAGTTCTGGAAAGCCAAGCATGGAAAGCAAGGAACCAATCCAGAGGAGGATCTCTTTAAGAAATTGCAGGTGCTTTATATGCTTTAAAAATGTAACCACTGACTTTGATAGTGTTAGTAATCTGTCTCGAATTATATATAGCGGTGGAGAGACTCTGCTAGTTTATGTAGGTTAACGCATCAAAATGTAGGTTTTAATGGATACCTTGTAAAGCACTCCTTTAATGAGGCCTTGTGTGCTAGCTAGGGCTGCAGATAACGATTATTTTGATAATCGATCATTTGGGTGATTAATTATTATTTTTATCAATTAATTTGATACAAAAAAATATTGTTTTTATAATTTGATGTTTTGCTTATTATAACTATATAAAACAGTCATTCAGGGTATAAAGTGTACTTAAAAACTTTACATATTGCGTTTAACTGTCTACAATTTAATAATTTAAAAGCTTATAGTGAGGAGTGCATGGGGGATTTCTCCTTTGAACAGATTCACTTATGCAGGGTTATTTCTTTGTGTAAAGAAAACCCAGCATTTGAGTATGCAAGGTGAAGCAATTTGTGAAATCAACATTTGTATTTTGCAGATTGGAAGGTTGACATCCACGCTAAAAAAAAAAAACAAAAAACAAAAAAAAAAAACATATAAAATATAATACATTGATTTGACAATTTTTGTAAAAAAAAAACCCCACAGATATTTTGTTAATTTGTGAAGATACATGTAGAATATATATAATTAATTGAATTATGTATGATAATTAAATTATATATATATATATATATATATATATATATATATATATATGTATATATGCATAAATTAAATATACAAATATTGAAAACAAGCATTTGAACGTAGTAAAGCAGCAGTAAATCAAATTTAAAAACATAAGTTAATTGTTGTAGTAGACAAATTCTATAAAAAAAACCAATGGAATGGAGAGACGCAGCATGCTAACAGGCTTGATAAAAAAAAAAAAAAAAAAAAAAAGTGTACAAATGCATTATCGTTATCTGAAAACCACAACGCTGACAAAATGTATCATTTGCTGCTTTTAGATTTAGTGTTTGTTCGTACTGTTTTAATTGAACCCATCACTATGTCACGAGTGAGCTGATTGCACAACCTGATGCTTGCGAGTCACGACAGAACAGATCCAGTGACTGTCCTGAAGTTAACAAACAGTTTACACATTAGCACTACATTAAACTACACCATTTTCACATGATGAGGATTATTCAGGTTTTGCTTACTGTGCTGATGTTTCGCCGTGACACCAGTGTGTTTTCTTTTCACGTGCTTGTGCTTTATTGTGGTAGTTCAATACCACTTCCAGGTACAGTTTTCTTTGTTGCGTTTACTATAAAATGCTCCCATTGCCTTGCCTTTTAATATAAAATGTTACCATGACTTGGATGATTGACCCTGTACTCTCTGCCATATTTGCAAGTGGCGGTCATGCTATCTTGCTGTCACGCTAACACTTAACTTGAGCAGCCCAACTAATCGATAATGGCATTCGTTGACAACGAATTTGATTATCTATTATTAGCGATTTCATCGATTAGTTGTTGCAGCCCTAGTGTTAGCTGTCTTTAGCCATCTAGCTTGCTATTAACTTACTAGAATAATAATTTAAACTGTGTTCTGATCTCCCAGACCGCATTACTTGTAGATTGTCATTTATTGCTAGCATAATGCTGTGAGATCACTATAAAGAACAAAAAAAGAAACTAATAAAAAAATAAGCTGTTTGTTCTAGTATCATGGTTGTCTAGAGGTGTGTACAGTAGCGTGTCTATTTTCTTTACACTTCTTTAATACTTCAGGACTGTCAGGTATCTGATTTGGGCTGTAACTGCATATTAGTACGTATGAATATTAGATAGCATGTCAGTATGCTAATTTTGTCTGTACTGTTGAGGCATCTTCTTTAATGCTTCCATTTGGGTCACAGTCCTGAAATCAGGGCAGCAGAACAAGCTAGGTTATGGCTGCCAATTTTTCCACACATCTGGCTAATATCAGACTTTGGAAACTAAAAATGAAATTTATTTTATTTGACTTCTGTTTTGCTGTGGTCTCAAAAATAATTTGAACTGGGGAATAGAAACCATCTGCAGCCCTGCTTCCTTCTGATTAAAAAGCTAACTTGATTTTCTCCTACATTACCCAGCATGCTGCAGAACTGGAACAGAAACAGAATGAGACGGAAAACAAGAAGCTGCTTGGCGAGGTGGTCAAATACAGCCAAGTCATACAGGTGCAGCCCAGCTCTCTTTTTATCAGCTAGTGTTGTTCAGCTGACCATGCTTGAACGTTCTGTTTGTTTGTGCTCTGTTGACCAAGGTTTTTTTTTTTAGAGTCTCATTAAAGACAGACACATAGAGCATGTTAATGGTTTGAATAATGTTTTAATGTCAAGAGAAAAAAAACTGCCTGGCTTTAGGAACATTGCTTTTTCAGAATATATATATATATATATATATATATATATATATATATATATATATATATATATATATATATATATATATATATCTTGTATATTTTATGATTGATATATATTTATCATATTTTGTGATTTATATATTTTATCAGGGTTTAAAAAGTACATATATATGATGATTTTTTTTATTTACTGGCTTATTAAATAGGTCATGAAACAATTTGCTTGTACGTTTTTTTAGCTGCTGCATATTAAAAGCAATAAGTACCTAACAGTGAATAAGCGGCTGCCGGCTCTGCTGGAGAAGAATGCCATGCGTGTGTCCCTGGATCCTTCTGGGAATGAGGGCTCCTGGTTTTACATCCAACCCTTCTGGAAGCTCCGCAGTGAAGGCGACAATGTAGGGACTAATGCACTCACTCTGTCTGTGTGTGTGTCTCTCTCTTTCTCTCTCTCTCTCTCTCTCTCTCTCTCTCTCTCTCTCTCTCTCTCCGTCTCACACACATTCTTATACTTATTGTGTTTAACAGCATCCATATAAACATCTATTAAGTTGAATCAAAAGCATAATAGTACAGTGCATATGTATGTATATATGTGAATGTAACTGTAGGTCTGGGCAATAAAATTACAATAAAATAGCTCATGATTGAATTATCTTACAAAATAATAATTATAATCAGTATTTCCTTAATTTACTTTTTAAATGATTGATGTTAGTCAGTATTTCCCTTCTTTTACTTAACGATTTTATGCAAATAGAAAATTTGTCCGGGGGGGAAAAACATAAAATGCAATATATAGACAAGATAGTTTTTGCCATCAGTGACAGAAATTTTACAGACTGACAAGCAAAACCTTCAGTTTATAGCTCTTGTATTGCTTGACCTTTTTTGATTGAAAAATAATCTGCATTTAACACAACTAAAACTTCATCAGTGTTTTAGGGTCAATAATGGATGAGGTACAAAAAAAACCATGTTAAGTTAAAGTAGACATACACTCTGTAAAATATTACTCCAGTAAGAGTGCTCCCTTTAAACTTTCACTTGATTAAAAGTACAAAAATATTTGCCTTCATATGTACCCAAGTATCCAAAGTACTTTGGTTTATTATGGCTATAATGTTTCTATTATAATTTTTCCACAAGACTCTTTGCTTAATCAACTTAGTTTATGTGAAGACACTGTTACTCTTAGCACACCAAGCTATTAATAGAATATTAATTAGTCAAGCACTGAATGATTTCTATTAAAATGATCATGAGTCATAAGTTTTTTCCATCATTTATTCCTCGCAAAATGTTCTGCTTGCTGTTGAACTGATGCTGAACTGTATGTTGGTGATAAATAGATACCACCAAGCATCAATCAAAACAATTTCGAAACAGAGCGTGAGCTCTACCCTGATTGGTGGCTTGCTGCGTGTTTGACCAGAAAAATAAAAAGGAACGACTGATTTCACAAAATGTTTTCAAGTAAAAAAAATTAAGATATTTGACTTTGAATTGTAGTGAAGTTAAAGTTAAAAGTCTTCCTAAATGGAAATACTTTAGTAAAGTACTAATAAGTGAAAAAGCTACTTAAGTATAGTAACGAATTACATTTACTCCATCACTGTCCATCACTGGTTGCAGTCATTCCATACAGAAATGTACACAGTCTAATTTCAGCTCTAATAAGAAGTGTTGTGCTCGTTACTAAAAAATAGTAACTAGTTACAGTTACTCGTTACTTCATTCAAAAAGTAACTCCGTTACTTTGTTGATTACTTTCACCAAAAAGTAATGCGTTACTGTTAAAAGTAACTTTTTAGTTACTTTTTTAAAGAACCTTCTTTAATGTTCCCATTAATGCCCTTTTTTGCGTTATGGTCTACAAACACAAAACTGACTTAAAGACAAAGTAATTTTTAAACCCTACTTTATTAAAGTCAGACCAACACAAACTGAATATATCACAAGGATTTCTGAAATAAATAACAAAACAAGCTGAATAATACATTCACAATCAAAAACTAAAGTAGCTTCTGCCTCATAAAAGCTGTTGTGTTGAGCCCTTAAAAATGTTCCTTTCACAGCTGAAGTATGAAAACTATTAACAATGTAGAACAGAACACCGGGTTAGCTTCTAGCTTTGAAGAGGCATGGAGTTTCAGGAGTTGCTGTTTATCACAGTAGATACGAGCTTTGAACCAGAAAGACACAGTTTACATTTGACTAAAAAGTTTTTGTCTTTATACTCAACTAAAGTGAAATATTGAGCATATTTCCACTTTGAGAAACTCGTCTTGCTCTCGCCTCGACTCACCATTACTGCCGCACAGACCTGAATAAATGGAGACACGCCCACAGTGCGTCTTCTTCGTGTTTACAGTGGTTCATCCTCCAATCCTACAATGCGACGCTGCTGTGAACAGGTTAGACTGTAGTCTACACTTCAGCCCAAATTCATTAATTTAGGAAAGTAACGGGTAACGTACCATACGGTAACGGTAACGAGTTACTTTATTTTTAAAAGTAACGCGTTACAGTATTAGTTACTGTCAAAAGTAACGTGTTACCGGTCCCAACACTGGTAATAAGTATTGCTCACAGTAAGATCTAGGATACGATTATTTTTGTTGATTTTGCAGGAAATCTGCACCATATCTTTTTGTGTTTGTGTAAAGACTATTTGTTATAGAGCTTTGAAATATTGTGGCCTTGTTTTGCTGACACTTTATTAGCAAATCCCTATTGTTGTAAAAAGTTTTTGACGTATTGCCCATGTCTAATAGGAATATGTATTTATCTGAAAAATGTAACAGCATGTATGTCTACATTTCAGCCTATTAATCTTATAATTAATTGAGTTCTTGTTACTCTTCTGCTCTTTCCTCCTGTCATCTCATCGACCAGTCTAAAGGTATATCCAAAGATTGTAGCGCATGATGTGATGTTTGTGTGTATAGTGGACTACACAAGAGTAGTGTGCAGCATGCCACCCTGCATGTAAGATGTTACTTCACTGCTCACCTCAAGGACATGTCCGGTCATGGCCGAGGCCAGACTGTTCATCTGTTTAGTGTAGCTAAATTGTTTGCCTAAAAAGATTTAGTTGTTTTTCGTGTGCGTGCAGAGTTGAGTGCAAAAGTACAGCCTGCACAGCTGCATCTTGTAACGAGACATGAATCTAAAACAAAAATGCAAAACAAATGGGAGGAAAAAATGAATGTTTGACTTTCCCCAGCTTTCAATTTCCAGATCTGATTAAAAAAAAAAGCTGTGCATGATTTCTAATTTAATTATAACTGGCAAAAATTATGAATTCACAACTTTTATTTTTATAGCGGTTTTAGCAATTGGCTGTCACTAAGTAGCTTTACAGAGGCAAAAATGGAAAAAAAATCCACAAGATGACATGAGAAAGAGACCTTGAAAGACTCTAAAGGGAGCATCTCTTTAAAGTGACATGCTGAAAAAATAAAACATTAATTTCCTACTATACACGTTGAATGGATATTCACTATAAGCGTATTGTGGATAACAGGATAGTGTTTATGATTACACAAACAGTTTTAGGGACAATCTACATTATATTAAAGCATTGGGAGGCCTAAAAATATTGAGGCCATTATATATAAAAAATGAGCATAGTCATTGTTTCATTAGAAGTAGTACATTGTGAATATTATACACTGTATGGCCAGACTTTTGTGGACACCTGACCATACTTCCTCAAACTGTTGCCATAAAGCTTGGTTGGAAGCACACAATTGTATAGAATAATCTATGTCCTGTCATTACAATTTCCCTTTTCTGGAACTAAGCAGCTCAAATCTGTTCCATCATGACAATACCCCTGTGCACGAAGAGAGCACAATAAAGACATGGTTTGCCGTTTTTTTGGAGAGGAAGAACTCGAGGGACCTAGATCTCACGCGCCTAGATCTCTTGAAATCCTTTACAAGATAGATAAATAAGTAAAGAATTGTGAAACAATTGCGCTCAATTTTACACACGTGCATTTTTCCTGACCCAGTGTTTTTATACTATTAATAGACACTGATCAGGTGTTTCATGGTGTCATGGTTATGTTTTCTTCCCACGTGGGAAACCTAGTTGGCAGGTTTGTATAGTGATGAGAAAAGGCAGATTGCTTTAACTTCAGTGCATTTGCATGTTGATGCATGTTCTTTTCCACTTTCTCACATCTTGTGTGGTTTAGTTTGCTGTTTTTAAAACAGCATTGCTTTATTGCTTTACGTTTGATATGGAGGTGCCTGTGCAATTGGAGTGCAGCACAAGACTAATGTCCCTACCTTTGGATGTATATAATTAACAGGTGCTTTAGTGGAAGTTAGTCATGTCTGAGTTGCAAAACTTATGTTTTCTTTGTGGGGGGAAAGGGCATACATGTGGCTTTGAACACAGAATGTTTGACCACTAGTATGCTGATTTGTATTTGTAATATCTATATTTTCTTGCACAATTTAAATTGTGCTAGATTCATGTATGAACCCATTCCTTGTCTGGATTAAGACTTTTTTGCATTTTGACATGGGCCCACATGTATGAGCATGCCTGCCTGACTTGCAATGCCACTTTGTGAGAAGATACAAACTGATTTTACCAAGTTAAGAAAAGGAGTCTAAGAAGAACAGTTTTTTTCTTATTTTAAACTGAACCTGTTTTCTGTTCATGATGCAAATCACATTCACACAGTTTCTAAATTCTGCATGTCTCACCATATGTTATAATCTTTACACTATTATTAACTGTGGATACAGCACTTCTACAGTTTCATCATTAATTAACTGAAATGTTTTTGCGTCTGTGCTTGTCTATGGTAAGGTGGTGGTGGGGGACAAAGTGGTGCTGATGCCTGTGAACGCTGGTCAGCCTCTTCATGCCAGCAACATAGAGCTACTGGATAACCTAGGCTGCAACGAGGTGAGATATTTAGCCATACACAGGAGTAGAACTAAAAAGTCCTGACTCATTAATACCTAAAATAAAGAGCGCTAATTTGTGCAGTGTGATTTTTATAAATATATATATACAGTGAGTGTTTAGTAAAACATTTTTTTAAAGTACGGTTGTTTAAATTAGGTCACATGAAAAATGGGAAATGTTGAAATATGATTTTTGCACATGGTCGGTGGCAAGGTTATAACTCGGGAGAAGCTTGGCACACTTATGTCTGTTTATTCACGCCGTGGAAACATAATCAACCATGAGGTCATGTGATTCAGCCTGCCAGAAAAATGGAGCTGCTCTTTTCACTCTGAGGCTAATAATTTCCCATACCATGAATGTTTTTTTTTTTTCCTCTTTTGTTTCTCATACCACGTTTTCTCTCCAGTTCCTATAAAAAAAAGTGTGCTGTGCTATTATGTTGGTTAATACTTACATTTCATGTCATGCAAGGTAAGTTCCTGTTATCACTTGCATTATATTAGCAAGACGTTATCTTGCTGTGTTACTGAGAAACCACAATGCAAAAAGCCCACTGACCTGAAGAATATCCTGTGTCAGGATGTAAATCGTTGCAAAGTAATTACACCCTGTATAAGTATTAGCACCCTGCTCCCAGAAAATAACACCATATTATATCAGTTGTTTTAAAAAAATACTGTACTGTATTAATGTACACAAGTGATTTCCTTTGCAGCTACAATACCTGAGCTACTCTTACAGAAAATTAATCAACCAAACAGTATCAGTTACCCAATATCAGTCCTTTGGTACAACAGCAATTCAACTTTCTTTTTTCTGTTGTGGTTTTAAGTTCGGTAGAACAGATCTAGTGAATGTAGTAAAGTGAATATAGTAAATGGCGTAATCACGTTTCAATCCCAATTGAGTCTGTTTGCATAAATACCACCACAAACGAGTCTAGAGCTACAGAGTTACCAAGGCAAACTGCGAAACGGATATGTTTTGTTTATTTTGAAATGCACAAGCATCTGAACCTCCTGCCGAATAAATAAATCAAATTTTTGTGGGGATTACAAAGATTTAACTGTATCTTTTTGCACACAAGCTTTGAGTAAAACCGGACCCGAGACGTCAGTGACTCCTGTTTCTGTGGAATTCGTGTTAAACAAATACAGAAGGTCCAGAGGAGTAAAGTATGTGCTGTATCTGCACATACCAGACTTCTCTATAATACTGACTTTACTTTGTGTGTGTGTGTGTTTGTATGTGTGGGCCAGGTGAATGCTGTAAACTGTAATACCAGTTGGAAGGTCACACTCTTCATGAAGTTTAGTGATTACAGAGATGATGTTTTAAAAGGGGTGAGCTCTCCTTCTTACTTTTTTTTTTCATGGTTTTTTTTTCTCCCCCTTGAAAGACAGTAAATAAAAAGCTCTTTCTTGACATTTCATTTAAGGGAGATGTTGTGAGGTTGTTCCACGCAGAACAGGAGAAGTTTCTAACCTGTGATGACTACAAGCGACAGCAGTACGTCTTCCTGAGGACCACCCTGCGCCAGTCAGCCACCTCTGCCACCAGTTCCAAGGCACTCTGGGAAGTGGAGGTAAAAGCCAAGCTCTATTCAAGAGCATCATATATTTTTGTGATTGTTCTCCATTCTGTTCTTTTTTTTTTTTTTTTTTTTTTTTTTTTTTAATGGATCTTTGTTTTTGATATGTTTTAATTAGGTGGTACATTATGATCCCTGTAGAGGAGGAGCTGGTCAATGGAACAGCCTTTTCCGCTTTAAACACTTGGCAACAGGAAAATACCTGGCCGCAGAGGTACACATCTGAATGTTAATTTGTTGTTTTATTTACTCCTCCATCACCCATTAATCTTCAGTCAGTAGCCTGTCTTAGGAACAGCAGTTTATTTAATGTTCTTGTTCTTGTTCTTCTCTCAGTGTTTTTCCATATTGCAGGACTAAACTTTACGTTCGACATTACTGCACATTCATTATTTATGTACGGCTTTACTTATGACTGTGCATTGTTGTACACACACTACCGCAACTGCTCAATGTACAGTCTACAACCTGTGATTTATTTGTGTAGTTACTCTGCTCACAATTTTAGCCTGCAAATAATTTGGAGAGCTGTTAAATGTAATTTTTTCCTCAATATATTTGGCCTCTTCTGTGGTATTATGTGGTATATTATGAGTCTTGTTTATAAAATGTCAAATTTGAAAATTGTGCTTTCAGGTCATATGCTGCAGATGGCAGTGTTCTCAATGCAATCGTCACTCCTGTCATATCAATAGCATCTTTTTTTAATTTCTAAATGTGTTTGTTTGCTTTAGGTGAATCCTGATTATCGAGATGAGAATGTCGATACAAAATCAGAGGTAAATCATACTGAGGTGGAGGTCATGCATCAGATTTTCCAAGTTTAGTTGCTTGTTTCCTTTCTGGCACAAGTAGATGACTATCAGGCATGATGTTTAAAGTGTATGTCATGTAGCTTTGCTTTAAAATGGGATTTTAATTTCAATGTGTGGGTCCTGCTTGCAGTTTTTACAGCTCTGCACCTCAGCACTTCCTCTGCACGGTCTCACACCATCAGTGCTTTCTTTTTCTTCTTCTTTCTATCTTTCAATCTTAATCACGCTGTAGAACACACACACACACACACACACACACACACACACACACACAGGTTGTTTCCAACACTCTCGGAAAATTTTCTACGGTCGTCCTTTGTCTTTTGTACATTTTCAGCTACACTGGTATTCATTTCCTCCGAATCCAGATGCACACTCACACCTGCATGCAGAAATACTCACTTCCTCGCTTGACTCATTCCTGTGCATGGAGGGGGCCGCTTACATAACGTCTGAGTCTGGGATGCCCTGTGGGAGACGTGGTATCTACCGCGGTCTGTATACGAACCAGAGAAAAACGGATGCACACAGAGAGGCTGAGGAATGAAAGCACTGCTCATGTGGACTAAGAACAAATCTAGATTATAATGGTGTGCATATAACATTTTTGCTAGGTAGAAGTTATATATGTTATTCGATATTTGTGGTGCCGTTTTGCTTTTGTAATTTGTGTACAGTTAAGCTTTTTTCAGATCAGTTTTCAATATTAAATCTAAACAAGCATGTATGAAACTATTAAAAAAATGTGTTCATTATCAGAATATGATATAGTCTGTTAGTAATAGTATATAGTTAGCATATGGTGTTAACTACTAGCGTCCGTGCTAATGGGATGAAGACTTTCCACAGAGATTCCATTGATTTACTTAAATTATTATTTAAAAAATTGCATAATGTATTTAAACATGAAGTAGCATAGTTGTATTATCAATTGTACTTTCATCAGTCAATAACAATAAAAGAATACAAATTGATTGCAAATATAAAAAAAAAAAAAAAAGAGAGAGAGAGAACTTACCTTTCTTCTTTTCACGATCTTCAGAAAATTCGGACGACGCAACTTACTATTGAACAAGTGAGTTCTGTAGAAACTTTCAAATATTTCCTAAGGATGAATGTGGTAACAGAGTGAATATTGTGGTACCCAAAAACAAAAAAAAACAAAAACATTTTTTTTTACATTGTTATATAACAAGATGTTAAATGGATTTACACGTCAATGCGAACAAATATGATCGTTTTAATTGTTTGGAATAAGGTAGTTTTTTTAAATAATGTTCAAAATTTGGTTATCTGAACTATGCACACATTTTTTTTCATTTTGTGAAGGACACTGCCCATGTTTAAAATGTACTATTTGTAAATGTTATCAGTGAGACACAATTTACATTTGCATTCAGGCAGCACTTATCGCTATAAAAACACACAGAAAAGTGTAATGATATGTTAATGATTACTATTTACATTTAATGATCTTTAAAAACTTTGTTTTAAATGATAATTTTTAATAACTTTGTATATTGTAAATAACCCGTATTGCTAGCAAGTTCACTTACATTAGGCTCATGATTATGTAATTAACACCTTCAGGCAGGTTTAGATCAAAGGTTAGTTAAGATTAGGCTATAATATTGCAAATTTAAAACTAGTAGCTAAGTTTTCTAGCAAGCTAACTAATATTATGATGCTATTGCATAAGCTAATCGTCTAAGTTATAGCTAGCGCTAGCAGTGCTGTACAGTATGAAGGAAAACTAGCTATGAGGTAGAAATGAACATTGACTAAACCGGGTTTATATATGTGCACGTATTGAATTAGCACAATTGAAATTACACAGATATGATTGTGTTAAGGACATTTTTTTTGTGTGGAACTGTTTCTCATAGTTCTCACAGCTTTTTTGACCGTTCAGTTCCTGTAGCTGTTTCTTTTGCTAAGCTTGTTTTCTAGCATGCTTGAATTTCATTATACGTCTTAATACTTAGCCTGCATAAGCCTGCACTATTATGAATGTGTGTTCAGTATTTGGTGACCTCAAGGCATCTCCACAAACCATGTCTGTGCTCTTCCCCCAGGCTGAGACAGACTCCGTGTTCTCTAAGAAAAAGCGGCATCTGGAAAAGATATCTTACACCCTAGTGTCTGTTCCGCATGGCAATGACATTGCATCTCTTTTCGAGCTGGACGCCACCACACTGCAGCGTGCAGATTGCCTGGTCCCCAGGTTTGACTTGCTAATGCACACACAAGAGTATATCATTATAGATTCTCATAGCAGCAGCTATGGCATAAGCTGTTTTGTTCCTGTGGCCAGCTTGTGATGACTGACTCAGGTATTTTGGACTCAATGAACCTGCTTTAAAAAAAGTGCTGTGTTACAGAAACTCCTACGTCAGACTGAGGAATTTGTGCACCAACACTTGGGTGACCAGCACTAACATCTCCATTGATTCTGAGGAGGAGAGACCTGTTATGCTCAAGGTGTGCAACCAAAAAGCCAGAATAAAAAAAAGTGCTGCTTTAATGCCACAATATTTAAAGTATTATTTTAAACATTAACTTATATAAATAAAATCTGTTACCACATACATCACATAAATCTTAGCATGTGCCTGTAGCTCATGAAAACTTTTTGTTTTTGGACTGCTCTTGCAGATTGGAACGTGTCCCATCAAGGAGGATAAGGAGGCATTTGCTATTATCTCTGTACCTCTGTCTGAGGTGAGAGATCTGGACTTTGCTAATGATGCCAACAAGGTTCTGGAGTCATTTGTGCGCAAGCTAGAAAAGTGCCAAATTGCTCAAAATGATCGCAGGTATGCATTATGTATATGTACTAGGTTGTATATACAAGTCACTGCGTTAAGGGAACTCTAGTGTACTTGCATGGTGGAAAAATAGTTTAAGGAAAATGAAATATAATGATAAAAAGGCCATATCTTTTTACAATATTACAAAGCCAACTGCACATTTTGAAAGACCTATTTTCAATGGCTTTGATGGAACATCATTTCCTTCATTTTGCGACATTGGAAGATCATCTCTGTTTCACTCAGCTTGTTTAGTGTGATTTTCATTCCACTTGACAGAGGCTGATTCTCATTTTTGAGGTTGAAGTTGAATGAGACACTAATGTAGACATTGCATCGTCCAAACAAAGAACACATTTTTGATTTTATCTGTTTGATTTCAGTGTTGCATAAATGGTTTTATGTTATTTAGGTTTGTGACAAAGCTGCTGGAGGATTTAATCTTCTTTGTATGTGAGTTGCCAAATAATGGGCAGGATGTGCTGTCGGTGGTCATCTCCAATCCCAACAGAGAAAGACAGAAGCTCATGAGAGAACAGAACATTCTGGCACAGGTACACATCTACATTTACACCATTATTCTGTGATTTTTAAATCTATTAATGTAGACCTTATAGCAACATGCGATGCCCAAACTCTGTTTAGTGACCAAACTAATGTTGATTTCCATGAGGAATTTCAGTTCAGCTGCATGCCTTTGATTTGTGTCTTTGTTTTGTTAGATCTTTGGCATTCTGAGAGCGACATTTGCTGAAAGTGAGGACGGGCCCATGTTGAAACTGGAGGATCTGGGTGATCAGCGCAATGCCCCCTTCAAGTACATGCTGCAGCTCTGCTACAGGATATTACGACACTCACAACAGGACTATCGCAAGAACCAGGCAAGAGGAAAAACCCACCCTGAGCATTCATTAATACAGTCTGGGTTAATTTGTATGTTTTAAATGTGATTTTTTTTTTGTTTTGGAAAGGTTTCCATGTGGTGTTTATTTTTTATTTTATTTTATTTTATTTTTTTAATGAATAATTTAGTATAAGAAATAGATATAGCACTCTGCTTTACCATATACTTTTTACAATATTGTCATGCAGTGACTATTGGATTATCAGCCTATAAACATTTTTCCTGCCTGGAAATATGCTTTGTTCCTAATCAGAGCAGTACTTTCCCTTCTCAGAGTTTTCTTGTTGCAGTTTCCCTCACATACAGTAAAAGGCACTTAAAAATAATCTAAATATTTGACACAGATGGGAACTTAGCCAGTGATTTTGAAAGTCCTCATCCTCTGTTCTTCTCCTAATAGGAGTACATTGCCAAGAAGTTCTCCATCATGCAGTCTCAGATCGGCTACGAGATCCTGGCAGAGGACACAATCACAGCCTTGCTTCACAATAACCGCAAGCTGCTGGAAAAGCACATTACAGCGCGCGAGATTGAGACCTTTGTCAAGCTGCTACGCAAGAACCGTGAGCCCAGGTCTGATTACCCAAGGACATTTTGAAAAGCTTTGTTGGATTTTATTGAACATGGACAAACATGAACTGTAAAGACAATTTATTCCTGACAAAGGGTACACAGTTTAAATTGCTTATAGATTTCGATAAAACATGTAAATGGTCACAATGCAAGTTTGCAACAACAAAAGTATATGATGCCACCACCACCGTGCTTCACTGTTCTTGGGATGAGCAGTGTTTGGTTTCAACCAAATGCATTGTTGTGTGTTGCTGCCAAGTGGTTTATTTTTTGTCATCAACCAAAGAACACTTCTTTATCAATTTATCAAAATCTAAATTATGTATGCCTGAAAATATCAAAAGAAAGTTATGTTCATAAAAATAAGAGATAAGTGAGAATGTGTGAGGAGGAATTGTTACCAAAATGCAAAGTTGAAGTAATCTGTGATCATGCTTTTAGTCTGTATTGTATAATCATAATATGCTTTTTTTTCACTGTTTATATCGCGTAGGTTCACTATAAGCCTTTATTTGCCAAAAAGATTTTTCTTTTTGATGAAAGTCTTGTGCCTTTTCTCTCAGGTTTCTGGATTACCTTTCAGACCTGTGCGTGTCCAACAAAACGGCCATCCCTGTTACACAAGAGCTTATCTGCAAGTTTATGCTGAATCCAACTAATGCAGATATCCTCATCCAGACTAAGTAAGGTTCTTCCTTTATTTAATCCTGTGTGAATATCAGTGCCCGGATATGATTCTGATTTTTATGATTTTTGTTTTGCATCAGAGTGATTCAACCGACTGACAGCTCTCTGGATTCAGTCGTCTTGAATGATGAAGGTGAGGAGGACGAGGTGTGGCTGTATTGGATCGACCAGAATAAAGAGCCGCATGGCAAATCAATCCGCACCATGTCGGAAGATGCCAGGAACAACCACAAAGAAGACATTGACAGCATGACTTACTACAGGTCTGTGTTCCCTCTTAGCTCTACTCTGTGGCACTGTTTATTTCAGTAACATGTTACAGTTGCACACAACATACTGTATGTTAAAATCCATGGCACTACCCGTGTGGCAATATTTATTACATTTAGGCTTTTTACAGTTTTCCAGTCCAGAAATTTTCTGTACATGCAATATTTTATTTTCCATAAAAGGCAAAATTTAGGGGATTATTGTAAGAAGACTGATTGCCACCAATTTCAGTTGCAATCGTGATGCAATCTTTGTAGCGTACAGAAATCCTTTAAACTAGCTATGCTATGCGTTTATTTTATTTTCTCTTCTTTCTGTCATTCTTCATTCCAGGTGTCAGCTGAACCTTTTTGCTAAGATGTGTCTGGACCGGCAGTACCTGGCCATTAACCAGATCTCCAGCCAGCTGCCGGTGGATCTGATTCTGCGCTGCATGTGCGACGATGCTCTGCCTTATAACCTGCGTGCCTCTTTTTGCCGTCTCATGCTGCACATGCATGTCGACCGTGACCCGCAAGAGGCTGTAATTCCGGTTCGTTATGCACGGCTTTGGACCGAGATCCCCAGCAAAATCACGGTCAAGGAGTAAGTGCTTTTGAATGAGTGAAGACTCGATCAAAGAATCAAATTGGCTTATTTTAAATTGGAATTGGAGACAACACATGAGAGATTTAGTAGATGCTTACACGCTCATGCTGGCTGCCATTTGTTAAATGATCAGTTTGTATTCAACAGTTCCATTTGTCTGTGCCTAGTGTGTCTTGAGCATGTTGATCATTCCGCAGGTATGATTATGAGTTCAGAGATGCAGGCAGAGTGGAGATGAAGAGGAATTTTTCGCCCACCAAGGAGTTTGTCGATCAGTACCTGAATGATGTAGTGAGCCATTCTTTACCCTTTGCAGATGATGAGAAGAATGAGCTCACTCTGGAGGCAAGGCATTTAGAAGTTGTTTTCTATTAGAAAAAATATTTTGTTGACCATTTCATATAATGTTCTTTCACCCAGTTGTATTATCTGTTCGGTCAAATGAAATGCAAACTTTCAAATCAGATTACTTGCTCTGGCATGTCTCTTGACACACTTAAGAACCCACATATGTTTTGTGGAAAACAAAGCTCATGTTACACAGATCTAAATGTTGTGGGACGACGGTCATCTCAATAATAATTGCCCTCAGTTTAAAAAAAGGTGTTATGTTTTAGATCCTTTTTTTATTGGTTAAAAACAAGAAAACCAGTTGAAAACTGGGAACATGTTGAACAGTTATCTACTGTTCCACTCTGACAAACGCTAACATACACTAATCACCTGCACTTTGATTTGGGTCGGATTTCTACTCACATTTCAGCATTTTTAGCAAAGTGCCTAATTTAAGAGTACATTCTTATTGGAAATCTAAAAGTTGTCATTTTCAAATCTTTGCATGTAAATATTGCCTGTTTGTCTCTTTTTTTTTTTTTTCCTCTCTCTCTTACACACACACACACACACACACACACACACAGCTTCCCACACAAATGCTTTAATATCATTAGTCTGTATGAAGATGTTTAAGCTGAATAAATGTTTCATTCTCTGCCTAAGGTGGTGAATCTGGCAAGGAATCTGGTCTACTTTGGTTTCTACAGCTTCAGCGAGTTACTGTGCCTCACTCGCACCCTGCTGGCCATTTTGGACGTTGTGCAGCACCCGCTCACATATCTGCCCACCAAGCTCAGCAAAACCCCTGAAGGAGGTCAGACATTTACCACATGCCTATTAAAACACCTCTATTACAGCACTATCCAGCAATTTCATACTGAAGCTCTATTACGGTCATTAAATCAGTTAAATTTGTATCAGTGGCCTGATTGAGACATTGGTATGTACCCTAGAGGCAAAAGTGTGAATGCAAGAGTATAGGAAAAGAAATGTTGACAGAAATGTTTGAAAGTGATTGTTTCCAGTTAAAAAGTTGTGATTTTAAAAAAGAAATCAAGAAATGCGGCTGCACACAAAAGGACACAGTAGTTGAAGCAACTTTTTACATTTCACAATAAAATAAAAGGCAAACATATATATATATATATATATATATATATATATATATATATATATATATATATATATATATATATATATATATATATATATTTTTTTTTTTTTTATTATTTTTTAACAGGGTATTGTTTTGGTATTTGGTAACCTTTGTTCATTTAAAACCATACTAATGTGTGAGAATATTATATTGCAGGGAGCCTGTGTTTTCCATTTTTTCTTTTATCAAAATTTTACAATAGGGATTAATAAATATAAGGATTGTTATATATAAGTCTGATTTATGAGACCCACAAGCATGAGTTTTAAAACCACACCAAGTTGATTTAGATCTGTATATAGATTTATATACTGTATAATCTATCTATATCCACATATATGCATACATGTGTTTAAACAAATGCACAAACTTGTGCATGTTTAAGTGTGTATTTACATATGTATGTAGACTTTATGGACAAAAGTGTTGGGACACGAGTTTTCCTGCTATATGTGGTTCTTCTCCAAGCTGTTACCACAATGCTGGAGGCACTCGGTTCTATTGGACGTTTTTAGATGCGCTATAATCAAATTTAGCATTCTTCAAACTTGAAAACCCAAACCTTTTCCAGCATGGCAAGACCCCTATGCACAAAATGAGCTCCATGAAGATATAATTTACATGTCTTGGTGAGGAAGATCTTGAGTGGCCTGCTATAGAGCTCTGATCTTAACGTTTTTGGAATCAATTGGAAGGCTGACTGCACCCCAGGCCTCCTCATCTCACCTATATTAGTACCTGAGTTTACTAACACCCATGTGGCTGAATTGGGGCAAATTGGGATTAAATGTGGAATGCGATGTTCCAGAAACATCTTGTACCAAATTTCTGACCAGGTGTTCACAGATTTTTGGCAATATTGTGTATATGTGTGGTGTATATTAGGCTAATTGTGATCAGATGTTTTTGTTTAGTCTGCAGATGTTGACTTGCGTGTGTGCGTGTGTGTGTGTGTGTGTGTGTGCGTGCGTGCGTGCAGGTAATAATGTCCTGCGCACTATCCATGATGTGGGTGAGATGATGACTCAGATGGTTTTGAGCAGAGGTGCTCTACTTTCCCATGTCTCTCAACCAATATCGGGTCATGGGAAAAAAGCACATGGCCTGTCTGACAGCGAGGATGTGGTGGTGATGGACACTAAGCTCAGGATTATCGAGATTTTGCAGGTGTGCTTCTTTTTTGTTTGTTTTTCCCACTGAATATTAGACAGCTTAAAGAAAAAAAGCACAAACCTGGCCATTTCTGTTATTTAATTGACCTGTACTAAAGTTATGTAGTATTTGTAAAATCAGTGTAAATTTGCTAAATAGCTGAGTGGATTATAGGCAAGTGACAAATTTAAAGGATAGACCAACACAGAGTGAGCTACTGTGGTAAATTGTGCCGTTACAATCTCCAGAACACCTTTTACAAATGTCTGGAATTGTACTTAAGGGAAGATCATCATTTACCATAAACCATATTGCCTCAGTTGATATATTTAATGACTGTTGTGGAAAACACTGCTGAAGTTGGTTGGGTTTGGACTGAAAGCCATGAAAACAATCGCCATCATACTCCTCAAACCATTCAGTGAGTGTCCATGGTCTGTAAATGTTGGTAAAATCATCTCTTTTAGTATTAGAAAATGAGGGAATATTTAGCATAGGATAAAGTTCATGAGTTAGTAGACATTTGACTTTGCATGGAACTCTTTACTGTAACAGGGGAAAAAGGGGCTCAAACCATATCAGAAATCTGGCACCGTAAAATAACAGGGCCGCAGGAATTTATTTATTTTCAATTAGTTGTGTACACACTAAATATTCCATCTTAACGTGACAAACACACAGGTATATTGTAGAATATACTTTCAAAAATATAAAAAAAAAAAACATTGTATATTAAGTGCTATGCTTGTTGTGTTCCATACTAGTTCATTCTGAGCGTGCGTCTAGACTACCGGATCACCTATCTTCTGTCCATCTACAAGAAGGAGTTCGGGGACCAGGGTGTCCCAGATAGCAGTTTGTCAGTTGCCGATTTCCCTCCTATTCCCTCAGGTGAGAACGTTTTGTGATAAAGACTCCTCACATTTCTGGCTCTATAGCTTGTAGTTGAACTGTATATATTGTGTTTTTGTGTCATTTATTTATTTCATGAATCATATGTATTATTTGTGTTTGTAGAGCCAAATGTGGAACAGATAGCTGAAAAAGCAGAGAATATGTTTGCTGGAAGGTGAGTCAGCTAACTGGTGAACACTGCAGGGTATTCCCAAGGGGGCCATACATAGAAGACTATGTATGCCAGCATCACAGAGTTTGAGACTTATTTAGGGAATGTTCATAGATGTCCACTTCTTGGTTGGCCTGCGACATTTCAGTCTGTTTTGATTTAGGAATTTGGCAGCAGTGTTGTGCAATGGGCATGCCATGTTTCCTGTTAAAGTCGACAATGACCTTGCGACTGCCTTCTGATTTAGTCATGAAAGAGACATCATTTGTCACAGGCGATGTCCTGTATGTATGTATGGAGATTTTTAGGACACAAAGTTACAATTTTCAACAGAATTCTTAGTTCTGTTAGGTTGTTCTATTGGCTTTATTATTGTTATTATACTTGTTATAATTTATTATTTAAAAATGTACGGTTTTTGTAGTAGGAATATCACAGTATCACTTTTCATTACTGTCACTTACACTGAAACCTTGAGTATTAGCTAATATAAAAATGACATCTTATGAAGCTGTAGTTCATAACCATATTTTTCTTCTAACAAATATTTTATTTTAAATGAAAATGTATTTATTTTTAAATTTTTACATAGCTATTGACATAACAGACATAAAAATCACCGTTATTCCAAATATAATTAATGGAATATTGTATGGAATATAAATATATTAATAAATGCAACTAAGCCTCTTTATATGTAAACATTTCCATTCTTTTTTTTTGTCTTCTAGCTAACCCTGTATTTATTGGTGGTTCTATAACACCTGATACACATTCTGGGTGTAGAATAGTTGCCATGTCTAGTTTTAAGAATTAGTTTTATAACAAAAAAAAAGTGAAAGAAAACACCAGAGGATTTTAAAATGTATCAGTGTCCTAAAGGTCTGGTGTTTGCATTATCACTAGCGGTAAGGAGCGGACCTCGGTGGATTTGGACGATGACGGAGGCAAGACGTTTCTGCGCGTGCTAATTCACCTCATTATGCAGGACTATCCTCCTTTGGTCTCAGGTTCACTGCAGCTCCTATTCAAACACTTCAGCCAGAGAGCTGAGGTCCTTCAGGCTTTCAAGCAGGTCTCAAGCACACTGACATACTTTTCTCTACCTGATCGTCTCTGTTGTTTTTGTTCTTTTATGGCATGCATGTAATTGATTGTGTGTGTGCGCGTGTGTCTACTGGCAGGTCCAGTTGCTGGTGTCTGAGCAGGATGTGGAAAACTATAAACAGATAAAGGTTGATCTGGACCAGCTGCGACTGACTGTGGAGAAATCAGAGCTGTGGGTGGAGAAAAATGGAGGCTATGGCACTGACGAAGCCACTGAAGCCCAGGCAAAGGAGCAAAACGCAGAGGTGCGCCACCTTGTGGCAGAAAATGTGATGTTCTCCTGCTGTTAAAATTAATTGCTGAATTATGCGTTAATACAAAGAACAACGAATGGTATCATTGACTTTCATTTACATTAAGCATCGTAAATCCACTTGTTATAGATGAGTGGCCTTTGAGGTTGCGGTTAATTATTGACATTATATGACTAAAACACATCTATAGACATAACTCAATTAATAATGCCAGACAAGCGACTTCTTCGAGGACATCTTTTAAACATCATGTGTATTGAATGTGGCTCATAGTTGCTTTTTTTTTTTCTAAGGTTTATTTATACTTAATTAAAAATCACAAAAACTCCCACTAGATACAAGAGAATTTTTACCAGCATGCCTGTTTGGATGAGATATTCAGTATATATTACCTAAGGGAATGTAAAATATGGTGTAATCTTTCCAGATCCATTCTCACACCGTCTGTAAAGACGCACTGCCATGACACAATGTGATAATGAAAACTAGTCCAATTATAAAATGATCAAATGTGCCTTTTGCAAATGTGAACAGCTTACGTTATTATAGTAATATTGAAAAAAAAAATTTTATTTTATTTTATTTTTTTTATATTCAGCTTGTGTGTGTTTGTGTGATTGGCAGGAAGTGGGAATTCTCAGTCCAGTGCAGGATGGAAACATTAAGCCACAGATAGACAGCAACAAAGCCAACAACTACAACATTGTGAAAGACGTGGGTGCCGCTGTCATCAAACATATATCTATGTTTCTACGAATATAAAAGTTGTTTTCCACTAGAATGAATGTTTTGGGACCAGGTCGTGAGAAATTCTATTGTGTTGGTCAATAGATCCTGCAGCGTCTCAGTAAACTTTGTTACCCTGCTAAGAAGAGTCGTGTGCAGCAGCAGAGGTTGCTGAAGAACATGGGAGCTCACACTGTGGTGCTGGACCTGCTGCAGATCCCTTATGAGGCAGTGAGTGGACCTGAATATATATTTTGCATTTTTTTCTGAGGGGGAAAAAACACCAAATGACATCTTTTAACATACGTATTTTTTATCATTATTATTAAATGTTTGAGTTACCTGACTCTTGTTATATTCTTCAGGGAGATGAAAAGATGAAAGAGATCATGACTTTGGCTCACACCTTCCTGCAAAACTTCTGTAACGATAATCCTCAGAACCAGATTCTGCTTCACAAACACCTCAACCTTTTTCTCAGCCCCGGGGTACATTAACAATAAGCTATGTGTCTGAGGGTTTTATTTATTCTAACATGCTAAAATGTTGTGCACCCCAGGCAGTGTTATCCAAAAGTCAATTTTTTGTTGAGCTGTGACTTACTCATTAAGCTTTTCTTGGCTCTTTCGCACAGCTTTTGGAGGCAAAAACTATGCGCTACATCTTCCAGAACAACTACCACCTGTGTAACGAGATCAGCGACCGTGTGGTGCATCACTTTGTACACTGCATAGAGACGCACGGCCGCTGTGTCCCATACCTACGCTTTCTGCAGACCATAGTGAAGGCTGATGGCAAATATGTTAAGAAATGCCAGGACAAAGTGATGACCGAGGTGAGGCCGAACGGTGTACAGAAGTGCACAAGATTAAAAAACGACATTAATAAGTGAACATGGACTAGATCTATAAAAATCTGTCACATTTAAAATGAGAGCCCACATGTGCTTTGTGTAAGGTCCATATGTGTTACCATATGCCTGAAATATGCTCAAATTCATCTGAAGTAGACATCGTCAAAAAACAGCTTTACACATATCTGAAAATAGATTTTTCCCTAATGAGCAAGAGGAGAACCTGTCCACTGCTGGGTGACTTTGAATAGTGGAATTATAAGCAGTGCTGAAAAAGGATCTTTTTTATCATGAGCACCAGGATCTATTTGATCTCACAAGAGTTTTAGCTTGAAGTCTAAGATTTCCAAATAAAGTTGTTCACTTATAATGAGACTTAAGAATTACTTGTTTCCATTTAGCGAGTTGGGTGACGACAGCATCCAAACATACCAGATGACCGGTAGGGATGGGCAGATCGATTCTAAAGTATTGATATTTTTGATACTGGCATTGTATAAAAAGGATCGATTCCTGTCAGAGCTTTATAGGTCATTAGCAGTATTTTTTGAATCAGTGCAAAATTTGAATGCATTTAATATGGATGAGACAAGGAATAATGGGGTCAAATCTTCAGGTCTATGTAACGAATTTGCAGAGGAAATTAAAGAAATCAATTTGGTCTGTTTAAAAAGAGTAAAATATTCTAATCATTCTAGTGGATAGTTGTATCGTTTTCTACATATTCATTGATTTTAATTGCATACATATAAGTGGTGTTTGCCTAATATTTGTCAGGCCACATCTTAAAAAAAAAAAAAAAAAATCAATGAAAGATTTTCACTTAATGAGCTACATGAGAAGTTTGTTAATGAAAACAGTAATCAGAAATTTAGCTGTGTTCTGTGTGAACATGCACTTTATCTGAAAAACTAAGAGGTATATAAAATATAAAAACCTGTGCATGTGTGTGTTTAGTTGGTGAATGCAGGTGAGGAAGTCCTGGTGTTTTACAATGACCGGGCGTCATTCCCCACACTGCTGCAGCTGATGAGTACAGGGGCAGAGTACAACGATGAAAACAGTCCGCTGGCCTACCACAACAATCTGGTGGAGCTGCTGGCTGCCTGCACTGAGGGCAAGAATGTCTATACCGAGATCAAATGTAACTCACTTCTGCCTCTTGATGATATCGTCAAGGTGGTGACTCATGAGGACTGCATCCCTGAGGTAAACAAAACTTACACACAGCCCTCCGCAAGTCACAGTGTGTACAGGGATATTGTCTGGTCTGTTTATTTATTAATCGTTTGTGGCAGACTTTATATAAGTAATGTGGTATTTACAATAATATAATCCAGAAAAAAAAAAAATCATAGTTCAAGAGAGCCTAAGTTTTTATACAGTAACTGTAACTTATAGGCTTTGAATTACCCAAGTGTTGTGCGTCATAACAGTTTTATTCACTGATTAGGCTCTCACTTTTTAAGTAGTTTTATTTACCCAAATTTAATGCAAGTTTGTGAAACTGTTATTTCATATTAATAAGTGGGAAAAAGGGAACCAGCTGTTAAATTATGATTAAAGAAATGCCATGCTATCAAACAGGAAGAGTTGGTATGTATGGATGTATGTACGTATAAAATATGTGCATATGATGCGTATGTAGTGCCAGCGCACTGCCGAGGTGCATCAGTTGGGACACAATCTTTCACTGGTATGCTGTCATTTTGACATTTTCAGTTTTTTGTGTGCCAATAAATTTAAATCGGATTCGCCAGGTGTTCATTCATCAAAGAGTATCGGCAGTACACAAAGGTTTATGATTTCTGGCAGAACTTTCTAGCTCCTTCTGGTTTAGGAATTTACTTTACTACAGAGCCTGTCAAAAGTTTAAACATCTAGTCTTTAAACATTTTTGAGACACACATGCATGTTCCTTTCGTTTATATGCAACCTAGGTAATTTAACGGTCATTGTCATTATTATATGTCATTATTATATAGTGAACTTTGGTTGCAATGAGCTGCAGCCGGATGGAAGTGCATAGGGCCATGTAGGTTCAGTATTCATTTCACCACAAACAAGTCTTCAACCTTCCCTGTTCCAAAACAGTCCCAAACCATTCATCTACCACCTCCATGTTTAACTGTGGGTGTGAGGCTGTCTGGTAATATGTCAGTCTTGTTCTGCATCTTACACAAGTTCTCTTGTTTTGTCAAATTTGTCAAATTTGGACTTGCTAGTAAACAATTTGTTTTTGCCTTTTACCTAGTGTGTTGTTTCCTGTAACCTTTTGTATGTGAATATTTTTGACGATTTCAATATCAAAAGTTCTGGCACCCCATCTTAATACACACATGATCATTTGAAAACAGCAAGGTTCTCTCTGATTTTCCTCTGCAGGTAAAAATTGCCTATGTAAATTTTGTGAACCACTGCTATGTGGACACAGAAGTGGAGATGAAGGAAATCTACACTAGCAACCACATTTGGAACCTTTTTGATAACTTCTTGGTGGACATGTCTAGAGTAAGTACAGCAACATGGCTTAATAGCAACCTCTGCTATATTTTTGTAGATGTAATACATTGAATCATGGGGTGAGGTGTGATATGTGTGTGTGTGTGTGTGCATGTTTTTACATGTGTGTCCATGTTCTTCCACCACCAGGTGTGCCAGGGTACAAATGACAGAAATAGAGCTGACCAAATGCTGGAGAAATACGTCACTGACACCATTATGGCCATTGTCAAAGGCTTTTTTGGTTCCCAGTTTTCTGTTAGCACTTCTAATCTGCAGGTATCGAGCGTACGCACACACACACTTTTTCAAGAAACATGCTCTTATTCTTCGCACCTTGTATTTCTTCTGCCATCCCGACAACCATGTGTGTCTTTGCTCTGCAAACACTACACAAATTTGAACCACTCTTACCAGTCACATCGTAGATTTTTCTCTCTATAATTGTGTGTTCCAGAGCCATCAGAGCACGTTCATCCGACTGTTGCAGTCCGCCATCAGAGTCAGTACCTGCTCCTGGATAAGTGCTCTGCAGAAGACGAACATCGAGGCATGCATCAAGACCCTCGCTGATGTGGGTGAGTTATCACAACTCACCGAAGCAATCTTACCAAACAAATTGAGCACACTGCTGTATAAGTGTATCAGTTGTTTGTTCTGGAAATTCCACTGCTTATGTTATGTGAGTCAGCGTCTTTTGGTTTATTACATATAAACCCTTAACTCTAAAAACCTAAAGCAGCAGCTTCAAAATAAAACGTTATTTACAATTCATAAAAAAATCAGTAGCAACAGTAGCCAAATTATCATTTGCTGTAATCATTGAAATTCTAGATCCATAAGTCTGATGCCTTAATACTATATAGAACACTTGAAAAGATTTCATTCTTACAAACTTCAATGGAGCATTAATTTTTTAATATTTTTTTGTGTACTTTTTAGTTATTATTGCCTTTTGTTCTTTTTTTTTTTATGTAAATGCATTTTATTTATTTTATTTTTTTTGGAAACCTTTCATTTTGTTAATTTTTCTGCTAGCTCACATATGCACCTTTAGCAGTGCTGCCTCAGGATTTCACTGGGTAGCAGTTTTATTACCAGACTGATTTTTTTTCCTAAATATAACGTTTTATAAGGGCAGTATGATCGCATTGGCATTTCACAGCTCCAGTGTTTGGATGTGAGCTCGGATTACTCTCTGGGTTATTTCACATTGTTCTCCCAATTGGTTTTCCTTCTGCCACTTGAACACCTGCCAATAGGTGGATTGGATACACCCTAGATGTGAATGTGTGTGAGATGCCTGTCATCCCATCCAGGGTATTTTCTAGTGTTGGGCTTCACCTCATCCCTGAGCAGAATGAAGCTCTCTCTGAAGATGAAGGAATGAAATGAATAAGAAAGAAAGACAAAACATTTTATTGGGTTTCTGTTCATTCCTCACAGCTAAGAGTCGAAGCATAGCTCTACCAGTAGACCTGGATGGACAGGTGAACTTTCTGTACCAGAAGTCTCATACCAATATGGTACAGCGCGCTGCTAAAGACTGGAGGCTTTCGGCTCGTCAGAGACCTCGCAAAGAAATGCTTGGTACGCCGGACTACAAGAACATAATCGAAAAACTGCAGGTACGCTGCATGACTCGGTTGCATTCTGTTTAAAAACTTTAGCTCCCAAGCAGATTTTCTGGGGTGAAATGTTTGCAGCATCTTGTCTCTCCGAAACCATGAACACTAATTTATGATCTAAAAAACAGAGCTCGTGCTTGTGTAAGTACTATCACATGTTCTATGACATGCCTTTGTGTGACGTGTGTGTGTGTGTGTGTGTGTGTGTGTGTGTGTTAGGGAGTAGTGCAATATCTGAAGGAGCAGTTCAGTCCACTGGTCCAGTCTGAGTTCTCTGTGTTGGTTGACATTCTGCATAGTCCAGAGCTGTTGTTTCCTGAGGCAGCACGACTACGCTGTGAGACCGGAGCCTTCATGACCAAGTAAGACGCACACAACACTAGATGATGTAGAGCATGAGGTGGATAAATCATAAATTCATTAGCTACCCCACAGAGCAGATAAAAGCTCTTATGTGCAGTATAGTTCCATGTTTTGTAATATAATCTAACTCACTACACTACACACACAAAAAAAAAGTAGCTACCATAATGTTATAAAATACAGGACTTATGTTATGATATGTTATGATGAATAGTTTCTTGGTTACACTGTATTAAGGTACTTCATCATCCAGATCCTCTTCTAGCAACATTTCTAATGTACCCTCTTGTTCGTGGCTTAGACAAAAATTTAAATCAGCAAATCTTCTGCAAATGTTTAAGCTTTAAACTGCTGTTTTAGGGATTATATTCCAGTTTAATGCCCATTTTTATATGGATCAATATGCTTAGCCACAAGATTCACAAGATTTTATTCAGACTTTGTTAAACATGAATCTTCCCATGTGTGTTGTGCAGCTACAGAATTTTATATACACAATAGGTATAGTGAAGAGCATTTAAGCTTTAGCACACTCCTTTTTACTGAGTTTACCAAAAATCAACAGGCAGGAAACTGTGAATAAAAAAGTTCGATAAATAAAATTTTATTAAAATAAGAATAAAAACACAAAATCTAGAGCTGAAACGATTCCTCGAGTAACTCGAGTAATTCCAATACAAAAAAGCATTGTTTAGTCCATTTAACTACACACCAAGCACTGAGTTTCCCCACGTTTCATTATTACTGACGCACCACCCACTAAACCCTGGACAACTATGGGCTCTCATTTATAAACATGGAAACTTTCCACGCAAAGGTTGTGTCGCCAATTCCCCTTCCCGCCTTCTGTGTTTTCACATCGGGGATACGCAGGGTTTACAGTTTACTTACAGGTGCACACTTTCTCCCGTCAAGTTTTTTTTCTTCATAAATTACAAACTTTTCACGTTACCCCTGGACAGGTAAACACAGAAGACTCTGCAATATGACAAACAGTGAGGGGTGAG
Organism: Silurus lanzhouensis; assembly: GCA_039877035.1. Taxonomy (NCBI): domain Eukaryota; kingdom Metazoa; phylum Chordata; class Actinopteri; order Siluriformes; family Siluridae; genus Silurus; species Silurus lanzhouensis. Next base: position 9,160,999 of record JBCEWE010002369.1, on the reverse strand, counting down.
GAGAAGATTCAGGCCAATAAACACAACAGAAAGTTTCCAAAGTTTGGGATCATTTCAAACCAAAACATGCATCATACAGTGCGTTTACCTTTTATTTTTATTTTTATGTAAATTTTTATTTTTATTTATAATTTTTCTGTATTTGTGGTTGCATTTTGATATAATATGGCAATTAAATGCACTAAATGGGATATTCACAGATATTCTTGTATGCAATTTCAGCAATAAAAAATATATATTTTAATAAGGAAACAAATGACGTCTATTTTAAGAGACACGTTTTATTTTCTCTTGTATATTCAGCATTGCTCTTAAATGAAGAAAAGGTGCTTTTTATCCTATTAGAATTTATTCTAATCGGAAAATCGGTAGAATACTCGACTACTAAAATAATCTATAGCTGCAGCTCTAACAAAATCTGCTTGTCCCGGATGTCTCGGCTACTTATTTGAATCACCCCTGGTTATAGCCCTGGCCAGACGTGCATGCTGCTTCATTTCTTGAGTGGGCACTGAAGTGGGTTCTGCCATGAATGACTTCCGATCTTGCATTAGGTGTTCGAACAGCACTTACCTGAGTGTACGTGTCAGCCTGATTGGTCTGTACTATTGCATAAGCACTCAAGTCTGCATGAGTCACTCTGAAAGCCACAGCGTGCGGTCCTCCTGCTGCACCACTATGACTAACCTGTTACTTTCTCATGTAAGGTCAATAAAGAATACATGCATTGGAGATATTTTAAGATTTTCTTACTCTTGAGTCCTAGATGCCATGTCTTTTCCTGCATAAACTGGAAAGAAACTTTTGAGTGGCAAAACTTTCTGAACTGGAATCTGTATGTAGGTTGATCAAGCACACGAAGAAGCTGATGGATAAGGAGGAGAAGTTGTGTATCAAGATTCTGCAGACACTCCGTGAAATGCTGGACAAGAGGGAGACTTTTGATGATCAGGTCAGTGGGAGACCATTCATTCATTCATGTTAAACAAACGAACAGCAGTGTATTATGAAGGAGCGTTTAAAAGTCCCACTTTATCAAGAACTTCTGTAAACGTGCACGTCCAATCTGCCAATCATGTCATAACAGTCCATTGCAGGAAATCATGCAGATATTTAGTCGAAATCTTCAGCTAATGTTCACTATGTGAATTATGCCCCTTTCTAGGTAAGTCTTCTGAATAATCAGAATCAAGAATTCAACATAAAATTTAAAGAACATTTTCTACACTTTTGTCTTGATCAAATGGACAGGACGTGGTATACTATTGAGGTGGTAGCTCGGTGGTTAAGGCATTGGACTTTGATTCGAAGGTCGAGTTGAAATCGCAGCCACACTAAGCTGCCACTCCTGGGCCCCTGAGCAAGGCCCTTAACTCCATTGCTGCTCAGTTGTATGAATGAGATAAATATAAGTCGCTCTGGATAAGGGTGTCTGCCAAATGCCATAAATGTAAATGAGCTGCAGGTTCTAACACATTAGAACATAGTTATACATAACTATGTTTATGAATGTATGTAATACATAATAGACCATTAATAAAAAGAGCCTATTAGATTATGAGAGATACACCATAGTACATTTTGTAGCAGCAACAAAAACAAGCAAACTTTGTTTAGATTACTACCTTGACGAATCTGTTCGGTGTGGATAGATAATAAGTTTATAAAAAAAAAAATAATAAAAGTGCGGTTTTCATTATTTTACCCCAAAGATCAGTAATGACTTCAGCCATCTGGTACACAGCATGTAAAAGAAATATTACCTTACCTTATCACGTTACTTTTTCTGCAGCCTGGAGCTGGCAAAGGCAATATGTTTAGTGCAGTAGATGTGAACTATATTGCGTTGGGAAAACAGCGAAGGCCGTGTCTTGATGAGTCAGACTCGAGTGCTCCTAAGGGAGTCTGGAAATTTTTATTTATTTATTTATTTATTTATTTATTTATTTATTATTTTATCAGAGTTCAGTCACCAGAAGAGGGCCCTAGAGAAACACCCAAACTTCAGTGTCACTTTTAAACCTGTTGACCTGTTTAGCTGTACAGGCTAAAAGAGAAGTGTGTGTGTGTGTGTGTGTGTGTGTGTGTGTGTGTGTGTGTGTGTTGCTGTGTTTCTGTGTGTGCGTGCTTGGGAGATAAATGAGCCTAAGCTCAGTGCTCAGCCCTCCATAGTGCTGCTGGCTCCGGCTGGCTGAGTGCAGCAAGTTGGGAGCTCCAGACAGCTAATCAGTATTCAGTGGACAGAGCACTGAGCGCTCTTACATAAGGCAGAGGCACGCGAGGACGCGCTCGCCGTGAGAAACGAGAGAGCGAGAGGAGGGGGGTGCACCAAACTGCCTCTACACCGAATCAATACTGCAGAGCGCTGACTGCAGCCACAAAGAGACTCTGAGAGGAGTGAGCGAGAGGTGTGAAGAAGAGACTGTGTAATCAGGGCTTCCAAGCTTTGACACAGCACAAACGAAGCTTTTTCTTTCGCCGTTCTTTCACATCCAAAAGCCAATTAGAGAGGAGTCAATTAGAGCAGGATTCATTAGAACAACTTTCCCTGAAATATGAGGCGCAGGGTGAAACATTATCTAAGACCTTCGCACTTTGAGAGGCTTGGCAAGAACAGTCACATGGGTTTAATTTAGCCGTGTGTTTGCAAGAGAAAAAATATGCTTTTCGTGTGTGTTTATATATCAGCACTTTTGTGATGTGTATTCGGTGTCCTCGCTGCTGTCAATGTGGTGCTGCAGTCTCATGCAGACCGGTGTGGCTCTGACTCCAGGCTCCCTGTGGACTGTGTGTGTGTGTGTGTGTGTGTGTGTGTGTGTGTGTGTGTGTGTGTGTGTGTGTGTGAGAGAGAGAGAGAGGAGGAAGAAGGGAGAGGGAGGAGAGGAGAGAGAGAGAGAGAGAGAGAGAGAGAGAGAGAGAGCACGCAAAAGCATGTGAGGAGCCACGTAAGAGAGAGGGAGGGAGGGAGGAAACATTGCACTGCAGCGAGGAAAGAGCTTGGATGGGAGCGGCGTCTGCTGGGTTCATGAGGAGACTGAGCAGGGGGTGTGTTTATGTAACCAGCCTGCAGTGTCTGAGTCGGGCTCACGTGGCCCATCACGTTCTCTCTCTCTCTCTCTCTCTCTCTCTCTCTCTCTCTCTCTCTCTCTCTCTCTCTCTCTCAAGTACCTGTCTCTGGTTTGCTCACTCACCCTTTACTCTCTCACTTATCTCTCACCTCATCACCCTTATGTTTGTCTCTTGCTGAATTTATAGCACCCTCATTATCACGCTTGCTTCTAGTGGACCTCTTTTATAAAAATCGCAAAATCCCCCACCCTCTATCTTTCTCTTTTTCTTCTCTTTCTTCTCTCTCTCTCTCTGTTTTTGTTTCTTTCTGTCTATGAATTTGCCTCTTAATACACCTCTGTTATCAAAATATTCGTAACTCGTTCTGTCTCTCTCTCTCTCTCTCTCTCTTTTTCTCTTTCTCTCACTCTCTCTCCATTTCTCTCACTCTAATGACTTGGTTGCCAAGCAGCAGGTCATGACTCATAACAAGATATAATTGGTCTAAGAGACTGCATTTATTTGAGCGGATATGCATGTGCAGCTTTATGTGTGTGTGATTGCATGTATGCGCATGTGCATAAAGCATTGCTACTGCTATTTCTCCCTGAGGATCAATATGCATCAGATAACGTTTTAGGAGGTCTAGTAGTATGAACGAGACATCGATCTGTCAAACGTGATTGCAAAGAAGTTCAAATAGATGTGACATTAGCTAATGTTGCATTAGACTGAGAATTAGTCTAATACACCAACCAGGCTTTTTGACTTTATGGTCTGCCTTTCGCTGTCAAAACACTTCTGACCAGTTGAGCATTAACAGTATTAACTTCTTCAACCCCACAAGAGCTGTAGTGTTGGAGAAGCTCTGACCCAGTCGTCTTGCCATCACAATTTGGCCCTCGTCAAACTCACTCAAATCCTTACACTTTCCATTTTTTCCTGCTTCTAACACTTCAAGTTGATGTTGCCATAAGGAAGAGATAATCAGTGTTATTCACTTCACCGGTCATAATGTTATGATGCCATAATGTTATGCATGATCGATTAGATTGAATTCAAATAAATGGGTTTAAAGTTCATCTATTAAGTGTGTGTGTGTGTGTGTGTTAGGGGGGTTGATCTGAGTGCAGAGCGGTTCTCGAAAAGTTCTCAATGCTTGGTGTGAAGGCATTTGTTATAACCTTTGACAACCTTTTGAATGTGATGGAAGCTGATTTGATAAATAATATGTATGGCTGCTTTCAGATTTAATAGCTCATTATTGACTTGCGGCACTTTCATACATATACTTGGGTGTGTGTGTCTGCAGATGTGTTTGGGATATTGAAATATTTACTATATGGACAAAAAACTTTTTGTGGACACCATAAGATTCATAGGTACCACCGTTAGTCATCATGTTTTGTTATATTAAGCTTAAAGCTTATGGGATGAAACATCCAGATGTTGGAGTGTAGATGTGGAGATTTGTGCACATGTAGCCATAAGGACATTCGTGAAGACCTGTATTGATGTAGGGTGAGGAGGCCTGGGCTGCAGCCAGAGTTCCAGTTCATCTCTAAGATGTTAAATCGAGTTGAGTTCAGAGCTCTAAATCAGGTCACTCAGCACAGAAGCATTGCCATGCGAGAACAGGTTTGGGTCTCCTAGTTCAAGCAAAGGGAAAATGTAATGCTACTACATCTAAAGACACCCTATACAATTCTCTGCCTACAACCTGGTGGTAACAGTTTGGGGAAGAACCACATATGGCTGGAAAACACTTTTGTCCTCATTGTGTGCGTCTGTGTGTGTGCGAATAGGAAATAAATGAACAGAAGAGAAATACAAATGAATTCAATATTTGGTATGACCACTCTTTGTCTGCAAAACAGCATAAATTCTTCAGTGTTTGTGCTACACCTGCATGCAGTTTTTAAATGAAGTCTGTAGATAGGTTGTTAGACATCTTGGAGAACTAACCACAGAGCTCCTGTAGGCTGACTTAAATCTTTCTGCCTCTTTATGTAATCTCAGATGGACTTGATGATGTTGAAATCAGGTTTTTGTGGCAGCAAAACTATTACTCCCAGGTCTCACGCTTTTTTCCTATGCTGAATGTCTCTCTGATGGTACTGCATAGCTCTGATGGCTATGTCTCTCTGATGATATTGCATGATGGATAAGTATCTGCCTGTATTTCTCAGCATTGAGAACATCATTAATCCTGACCAAATCTAACTCCATTTGCAGTAATGCAGCCCCAAACTTGCAGGAAACTGTTCTCCAGCCCATCAGCACCAACTCATCAGTCCGGAGTACATGCTATCATTTTTCTGCATCCCAGTTTTTATGTTTTTGTGCATAATTGAGTCGCTTAGCCTTGTTTTCACGTCAGAGGTATGGCTTTCATAGCCCCAATTCTTCTATGAAGACCTCTTTTGCTTATGGTCCTGCTTGATATCTTCTGATCAAGAACTGAAGTAAGCATAATGCATCTTTCATTCTCTGCATTAAGTTTCTGTGGCTGACCACTGCATCTACTTCCCTTTGAAATTGATCATTAGCACCAGTTTGGTATAATTGATTAATCATACATACCATTTGGAGCATTTACACCAAATATTGATCTGATTTGGATTTATTTTTTGTTTATTTACTTTTAATTGCTGATAATAAATTAACACAATTTTTTAAAAGCATTCTTACTACACAGCATTTCCCTAAAACACTTGCACAGTACTGTGTGTATACCAGTGGCGGGCCGTGCATTTGGTACCTGGGCCTTCATTAGGGACTTAATCCGCCTCTTAATACCACCACTATCACTTCACAATACAAAAACGCTATATAACAACGCGTGGCATTACAGAGAGAGAGAGAGGCATTTCGCATATGGAGAATGAATACTATTTTACACAAAGCAAGCTCCAAACCTCTACACTACAACCGCAACTGTGCCACCTACATCATCTGGAGCAGTTCAGAATTAATACTTTTATAAAAACATGACAAAAACATAAGAAATGTAACTAAAACACAACCTACTCACCAGAGATGCATACTCATAATTTGCATAATTATCTTTTCTTGTATGTATTTTTAAGTATGTCCAAGACCAAATCAATTTCTTTTCCTCTGTCAGCCATTGTGGGCATAAAAAAAAGTCTTAACTCCGATGTATTAATGTGTGCAGAGTGCTACAGATGTTTTGCTAGTTGAACATGGCTGTAACAGTTTAGCTCTGACCAACCAGAGGACGGAGAAATGCTGATGCTATTCTGGGCCAGCTAGCTGGTGCTGTGAGGCGAATTTGAAATCTGATTGGTTAAAGAAACAGACCCATTGATAATATAGTTTAAGGTACATCAGCCAGCACTACTGATTCTGAAGGCCCTGGGAAGATTAGATTGACATGGCAGCACAAAACAATCTAACAGCCACATACACATCCTGGAAGCTGTGCAGCCAAGAGAATAAACTGTTGGGAATAAATTAATACAATTTCATGAAACAAATATTAGAATTCAAGTTGTAAATGTAGGTCAGTGCTTCTGATAGTGTTAAGGCCAGCAGAGAAGGTCTTGCTGGCCCTGACAGCCCATCACTGGCATAAACAGTACTGTGCAAAAGTTTTAGGCAAATGGTGTAAATCTGATCTGAACATCATCGAGTCTGTCTTGGATTACATGAAGAGGCACAAAGGATTTGTGGCAGCCTACATCCACAGAAGATCTGTGATTAGTTCTCCAATATGTTTGGAACAATCTACCTGCCGAGTATCTTCAATAACCGTGCAAGTGTACCACAAATTGATGCGTTTTTTTTCCCTAACAGACAAAGGGTGGTCACACAAAATTTTTGTTTAATTCGATTTGGATATGTTAAAGCTTCAGGCCTTTATGGTAAAACAACAAACAAACAAAAACCCCGCAGGTGCTCACACTGCTGGCCTTACAGCAACGCTTAATGTGACATCTGAAACTCGTGTAGATTAAACATTAGTTTATCTAAATGGCTGTATCCATTCCGGGTTACAGAGAGGTTGAGAATTTTAGCATGTACCTGTGAAAACCTGTCACACATCCAGTTTCCGTCAGCTTCCCAAAGGTCTCACTGCTGTTTTGTTTTTTTTCTTCAGCTTGCATGTGCTTCCTAACATTGGTACTTATTACAAAACAAAAAACATGTTTGTGTGTGTAGGTGTAGGTGATGTAGTAGATGAGTGTGCATGTGTGTCACACTGGTCTTTCGAGCCAGTCATGCCCCACGGGTGAACTGTGTCACGTTACCATGTGGTTTGTGTCATGTGTGTAAATAGAAGTCTCCGGTTTGACAAAAAAAAAAACTTGTGTAACACACACACACACCCACACACCCTCTCTTTCCTTACATTCTCTATTGCTAGCACACCACTGCACTCAGGCAAAGCAGCTTAACAGATTATCATAGTCGTACTGCTAAACCCTCACACACATGCAAACATACAGGAGCACATGCAAACACTCACACATACATCATACTGCCATATTTTTGACAGTACTTCTAGTATAAAAAAAACATGCAGGCTGGTTTTATTATTTCAGAAATGTTTTCTAGAGTTTACAGAAAATGTGCAAAAAACATCCCAGCCACGTTAAACAGAAAAGAGCGTCAGACCTCTCATTTATGAAAACAGTATATATTCGTATCGCATATGATTAATAAGAAGATGGGTGCATTTCTGCTTCATGCGGTTTGTATTCGAAAAGGGTCCGCTGTTAAAACGCTTTTGACATGATGACCGATTCCAAATGCAGAAATGCACTGCACAAAAAAGAAGCAAGAAGACAATAGGCAGGAGATCAAGGCTGGTGAATAAAGCCTGTATGATTTGTCCTTCATTTCTACAGTGAAGAAGCTGTGGTTTAGAAATAACTGCTATGTTTTTAGAATTAAACAAAATGCCAAACTGACTCAAAAGCATAGTTTTTTTATTTCATATATATATATATATAATAAAAAAACTCACACACACACACACACACACACCCCATTGTCCCTAAGACGGCTCTCTAACCAGCTCTCTGCTATCACATGACTTCTTACAAACCAGGGATGATGACTGTGAGCACATGCTTCCTCCAAGACATGTGAAGCTAGCCACCACGTCTTTTTGAACAGCTGCAACCTCACTTGACATCTAAACACACTTGGAGGGAAGTGCTAACTGGCTTCTTCTGCCCATGATAATCTTGTGTCACTCTGATTGACAGGGAATGGACTGAATCCCTCTCACCCACCCAGACAGCACTGGCTTTCTCGGCTTTGTATAGGAGTTGTGATCCTTTGACACATATTGTCATTAAACACAATCAGGGCCATAAAATGCACAATATACTGTGTGAAACCTGTCTATTGTGTTGTTTAAAAAAAACAAAAACCAGGTAATCTGATCTCCAATATTAAATATAATGGTGGCTCGTCAGGGCTTTTGTAGGTTGTGTTATGGCTGAACACAACCTACAAAATGCTTCTGCCGAAAGGTTAAGAACATAATGACTCTAAGAACTAAATAATTATCTTGGCCTTCTCAGTCTATAGATTTACACCGTATTAAAAGCATGTTCTCCGAATCAAAGGAAGCCCACATGCGCATACCTAAGAATATCAAGGAACTTGAAATGCCTCCAACCTCCCAGGAGGTTTTTTGGATAGGATTTAGGAAGAAACAGCTCGAAAGGAATTTTTAGTGCCACTTTGAAGAACTCTTAAGTGGTAATAAAAAAATGTTTGTAAATCACTCCATGGCTTTGTGTCCTGACTTGCCCTTCGGTTCCATGTAGGTCATTATGGTTTCATCTTGGTATGGAAATGAGTGAATTCAGTGACTAATACTAACTGGCATCGCTTCAGCAGGTGACTTTACTCTTTATGCTGAAGATGAAAAATATTTCCCTTAGCTTGCGATAAATACCGCAATTAAGGTGGTGCAGAGAGCCTCTTGCCAAGTGTGTGTGTGTGAGAGAGAGAGAGAGGTGTGTGAAAGAATGAGCGTCTTCATAATTCTTCTGTCTTCTTCCTCAGAGTTATTCTCAACTTATAAGTATCTGGCTGAAGGTGTTTCACTTCTGGAATGATTTTTGCTCTAATCCTTTTTCTTTCTTTTTGGGTGCCATGATTGTTGGGTTAATGTCTTTTAAGCATTAATTTTTATGCTAAGTAGATTAGTTAGCATCACATTTTCCACTTTAAGCGCATTAGTTTGAAAATACTGCCAGCAACACCTCTTTATGAGCTTTTGCAAATATTTTAAAGAACAAGTGCATAATTGATGCATTCTGGATAATGGCTAATAAAGAAGAACATACAAAAAAACCCCAGAAATGTTGATGTCCCTGAGGCTTGGAGCAGCGTGTACCGACACACTGAACTTGGTACTTTGTCTGCAATATTCATGCGACATTATTAGTCAGGAGCTTTCCTACTTTCCTGCTTCAGCATGAGGATAGACTGGAACTTCTCAGAGAAAATTTGCTACCCTTCACTCCTCAACTGTTTTTCTTTGTTCAGTTGGAATTCAAGGACACTTAGATTTATGATTATCTTGGATTTTATGCAGGAATGGAAGGTCATGCGAGTCATATGATGGCAGTTTATTCAGCGATTCTGCTTTAATGCAGTAGCTATTGAAGAAACTTTACATCAAATCGTATTGATCTAAATTCGTTCTCATTCACTATTATAATTATGATTTGTGTAAATTTAGTTGCATCTTCGCTACATGTTGGTGGTGTGCATGGATGAAATTGGGCTCATTTCACTGTAATGGGTCTCCCTCTGAGATCCTTAACCATGTTATCCAGTCACATGTGTGCCTTCCAAAATAGACCTGGGTCAGAGAGGTTGTTTACGCTCAGCTGTTGTTTGTCTTGGGCAAGTTTAAAAAATCAACAGGACTGCAGATTGCTCTCACATGCACGGCTAATTTGTTTGCTGCTGCTGGCACTGTTTATAAGGGCAACCATTTAAACAAAACAAAACACAAAAAACGCTATCATCGTATTGGGTGTGGCATCGCTGGCCTGGACTATAGGGGAACAGTCAGGCCACTGGATAGGGTGGATAGTTCTAGGAGTGCAAATAAAGAGATGAGCCTCCTCAAATCTTAGCTTTAGGGTGAGAGAAAGAAAAAGAGACGTGGAAAGCGGTGATTTCATTGCTAAGCCTGGATGGTTTTTCCTCGACAGACGACCAACTTTTTATTTTGTTTATTTTCCGCTTTGTTGCACATGTCCTTTTTCATTTCGTTCGCCTGTTTGTGTTATATAAGACGCTCTGCTGTCACCTTCATGCCTAGACAGGCCTATGGGGTTTTTGAAATGTATTGATTTTCCTTCCTAAATCTGTCTCAGCACAGCAAAAGCCTAACATGCCACATTCACCACTTTCCAGTATCCTCATCAGCATCAAGAGGATGTGTGAAAATGTTGGTCTGTTATTTACTCAACACCACCTAACTCTATTAATTCCATATATCATGTTCTGCTAAAATGTTTTGGACGTACTAAATGCAGCAGTACACATCCAAAGATTTAGGTTTTTCTACCTGCAATTATTGATCTACTTTTATTTTTTTTATAATTCTGTTTTTAAAAGCTTTGTAAAAGCTCCTGCTGTAGAACAACAACTTGGATGTGCTGTGGGTTGTTGGGGGTGCCGGAGCAGATCTCAGCAGCATGGAAGGATGTTGTTAAGCAACGTGCCAGCTAATTGGCCATTGCATGAGGTACTCGGGTACTCACGTGTTTAGCACTGACGCACAGCTGACATCTGTTCCGAGTCTCTTCGGAGAAGGCACACTGATTTATTTACACAATTTTTTCAATATATATTAATAATAAAAACGGTTTTAATACCGATTGTATTTTGTAAATGTGTGGCGGTCTGGGAAAAGCCACCGGATGTTACTGTGCTGTAATGTTTATGTTTACAGCATATAGTTTTGTCTTAAGTGACGCATCGATGTGCTTTGTAGTTTACACCAAAAAACATATATGCTTATGCTAGTACAAATAGGTAAGGATCTCAAATGCTGTTAAGTTAAAATCGTGTTAGGGGAGGCATTTCTATTTTATTTTTTTATTTAAATGATTAGTGAACAGGTGGGTCTCCAGTCTTCATTTGATGACCGACAGTGACTCAGTTGTTCAGACAGCCAGGGGAAGTTCATTCCACCACCTGGGTGCCTGTACTGAGAAGAGTCTTGCTGCAGGTTTTTCTTGTATTATGAGGAATTGTGGATCGAGTTAGAGGCTTAAAGGGAACATGGTGCAGACAGGGTTTGGTAATTGCCTTCATATAAGTGGGCCTAGTCCATTTTTGTTAAAGTTTTAACCCAGTTGCAATGGGTGGAGTGGCAGAACTTTGGGAGACTTGTTGGATATAGAACAGGCCTGTCAGGAGTGTTAAATTCTGAGATGAGAAGTGACTGAGTCAGGTGTTTAGTATGGGGAAAGTAGGATAGGCTTATGTTGGTATGTGTTGCCAGATAGTGTGATCTGAGAATTGTTTGTTTCTGGAATAGTTTTTAGAACTATGTTTTGCACATTTGTTGGTTTGGGGAAACACATAAGATTCTGAATGCAGAAACATCTGTTTGTTTTGGCCAAAATTGGGATTTTTATAGAATCTGTTAATATATATTTCACCAAAATGATTTGGAAATGTTTTTAATTTACTTTCTAATTTTACCTAGGCAGGGTTTAGAGGCAGTTTATTTCAACCTTAGGTGCAGTCAGTCTAAACGTCTGACACCTTAAGTGCGATTTTGATGAGAATTTGGAGGTTTTTCCCAATTTGTTGGATTATTAAATGCCTGAGTGAAATGGACATAAGCAAAATAGTACTTTTTAATATATTCTGCATTATACTTTGAATAAAACAAATATATATATATATATATATATATATATATATATATATATATATATATATATATTATATATATATATATATATATATATTTTATTTATATATTTGTTTTATTCAAATATGGGGGATATATATATATATATATATATATATATATATATATATATATATATATATATATATATATATATATGGGTGGGTAATCATACACTAGAACCTATGCAGTAGACAAATACAGGCAAAGACAAGATTGCGAAAGTCAAAGCTATTTTATGCTAGCCTGCATTTTTAAAAGCAATATGTATAAACATTTTATAATGTCAAAATGTATAGAACATTTATTTCAGACATTTAATTTTTTTTTGTTTTCCATTCTTTCCACCCCCCACCACCCCCAAACCTAGGAAAGTGCTATTTGCCCTCTTCTACATACATGCACTCACAGACACAGTTGCCTATTGTCCATGTGATTGATGGGAGGCAGTGTCTGAACTGATTATGCTTTCTCTAGCTTTCACACTTAAAAAAACAATCTAATAGTAGGTTATTGAAAGATTTGGTATAAGATCACACAAGTTGATTAAAAGTATAAGAAAGTTAAAGTGGATGGTTAAGAGGACTAATTTGAAAAATGATATCAGTACCTTCTCTGACATTCAAAATGTTTCAGCTGTTAATAATGGAAGTAAGTGAGGAAGGTTGACTGTGTTCCATCTTCATATCTGTCCCGGTACTTTATTAGGTGTAAAAGGTGTAGGCTTTGGGGTCGTACGGGCTGTAATTTATAATTCTGTGTGACACCAGGCTTCGCCATAGGGATCATTGCTGACCCCAGACTGAGCTCAACCGGTTCAGCACCTCCATACGTGCTTCTTTCTATATATTCATCTCTCAGGTGTTTACAGATAGCGGGGTGTGTAGGATTGGGCCGTGTTGTCTGAAGCTCAGCCAGGCTAGCCGCAGTGTGGCGTGCCCACGCACATCTTAACACCCAAGCCTCTCTCAGTCTATTGGCTATCTCTCTCTCTCTCTCTCTCTCTCTCTCTCTCTCTCTCTCTCTCGCGCTCTCCCCCCCCCCCCCCCTGTCCTCACTTTACCTGAGTGGAACTTTTTTTTTTCCCTCCATGCAGCACCAGACAGATGAGTCAGGCTACCTTTATCTTCGTTTTTCTTTCTCTCCCCCCCCTTCTATCTCCATCTAAAGCTTTCTGTAGGAGCACAAAAAGACTGCAGCATCTGGAGGTTTACTTTGCCAAACTTCCCCTATTAGTTGCTTTTGTTTGTGAAATGGTAAAGCAGCGCCAGATTGACAGTCAATCTAAACAAATTGTGAAAGGGTATTTGGATAAGTGCGGTATATTTCGATGTATGTTTGTGTGTGCGTGCCTATACGTGCATGTGCACGTGTGCGTGTCTGGGCTCTTCCAGACAGTGGAAGCAGACGCGTGTCTGTTCAGACTGCTGATGAGACTCTGTGTTTACTGAGAGACTGAGGGAACATCAGTGGCATGCGCTTGTTGGAAAGAGATCTAGAAAAAACCCCAGACATGCTGTTTTGAAACTCCACAGGCTTTTGCTGCATCTAGTTCTGCTGTTTTAATTTCCATGGTGTCTTCACAGAGGGCACTCCTTTAACTTTTCACACTAGTTCCAACCCACTGGTCTGCATCACAATATGTTGACTGTCTCCTGAAAAAAATCTTTCCTCCTGCCTCGCCTGTGAAACACCACCCACCAGACCCTCATTGCTCTACCTGCAATTACGCAACTGCCAATGCCATTAATAGATTGGAAAAGGTCTAAAGCGGTCATCACAAACCACAGAGGAAAGAAAACTGTGAGCAAGAGAGAGATTTGAGGATGTAAAGAGAGGGGGTGAATCAATAACCTTCCTGGTTTTTCTGCTTGCTTTCCTCATGGTCTCCCAGCAAGTCACCACCAGGTGTTATGTAACTCTCTCTCTCTCTCTCTCTCTCTTTCCCTCCCACTCTCTCTTTGCCGCTTCACCTCCCCCACCTGTCTCATTCTCGGTCTTTTTCATTGGCACGTTTTGTCACCTCTCCCTCAGGGAAGCAGAAATAAGTGGCAGGCATCCGTCGCATGTTCGCTTTTCTGTGTGGCCTCTCATCATTCTGTCTGCCCAAAGCTTTTCTTGTACTGAGGGCATAATTGGTACAGTTATGACAGTTTATAATAGTTATATAAAATGCTCTTGTACATGAATAAGCTTTTTTTATCATGTGCATATGAGAGGATGGATGAGACAGACAGTCACACAGTTCTAATTAAGGGCAGAAAATCATACTTCAGTTGTTCATATATATATATATATATATATATATATATATATATATATATATATATATATATATATATATATATATATATATATATATGTGTAAATTAAGCAGTAAGTACTCAATGCTAAAACATGGTTTGTACTGCAATTATTTACATACACTTTTTTTTATCCTTGATAGGGGAATTATAGATATGCCTAATTATTTAAAGCGACAATAAGGACTAACATGACAAGAAAAATCGACCAGAGGCACATTTCTACATGTAGCAGTCATGTTAGCTTGACCACAGTCTTGTGAACCAATAGGCCCAATTAAAACAACAAAAAAAAACCCCCAAAAAAATCTCACTAGACCTTTGCCACACAGCTGAAACAAATGTAGCTGCTTTCACAACAAACATATTCTTAGGGCAGGAGCAAACATTTGTCTGGGTTTAGTTAAAGCAAACCTGTTTGCTTTCAAAGATCTGGAAATTCGTAACTTATTTTTATTATTATAAGCATACAATATGACTGAAAGGCAACACATTTGCTTAAAATGTCGATATTGATGGTCATAGCTATAAACTTTCTTTCGTGTTCTCCCATTAGGGGTCGCCACAGCGGATCATCCGCATGTTTGATTTGGCACATGTTTTTACGCTGGATGCCCTTCCTAAGGAAACCCTTCCCATTTATCCGGGCTTGGGACCGGCACTAAGAGTGGCTGGGGTTGGTTCCCTGACCGGGGATCGAACCCTGGCCGCAGCGCTGAGAGCGCCGCATCCTAACCACTAGACCACCAGGGGACCATTGATTGTCATAGCTATAAATAACACATTAGTTTGAAGTGTTGAGATTTTTTTTTTTTATATATACAGGGGCACTTCATGGTATCACCTTTGACGGACACAACTGGGAAATGAGTGATCTGTGTAGAATGCATAATTGTCATTTTAAACATTCTGGTATTTTTGCACAAGGTGTACCACTTAACTAATCAGAACAGATAGGATGAAAATAAAAAGTCATTAATTTCAAGTAAATAATTTGAATAAATGCATGTGATTGTCCAAAAGAGAAGAACCTCGCACCTGGATCAGATCCAAAAAAAGAAATGGCGTTACTGGACTGTGGCATAATTATTTTTTTCCAGTATGTGTTTCGGATGTATATTTTAGTATTTCTTATAGTGGTTTGTTTGTTTCTCTGAAATAATTTGCTTTGCCTGTCAGTTGATAACCCCTATGCCAGAGTTTTTGTGGCCGTTTTTTTTTTTTGTTTGTTTGTTTCTTCGTTTCTTCGGCTGTCTGGATTTTTTTGTTAGTGCTGTTTGAACCTCTGTGTCAGTCTATATATTATCATCTGACTCAAGGATGTATGCACTTTTTCAGCTCGGTGGTCAGAAGCTGTTCAGATGCTTTAAAACATTTAGGAAACCTGCATGAATCGTACCACACAAGTCAGTCACGTGGTGTATTGTTAGTTAGAATGTATAATTTGGGTTTGAATATTTCGGCTGTTGCTTATATACTAGCAATTTAATGTAGCATATCATATATTTTATGTAATCTGTAACAAATGTGTTGTCTCTCTCTGTTATGGTTGCATTGTTAATCATCTGTTTTAATTCAGGCTCAGCAGAATGCACAGCATGCGCTAACAGTTTGGCCTCACAGTACAACTTAAAGCCAGCTAGCTTAGAGAATATGCTCAGGCTGTGGGTACGATTCTGGAACAGACTTGCCGCTCGGATAGCTAATAATACTTCTTCACACCACACACCAGTGCCATGTGTTCTGTGGAGAAAATCAATTTCTGCATTTATTTACATTTATTCGTTCGGTAGACATGAGAAAGCAGTGAGGCAGAAACCAATCTAATCATATAACTGTAAGACCATTGCTCAAGCTGAGATCTGAAATCGTGACCTGTTGATCACTAGTGCACAATTTATCTGTTGGGTATGAAGCCATTAAAAAGGCGAATCAGAAAGTCATGATTCAGAATGATCAGCAGGAGAGTTTTGTGAGGATTTGTGCTTATTTACTACATTTTATGACAAAATGTCTTCCATGCAGGGCAACGCATTGAGAAAGACTCTGCTGACGCACTACTTCGGCAACCAGCGGCTTCACTCAAAGGCTCTGGAGTATGGCAGTGGTGGAGGATCATCCCCTGGAGGTATGGGATCTCCTCGAACGCACACATTCTCCTGACATTGGAAAATCACCCTGCTATTGCTATTATGCATCCATATATAGATACAAACTAAGACACACTATTAATAGTTACTGAGGATGATTGAGTTTTTTTCTGCAAAAGGCACTTTGCTGTGGGCTGATATGCGCTGATTCACGCGTCATTAGAAGTCTGTAATAGTGTCTTTTGTTACCAGGGGTGTGTAATGATTTCAGATTCCAATACAAACCATTTCTGTGCACGCAATTGATTCTGAACATCTTAAAATTGTACAAGAACTTTTTTTTGCTAATTTAACTACACACGGAGCATTCTGTTTCCCCACGGACCATTTTATGGACGCACCACCCGCAAAATTTGCAGCGCTCTGGACAGGTAAACACGCTGCAGAATGAAAAAAATGGAGCAATGGGGCGAAAACAGTACGGGGCGTGAGGAGAAGATTCATGCTAAAGAAAACTACAGAAAGTTTGAGATAATTTCAAACTAAAACATAAAGAAAATTTTTTTTTTTTTACTTGTGTTTTTAGTAATGCTCTTTAATAATGCAAAAGTACTTATTATCCGGTTACTCGAATAATGGATGGAATAATTAGTAGAATACTCGATTACTAAAATAATTGATTGCTGCAGAATTGCATTGATACTGTAACTGTAGTCTGCATGTCAAAATGCATGTCCCCCTGCCTGCTGTTTTACACACAAAAAACTCGTAGCTGATTTGCTTAATGTTACTTGGCAGATTGATTAGCGTGCATTGATGACGTTTCACGATCAGGAGCATGCATATATGTGGATATCATTTCACACTTCATTCAAAATGAAGAATAAAGCATATATAGAACAGTTCTGCTATACCAGTCACATTGCAGTTATACTATAGAATATAAAAAATGAGATTATAAAGATTTTCAGTATTTAATGTGCAGTGTGAGAAAGTAAAACTGGCACATTGTCCAATAATTTGCTGAAATCTTTTTGATGTGCTTGAATACATGCTACAATAAAAAAAAGATCTTCA
This sequence comes from Silurus lanzhouensis, assembly GCA_039877035.1. Classification (NCBI taxonomy): domain Eukaryota; kingdom Metazoa; phylum Chordata; class Actinopteri; order Siluriformes; family Siluridae; genus Silurus; species Silurus lanzhouensis. Next base: position 9,143,552 of record JBCEWE010002369.1, on the reverse strand, counting down.
ATGAGGTGAGCTTGTTCATTCTCTTTTACTCTGTATTAATGCATTTCTCTACATTTCACATAGCAAGTGACAAAGTGACAGGTGTATGTGTTTGTGTGGCGCAATTTCCAAACAATTCTTAGCGCTACACAAATTAGGTACATCACACAGACTTGCTTGAATAACTTCTCGGATGTGTAGGAAAACATTCTTCAGTTGCCCTTTTAAAACTTTAGTTCTTATGTGCAAATAGTACAGATTTACAGTGCATCCGGAAAGTATTCACACGCTTTGATTTTTCCACATTTTTTTATGTTAAAGCCTTTATTCCAAAATAGATCAAATTCATTATATTCTTCAAAATTCTACAAACAATATGCCATAATGACAACCTGGAAGACGTTTGTTTAAAATCTTTGCAAATATAATACAAAATTATATTTATAATTTAAAAAATTCATTATTATTCACAAGTATTCACACCTTTGATGCTCAAAATCGAGCACCGGTGCATCCTGTTTCCACTGAACATTCTTGAGATGTTTCTATAACTTGATTGAAGTAAATTCAGTTGATTGAATATGATTTGGGAAGGTACAAACCTGTCTTTATAAGGTCCCACAAGCCATGGAGTTCAAGGAGTGGTCTATAAACCCCTGAGACAGGATTGTATCTAGGCACAGATCTGGGGAAAGAAACAGAAAAATCTCAGCAATATTGAAGGTCCCAATGAGCATAGTGGCCGCAATTATCCGTAAATGGAAGAAGTTTGGAACCACCAGGACTCTTCCCAGATTGTGCTGCCCAGCCAAACTGAGCGATTGGAGGAGATGGGCCTTAGTCAGGGAGGTAACAAGGAACCCGATGGTCACTCTAAAAGAGCTCCCGTGTTTCTCTGTGGAGAGCGGAGAACCTTTCCGAAGAACAACCATCTCTGCAGCACTCTATTAATCAGGCCTGTATGAAAGAGTGGCCAGATGGAAGCCACTTCTCAGTAAAACACACATGACAGCTCACCTTGAGTTTGACAAAAGGCACCTGAAGGACTCTCAAATCATGTGAAACAAAATTCTTAAACTCTTTTGCCTGAATGTCAAGCGTCATGTCTAAAGGAAATCAGGCACCCCTTCATCACCTGGACACCACCATCAATATAGTGAAGCATGGTGGTGGCAGCATCATGCTGTGGGGATGTTTTTCAGTGGCAGGATCTGAGAGACTAGTCAGGATCAAGGGAAAGATGAATGTACAGAGACATCCCTGATAAATACCTGCTAGAGAGCGCTTTGGACCTCAGACTGGGCCGACGGTTTATCTCCCAACACGACAATGACCCTAACACAGCACACAGCCAGGATAGCAAAGGAGTAGCTACCGGACGACTTCGTGAATGTCCTTGAGTGGCCCAGCCAGAGCCCAGACTTGAACCCGATTGAACATCTCTGGAGAGATCTGAAAATGGCTGTGCACCAACGTTTCCCATCCAACCTGATGGAGCTTGAGAGGTTCTGCAAAGAGAAATGGGAGAAACTGGCCAAAAATAGGTGTGCCAAGCTTGTAGCAACATACTCAAAAAGACTATAATTGGTGCCAAAGATCCTTCATTAAAGTCTTGAGCAAAGGCTGTGAATGGATATGCGATTACATGCAATTATTTTCCCATTTTTATTTTTAAAAAATGTGCTAAAATTTCACGTTGTAATTATGGGGTATTGTTTGTAGAATTTTGAGGGAAAAATTGAAATTAATTAATCTTGGAATAAGGCTGTAACGTAACAAAATGTGGAAAAAGTGAAGCGCTGTGAATACTTTCCGGATGCACTGGAACTGAAAAATAAACATCAATTTTCAATCTGGTCAATGCATTATTTTATTTGTGTTTAACTAGTTGGCTTTAGAAAGAGTATGTATTCAATACTGTTTCTCATTGGAACTAAAAGAAGGGACATTGAGCACTAAAAACTGTCACAAACTATAACATGAGACTAAGCAGCATAGTGGAGGATGTACTGGCTCAGTTGATTATGTGAATCAATGTATAATATGTTCTCCTCATGTACATTTGCATGTCTATCAAACTGCTGTTATAACTATTTTAAAGTTTATTTCATAGCTTACAATAATTTACTCATCAATTCTTGCTTTGTGTCTATGTTTACATGCAGCTGGTTCTCCAGGACAAGATTCAGATAAGCCTGGCACATCTATGGTGGATATCCAGTGTCTTTTGGATAGCGTGGGAGCAACAGAGCTAGTCATTGATCTCATCGTGAGCACCAAGAATGACCGTGTTTTTGAGGAGAGTATCCTATTAGGCATTGCGCTGCTGTGGGGTGGAAACACACAGATACAAGTATGCATCCCCCCCCATACACACGCATATATAGCAGGGATGCTTTGTGGGGATCATATTTCATGAAGGAATTGGTTATTATGCATCCCATATCCAACCGCCTACTCTCTACCTGCAGAATTCCTTCTATCATCAGCTGCACAAGCAGAAGAAGTCAGAGAAGTTCTTCAAATTTTTCTACGACCACATGCAGCTGGCTCAGAAGGAGATCCGTTCCACCGTCTCTGTCAACATGTTTGAGATCAGCTGCCGGAAGCGAGAGGAGGAAGGCGAAGTTTCCAACTTCAGACAGAGGAAAGGTGGAGTGGCTCAACACCGAAAGCATAAATAACGATAGCAATTCTCACATCGTTCTGATATCCAGCCAAATTAGCATAATAAAAAATGCTATGAATCTAAGGAAAATGAATGAAATCAGTAGGGTGATTTCCAGATGACCACAAGTTATGAAATAATCAGTGTAAATTGTTTAACTACAGGATTGGCATTGTTTAATAGGCAATTGCCAACCATGGTATAAAAAAGTGTAATGTATATAAATGTATCTGAATATAGATATGATGTAAATATGTTTTAAAAGAAGCATATGTTTATAGTATTGGTGTCAATCAGTAACAATGTGAGTAGTGCATAAGATTTCAGCTTTGTATGAACTGTCATTGTAGACCTGAGGGTGATGAAGATGCATCATGAGCTTGGTATTGGCCGAGTGCTTTACGGTTTATTTGCCTCGCTTCACATCCTAAATCACATGAGGGCCACCATTTCACCAAAGAGCCTTTGTTAGGTTTTTTTTTTGTTTGTTTGTTTTTTTTTTTTTTAAACAATTTCCTTTATGAGGGTTTCCTCTTGTAAGGAATGAAGGGTTTAGATGTGATTTTGTTTTTAACTCCGCAAAAACACACACGGCCTGTTTTGATACTGGTTTAAACAGTATAAAAACTGGCCATTTCAGTTTTAATACAGTGTTAGCTTAGTTCAGATTTGTTATAAGACCACCTTGGAGGGGTGAGGGATCAAGATAGCATTAAAAATGGAATGCATGAGAAAAATTTCATTTTTGACTTACACAATTTATATATAATGAATATGTTAAAATCATCTGAAAACAAAATAATATAGAAACAATATTGCAGGACAAGAATATTTTTCATTCATCCACTTTTAAAGCATGTTGTGTAGTGAATCCTGTAGGAAAACTATGTATAAGCTATGAATAAGAAATGTATTTTTCAGTTCCTGGCAGTGTTGCATTGTAATGGTATGTTACAATGTTCCTAGGTTATTTTGTCCAACCATGATGGATTTTTGGTTCATTTGCATGATATGTAAAACTGTTCTCACTCAGCAGTGTGTGCACCTCCAATGATTATCCATTAACAGGTTGATGTGGTTAACAATAGGGCTCCCATAAATTAATCCTAAGGTGATGTCTAATTTTCTCAAACAGAAGTAACTCACGATTGCTTGTCTGGATTTGCACAAAACTTGAAATGCATATACATGTTACAATTCTGAGGTCAGATACAAAGATTCAGGCATGGTCAAACGGGGCAGAACTAAGGTTGGCGTAACCTTTTTTTTTTTCCAGGAACTGTAAGTCAGATTGAGCTGGAATTTGGTGTGCTGCATCTGGGTGCTAAAGTCTATGTGGGTTTTTTCTATGAGCTATTCACTATATATATAAAAAAAAATGGGCAGTCAATTTTTATGGTCAACATTAAGATATTTTATGCAACTCTGCCACCTGGCAATCAATCCACATAGGGCAGAGATAGAAACAGCTGTAATTCACAAGTGATAATTTGGATTTTCATCATAAAATCTAAGTAAAATATTTTGAAGATGTTTGTCCAGCATTGAATGTGGTTGCCTAATGAGGGGATTAGTTCAAATGTTTCTCAAGAACTGAAGTCTCAGTTGACAAAATCTTTCAAGCTGTAATTTGATGTGTTGCCTAATTGTGCTACTCCACAACTGGCTTTTTGTTCATCGCTGAATTACTTGGAAATTAAATAATATTCAGCCAATCAAATATTAACAGGCATTTCACACAACTAGCACCGAGGTACTGTCACAAACTTGCTAATTATGTTTATTTGTGGTAAATGTGTTTGATAATATATTTGGATTTCAGTGACTTAGAAAAGCAGTTTTTTTATTTAAGGTCTATATAATATATAATTTTATATATATATATATATATATATATATATATATATATATATATATATATATATATATATATATATACATACAGTACAGACCAAAAGTTTGGACACACCTTCTCATTCAAAGAGTTTTCTTTATTTTCATGACTATGAAAATTGTAGATTCACACTGAAGGCATCAAAACTATGAATTAACACATGTGGAATTATATATGGAATTATATACATAACAAAAAAGTGTGAAACAACTGAAAAAACAACTGTCATATTCTAGGTTCTTTAAAGTAGCCACCTTTTGCTTTGATTACTGCTTTGCACACTCTTGGCATTCTCTTGATGAGCTTCAAGAGGTAGTCACCTAAAATGGTCTTCCAACAGTCTTGAAGGAGTTCCCCGAGAGATGCTTGGCACCCTTTTGCCTTCACTCTGCGGTCCAGCTCACCCCTAAACCATCTCGATTGGGTTCAGGTCCGGTGACTGTGGAGGCCAGGTCATCTGGCGCAGCACCCCATCACTCTCCTTCTTGGTCAAATAGCCCTTGATGCCTTCAGTGTGACTCTACAATTTTCATAGTCATGAAAATAAAGAAAACTCTTTGAATGAGAAGGTGTGTCCAAACCTTTGGTCTGTACTGTGTGTGTATATAATATATATATATATATATATATATAATTTAATTGATCAAACATATTCATTGCATGTATTCTTATGAAATCGTTAGTAATAAATTGTGCATGTAAACTTTATATATAGTCTACACCCTGAATAGAACCGTTTGCCAGATAAGGCATCAAATGTGGCTACGCTCAATCTTTTTAGCTCCTTTTATTAACTCGTGGCCATTATCTCATTCCCTTGCATTACTAAGTTGTGATCATGCATAAATATAGTTTTTTTTTTTATTTAAAGTAGGATTGTCACCAACGAGACTTCATGTTTCCCAGATCGCTTTTTTTATATTGTGTGCTTATCTATTAGTATCAGATGTATCTCTTTGTGGCTTGTGTTTTGATTTTAAGGTCCTTGTTCTCTCAGTTTTACTGCCTGATTTGTTTGTACTGTCTACACAACCTAAACTGCAGACGCTTTTCTGCATTTGCAAATGTGTATTTCTCAGTCTACAACTGAAATTTCAGTGTCTGACTCTTTTTGTAGCCTGGGATTCCATGCACTTGAAAGATGAGATGAGAGGGCAGCTGAAAGACGCCTCTTGTGCCACCTCCAAGGCTTACAGTGCTTTCCGTAAGGAGGGAGATCCAGATGTTGAGACGGCAGGTCAGGGGGCTGAGGAGATGGAGGAGGAAGTAGAGGAGGTGCAGATGGGCCATGCTATTACCATCATGAATCCCATTTTGCGCTTTCTACAGCTGCTGTGTGAGAACCACAACAGGCATTTGCAGGTACAATGAGGACTGGAATTTCTCTCATACCAGACCAATTTAAATAAAATGTATCCAAACAGAACTCAGGTCACCACAAGGTCATTATGTCTGAAATATTCTTTTTTTTTGCTTCAAAAGCTTTACAAGTCTCAGGCTTTTCATTTTGCTATCAGTTTGTCTGTGTCTATCCATGCATTTGTCTTTCCATGTGTCTCAACTTCGAGATAACTGTGGTGGGGAGACAGTTTTTTGAAAGGCCATTTAACACTGTCAGCCAGAGTGTCTTAATCTCTACAATAGCTTCTTTCTGTTAAATAATAAGTTAATAATAATAATAATTTGGAGCATAACATCTGATGATGATTATTTTAATAAGACCAAATTCACAGGAACGTTATCTTAACCTTTACATTCCTTGGCAGAATTTTCTTCGGGATCAGAACAACAAAACCAACTATAACCTGGTATGCGAGACGCTACAGTTTCTAGACTGCATCTGCGGCAGCACCACAGGAGGCTTGGGGCTGTTGGGCCTCTACATTAATGAGAGGAATGTGGACCTGGTCAGACAGACACTGGAGAGCATCACTGAATACTGCCAAGGCCCTTGCCATGAGAATCAGGTAGTCCACCTGGTTTAGTTACTTGTAACGATGAAGAGCCTCTATTGGGCCTCTATTGGGAGAATATAGTATAATTAATAGTTGCTATTGGCTTATAACTGTTTGACCTCACTTGTCTGCCAAGCACCACGCTTAAATGTTTTTCTTCGTCTTCTTCTAAATGTAAATGTGTTTTTTTCTTCTTTTCAGTCTTGTATAGCCAAGCACGAATCCAATGGCATTGACATCATCATCGCTCTTATAGTAAACCCTATTGAGCCCTTGGGAAAGAATAGGATGGATCTTGTATTGGAGCTGAAGGTACTGGAAAACTTGCATATGCAAGCGTATTTATCTATAATTCATGTTCTTGTTTGTCATATTCCATTAAATGTGACTAACAAGTAGAACACTATCTGCTCTACATTTTTGTTCTTTTGTGAACTTTATAGCATATACAGGTTGAAATATTTAGGGTATGATTACTAAGCCTAGAAGTATTGCAATGTTAAGTGGCTGATGGTGTAAATGAAAGTAAATATTTGTTAATCATGTACTAACTAATGTTTATATATATATTTTAGAGTAGTTAATGTGCAGCTTGTATAGCAGTAGGGATTTATTGTCCTCTGGAAATAACTCAGCATACAGCCATTATTGTTACAATAACTGGCAACAAAAGGGAGTGCGTTGAGTTATTTTGTACCTACATTACATACATTGCCAAAAATGTGCTATTAATTTAAATGATTTGTATATGCAATTTTGGGGTGTTGTTCATTAAGTATGCTTGCTTGCCACATAAAAAATGTCACGTTTACTACATTCACCTCATTTTAACGCAACATTAAAACTTTAATTATAAGAGGCTTTTACTTGTCGCATATGCATTACATCACAGTAAAATTCCTTCTTTGCTAATCCCAGCTTGTTGGAAGCTGGGGTCAGAGTGCAGGCTCAGCCAGATACATCAACCCAAAAGCAGAGAGGGTTAAGGGCCTTGCTCAAGGGCCCAACATTGGCAGTTAGGCCGTGCTGGGGCTTAAAACCCCAATGTTCAGATCACAATGATTAGCAATTTGTTAGAAACCATGACCATAAACCGAATATATACTTTTCTGGCAGTAACTTGTTTAAAATTTCCTGACGCATCACAATTTTATCTAACTTCACTTTTTATTGAGCATCATCTATATTTTATTGTTTTGTTTAGTAGTTCTCACTTCAGATGATTATACAATGAAATAGTGGCTGCAAGGAAAAGCAGTATGCTTATTTTGGAAAACCTCAACAGTAAGGTCACTGTTTAATCATATCTCATAACTAAGCGTGAAACCGTGACACTATAACAATTCTTCTTTTTATGAGTTGGGGAGGCATTATGTTTTTGATGTTTCTGTCGTGACCCATTTTCATTGCTATTTAAATTTGTTTTTTTTTTTTTTTTTTTACTTTTGAATCATATTTTATAGATATGTCTGGCATACAATAATCAGCCTTGTTTTTGAGGAGTTTGTGTCAATTTCTAATCCAGACACACTGTGGACTGTTTGTTTTGTTGGACTATTCATTACACTGCTACACCTGATACACATATAGCAGCTCCATGCATACATCTATTTCACTGCGATGTCAGTGTGAGTGCTCCTCAGAGAATGATGGATCATGTGAATAATATCATGTCAGTGGTAGTCCTATAACTACATTACTTACCTGCTAAAAATTTCCTTTTGTTTGATTACCAGAATAATGCCTCCAAGCTGCTGCTGGCCATCATGGAGAGTTGCCATGATAGTGAGAATGCAGAGAAAATCCTCGACAAAATGAGACCCAATGAGCTGGTGAGTGAGGCTAGCAAAGGTGGAGTCTAGACTTTAACCTGGGTTCCTGGTTTTACTTTTTATTCTGTGTAATGTAATGAGCCATGTAATGGGCCTCATTGTTTATACTGTGACAAATGCAAATGTTATTTTAGATAGCAAGTGGCTAATTTTGTTTGTGTGTGCGCATGTGTGTGTGTTTGTTTGTGTCCACAGGTGGATGTAATTAAGGAGGCCTATTTGCAGGGAGTGGAGAGTGAGGGAGATGGGGAGGTATCAGGAGACGAGATCAGTCCTAAAGACGTGGGCCACAACATCTACATCTTGGCCCATCAGGTGGGATTTTATTGTCAATTCAGATCTGTAACTTCAATATTCCGTATTTAGTTTAGAGAGCATTGTTTACTAGTAGTGTAATGGTACAAAGAATTCACTGTTCTGTACGTACATTTTGCTCTAATTTTAAAAAGGACATATTCTCTTCAAACTATTGAGATGTAGTTTGTGGTCTAGGGGATTTTCAAAGAATTATAAGACTGTGCCTGGCTATCAAAGATGTGAAGGACAAAATATTTAATTGCTTTTTATTAATTACAATGAATTAAATATTTTTTTTATTTATATATATATATATTTTTTATATTTTTTAAAACAATTTTAAATAAAATGCCTGCTTGGTTAAATAATATATAAAATAATTATATATAAAATATGCTAACCCTAGATTATACCCCTGGCATTGTTGTGTATGTTTCAAAGTTCACTAATAATAAAATAATTCACTCCAAGTGTGAGACGGAGACTAAACAAACTTGTGGTCCGCCACTTAATACATTCCAGAGGGAACTCAGATTTTAACTATTTTCTGCGACGTAAAAAGGATTGCATTCAGTACATGCGTGTACTGAACCGAAAGCTCTGTACTGAAAAGTTTCAGTATCAATAAGTGTCAAGTTATTTACAATTACCAAAGATAATGAATTACATTTTGTTTAACTGCTGTGTTAATAGTGAACTAAGGAATAAATCGTGATAGGCATGCTATTATAGGGAAATAATAGAACTTGATTTCATCCTGAAGTGTTTAATTTCAGCTTAATTACAGCAGCTTCTTCAAACTTTTAATTTGTCAAAATTAACTTATAAGTTTTAACTGTTTATAGTGATATGTAAATGTCTTCTGATATGAAATGTCACCATATCCACATCTGCACAGTTTTTAAATGAATGTGTACAGTTGTGATTGTAGAACATTAACAATTATTCTTAAAAAAGACAATCAAATCTATAACTTCCCAAACTTCAGCCAACACAAGTAATGTATACGCAAGAACCTGATCACACGTAGCTTTGTCTGAAGGTGGAATATGGTTCACTTATGTTGTGTGACACAAAGGGGGTTTTGTGGGGGGTTACAGTAATTTACCATTTTTTTTATTTTAAGTTCTCCTATTTATCTGTGAACACATTTTAATTGTCAATCAAGTAATATTTTCCTAAAAATTAAGTGGAATTTATTTGTGCCCCTTCATGAAGCCTCCCATCACTGCTGTTACATGTTTATAGTATCTTGATGCATCTTGTGTCAGCTAGAATTGTAAGTATTCAGCTTCAGGTTATTTATATAGTATATATTGTTTCTTCTAATTGTATAAGGAATTTGTCTGTCACTTATAGTTCGTTTTACTCTTCGCATCTTGCATTTCTATTGATCTGATTGTCCAACCAGCAGTCAGGTTTCATAATCAGTGTTATTTCTTCAACTGCTTTTCCCCTTATACACACACACACACACACACATATACACACACACACACACACACAAACAAAAAAGAAAGCGAGATTGAAGTTAAATTTATCCATTGTACACACACTGCCTGCAGCCATGTTTTTTTTTTTTTTTCCTGCACAGCTCTCAGCTGGATTAGCCAATGCTTTTATTCCCCCTCCCCCCCAATTCTTATTTTTTAACATTGTTCTCCATAAGAGCAAAACAAAACACAGCCGCAGGGACTTAAATGTCTTCAGTCACAAGCACACCCATAGAGAAACAGGAACCGACAGATCATATGAGATGACGGGCATTTTAACAAAACCCAAAATATCCTTGCGTTTCTTATACAGAAGAGTATTTAATATCTTCAGGTAGTTCTGTCTTTAAAGCTCTGCAAATAAAGCGCCAGGCTTATGAAAGTGATAGCGTAGAAGATTTCCTTTCTCCTCGGCATGTGTGAAAAGGTTTCATAATTACACCTTTCCAAACACTCGCACTTTAATTTCAAGCACAATATGCGCTCAAAATGTATAGAGCTGTTAAATATGTATATAAACACTCCTCTCTTTGTCTCTGTGATTATTTTGTGAAGGGGATGAGTCAGTGAATAGCTCAGTGTCTAGTCTGAAGTAAAAGACACTACTTGAATCCTCTATAGATATATAGGTAACAATAAGAGCCTATGCACCGCTTCTTTTGTGTTCTTTTTTGACCGAGCTTTTTGCTCGAGTGCAAGATGTTCTTTCCTGTTGTCATTGATCCATTTCTAGGGTGTGCTTGTACTCCTGTTTGAGATGATGAGCGTGATGTCTTGATTTTAGGCTGTTTTTTTGTTGTTGTTTTTTTAAGTTGTACAGCTTCATTAGCTTTCGGCTTTGCTGAGGATGATTGTTTGCAGCTACTTTAATTTTCGAACATCTGAATATATACAGTTAAAATGACGGACAGACAGACAGACAGACAAGACAGACAGCTAAATACTTACTTACTTACTTACTTTATTCATCCCAATGGGAGATTTATAGCTTTCAGCTTTGTCCACAAATATAGGCACAATATATATATATATATAGGCACAAATAAATACTACAAAATGTAATAAAAGAAATATTATATATATATATATATATATATATATATATATATATATATATATATATATATATATATATATATATATATATACTTTTTATTACATTTAACTAGTCTAATTAAACTAATTAATTTCTAATCTGTTAATTATTGCTTTACTGAATCAGAAATGTAGAATTTACATCAGAATTCATGAATTTTCTCATCAGAAAGGTGCTTTTGTTCTTTCTGTAAGTTCTTTATACACCTTACATTACAGAAGTACATCAAATTTACTCTAAAATCCTCTCTCAAGTTGTATCCTTGAAGTTCTGTTGGATTTTATATTAACTTAGTTTATTTAAGGGATCCAGATTGTTAATCTTGATAATCTTGGGGTAATTTTGGTTGTCTGGCCACTCCTGCCATTTGTGAATAATGGTTCTCACTGTGGTTTGCTGGAGTCCCAAAGCTTTAGAAATGGCTTTATAACCTTTTCCAGACTGATAAATCTCAATTAATTTCTTTCTTATTTGCTTCTGAAGTCCTTTGGATCTCGGCATGATGTCTAGCTCTTGAGGATCTTTTGATCTACTTTACTTTGTCAGGCAGGTCGTATTTAAGAGATTTTTTGATTGTGAACAGGTGTGGCAGTAATCAGGGCTGGGTGTGGCTACAGAAATTGAAATCAGGTGTGATAAAACACAGTTTTAACAGGGGGGCAAACACTTTTTCACACACAGGGCCAAGTAGTTTTAAATTTAGTTTTCCCTCAATAATAAAAATTTTTATTTAAAAACTGCATGTTGTGTTCATTTATGTTTTACTAATATTTAAATTAGTTTGATGATCTGAAACATTAAAGTGTGACAAACATGCAGAAAAATAAGAAATCAGGAAGGGGGCAAACACTTTGTCACACCACTTTGTGTGTGTGTGTGTGTGTGTGTGTGTGTGTGTGTGTGTGTGTGTGTGTGTGTGTGTATACATAAAAGTGGCATGCTAGTTGTTCTAGCATGCCTTGTGTAGCTTTAGTATGGTGAACTTTGATGTTTGATCTGATCTGAATATTATGATTTTAGTGTTTGTATATAAATACGTTGAATAAGTATTGTTAAGTAATAGAAATGGTGATTTGCAGTTGGCACGCCACCGAAAAGCGTTACAGCAGAGTCTAAAGCCAGGTGTGGATCCAGAAGATGAGGGAGAAGAATCCCTCCGATTCTATGCAAAACACACAGCTCAGATTGAGGTATGCATACAATGCTGAGAAAGTGTTAATCCACCCAAATTACACCTTCACTTGTTACTCTTCCACATGTTTATTGATAATCTTTTCTTATGTTCCAAAAGGCCATAATATAGTTTTTCTCTTTCCTCAAGATTGTGCGTCATGACCGCACTATGGAGCAGATTGTGTTCCCAGTACCCAACATCTGCGAGTACTTGACTGTGGAGTCCAAAGTGCGAGTGTTCACTACCACAGAGAGAGACGATCAGGGCAGCAAAGTCAATCACTTCTTCCAGCAGTCTGAGGACCTTTATAACGAGATGTGGTGGCAGAAGAAAATGAGGAGTATGGCCGGTTTGCTTTCTGATGAAGAATAAATAAGATCTCATCCTTCATTCTAACAGTGATCATTTATTCTGCCCTGATGATTTGTTTGTAGATAATATTGCTCTCTTCTGGGTATCGAAACACATCTCACTGTGGGGAAGCATCTCATTTAACCTGGCTGTGCTGGTCAACATTGCTGTAGCTCTGTTCTATCCATTTGGAGATGATGAAGATGAAGGTGCCTTTTTTCCATTATCGCATTTATATATTTTTATAATTTCATGTATTTCTTTTTATTATTCATTTTAGAACCTTGAATACATTTAACATTTATCTTTTGAATTGAGTTAATTTACACTACCTCAATATACTTTTTGTTCTTTTGCAGATAAATTTTTTTAGTAATGATTCTATTTAACACAACACAAGTACATTTTGCAATAAGCAGCTGCTAACTGATATGAATTTTTGTGTCTTGTAGGTGTCCTGCCGCCTTTCCTATCTGTTCTACTGTGGGTGGCAGTAGCCATAAGTACATCTATGCTCTTCATCCTCCCCAGGCGAGGAGGCATCCTGGCTTTCCTGATTACAGTCATCCTCCGCTCTATATATACTATAGGCTTGGGCCCCACACTGCTGCTGCTTGGAGCCACCAATGTAAGACTGGAACACATCCATTTGGCAGCAAAAAAAGAGCTTATGCCAAATTAGCTTCAGAATGAAGCTACACATGCAAAGCTTAATTTGCAAATGAAAAAAAATATATAATTTAAACAAATTAAAATGTAACATCTTATATATCAATATTAAACCGCCACAGCAATAATTGCTCTTAGACATTGTTAGAATCTGTGTTTTTTTTATTTTATAAGAATTTATTTTAATTGGTATAGTGCTGGAACTCAAATCACCATTACCAGAGATTTTATATTAGTAAATTCTTGTCAGCCTAAATCATGTCTGCCAAATGTTTGAAAACTGGGAACTGAAATGAGAGGCAGATTAGGCTATTTGCTTTTCTAATTCATGTAGAGGTGTTTTGCACATAAAGCATCTCACACATATAGTTAGACCTTTTGGGTTGTGTACTTAACAATATGAACTACAGTATTTTCCGGACTATAAGCCGCTACTTTTTTCCACGCTTTGAACCCCGTAGCTTAAACAATGAAGTGGCAAATTTATGGATTTTTTTCTTGGTTTTTCCCGGTTTCACAAGCTTCAAGCCAAAAAACTGATCCCCATAACATTAGACCAATAAAATTGCTGAACGGGTTCAGGTGAACCAATGAAATTCTTTATATTAAATCAGATGCGCTCCCACTGAATCGCGCCGCATCATAAATATGGATGATCTGACTGGATGATGCGAATCATTCATCACGCTGAAAACAACCGGGCATGAAAAAAACGCACTTCACCTGTGTTCTGAGCTGCACGGCATCGGGAGAAAAGCTTCACCGATGGTGATTTTTAAACGCACAACAATGCCAAAAGATAAACTCTTGAGAGAAATTGTTGTGAAAGGAAGGAGGAAGACAGCGAACAATGACTTTCTTGGTAGGCTACTGTTTAGAGACAAGCCGTGTAACAGACACTGTCTTTTATTAAAGCCTGTGTAAAGTTCATTAGTTTCAATGTTGGAACCTGCGGCTTATAGACAGGTGCGGCTTATTTATGTTCAAAATAAAAATCTTTGTAAAATTTAGTGGGTGTGGCTTATATTTGGGTGCTCTTAATAGTCCGGAAATTACGGTACACTAATTACACCAAATTCATATACAAAAAGTGTTTGGAATAATTTTGTGTTTAATTAACAGCAAATTTGTGGCATCACAACATAGGATCCATCTCATGAGTTTGGGCATCTCTTTGAAATGTTATGGAGTAAAACAGATAGATAGTAATGTCTACAAACTTCATGCTGTTGTATGTCTTTTTAATAAACTGGCTCATATTTCTAAAGTAAATTCTGTTCATTTATAGAGTTCTGAAGATACACTGAGTACATAAGCCTTTGTTTGTAGATGTAAATTGCACAGTTCATATTATTAAACTGCTAAAAACCACGAACTTCCCCTTCTAAATTGACCCCAGCTCACAGATTGAAGTTAGGCTTTTACTTCCTATTTGAATAGATAATTGTCTTTTATTCGGTAATCTTTTCCGACATTAGGCTCTCTACAAGCCTCACTATTACATTCTTCTTTATGTAACTATTAAACATTGTCTGTAGATTTTACAAGAATTGAATTACACACACTTTGCATTGCTCTGGCAGCGGTTGTGTGTTTTATACACTGACTGTTGGTAATTGTGTGATCTTTTCTCTCAGCTGCTGAATAAGATTGTCTTCTTGGTGAGTTTCGTGGGGAACCAGGGCACATTCACACGAGGGTACAAAGCGGTCATTATGGACGTCTTCTTCCTCCTGCATGTCTCCTATGTCATCGTATGCATGCTTGGCCTGTTTGTCCACGAGTTCTTCTACAGCATACTGGTACATGCCGATATGAATTCGTATCTAGAGTCACGTTATTTTTATTCAATTCTTTCCAGGATAATAAATAATGAAATAATATATACTTGTTCCTGTTGTAGCTGACAGTCGGATGTGCCCGTTGATGTGTTTCTCTCACCTTCTCTTCAGTTGTTCGACCTGGTACGCAGAGAGGAGACGCTGTTAAACGTGATGAGGAGCGTCACAAAGAACGGTCGCTCTATCTTCCTCACCGCTGTGCTCGCCATCATCCTGGTCTACCTCTTTTCCATCGTGGGCTTTCTCTTCCTCAAGGATGACTTTCTGATCGATGTGGATCGTCACCCTGCACTCGGTATGCATCAATTGAGCTTGGGAAAAAAACACCATAAGAGTGGGCTTAAACAAAAAAAAAATGAAACAGGTAATGTGAGGGTGGTGTGATGCAGCCTGAGCTGGTGTTGATTATTTTAGATTGTGGAACATCACTATAAGTAGTTGTATGTATAGTATAAAATTATATATAATATGATGCGTCTCTTCTTGCATTTTTCTTTTTTTTTTTTACTTTAATGAGGCAAAAAAAATCCAGCTTATGGGGAAGAGAAGCTTTAAAGCTGTCTGTCAGGGCTTTCACATCTTACAGTTTTACCTCAAACTGCTAGACAGACACTTCTTCCAAAAATGTTAAATAAGGATCTCCTTAGAGAAACCGTCACCATTACGTTTTTGTACCCCTAGACTGTCAGCATTTGCCATACAAGCTCTTGTTACTATAGAAACCATACCATTAAATACAAACCCCTGATTTGCCTTGCAGACAAGCCAAACCTTCTGCCAAATCAGAATCGAGAATTTAGCAGCACTGTGGTATAAAGCCAATTATTAATTACGTGCGATAATTTATATTCGAATCACGTTATTTGTTCACGAGAGATCCGCTTATATAATTCGCTCAATAAGCGCTCATGTTCCCTGTTGATTGTAATGACCCATTGAAATTCTGTTTACTGAAGCAGCAGCAGAGGATGCTTGCATACATACAGGTGTGTTATTGTTCACGGCTATGTTTGTGTTGCTCCGCCAGCACATGTGCACTTGTGTAACCCAGCCGTGTCCACGCCACCTTATGTAATCCGCTTATCTGTGTGCTGTGCTGTGCTGTGCTGTGCTGCTACGGGGGACAGGGGAAATAAATAATCACGTGCGGTGTACATGCAGGGTCATGTGTGAACATGAGCATTGTTGTTCTGCTCAGCAATCATGCCAGCATAGACATGAAAACAAATTAACCTTTGGAACTCTATGTACACAGTTTGTCAGGCTCATCTTTCTCATCACTGGCTTTCTGTATCAGGTAGAAAAAAAACGCCTGATAGACTTTCTTACTTCAGATAGTAATATTTTCAACCTGATTATGTGAATTGTACTAAAGCCCAACTATTGCCTTTATCTATTCACGTGATCTCAGTAGGGTTGGACATGCTGCCTTCTGTAACAGGTAGTCCAAAATGGCAGGAAAGTGGCCTAGAACTTCTATTTCTAATGTTTTTTTTTGTAAGATTTGGTCTTCAGTGAATTGTAAAAGCATGACCCACCCTTTAGACCACTTGGTATTAGCGGTGTAACAATACAGGAAATTCACGGTTCGGTTCAGTTCCGGTACGGTTAGGAGGAAGAAATACAAAGCATAAAATTTATTGTAGTTTTTTTTATTTTTATTAACGCAGTTTATTATTAACATTTGTGAACATCAACAGTTTACGTTTTAAAAACAATTTAAAATAAAATGCCTGCATGGTTAAATAATATATAAAATAATGTTATACCATTTTATTAAAAAAAAAAAAAAGATTTAATAGAATAAATCACATTAATGCAATATATTTTTTTATTATATTGATTAAATTGAGTAATCAAATCAAAATTGTCACAAAGTAAATGGGTTAAATAAAATGTAATAAATGGAAAAATTTTATTAAAGGTTAAGTTAAAATTAAGTTTACATTTGTTGGACTTCACTTGGGTAATACCGGTGTGTGTGTGTGTTTTACATTTAATATTCAGCTATTAATATTCAATTAATATTCGATATGCTTTACATAACTGTTCTGCTTATTTCAGCATACTTTAACAAATGTCTTCATTCCTTCCATCCTTCATTCATTCACTCCCTCGATATGCAGAGTTGTCAGAATTTTCTTCTTCTAAGAGAAATTTTTGAAGCTGTATATAAAACGCTAAAGAATCCATAGCGCTAGCGCTAGCCGGCAGCCACTTCCTGGTTAGATGCTAATGTTAGCGCTATGAAATCTTTATTGTTTTCATGCATGCGCAAAACAAATTTCCTGTACGGCGTGTGTAGCCACAGTGACACTGCGCTAACTGGAGTTGGCTTTTTATACCCCTGCCATTGTTGTGTATGTTATCAAGTATATCAATAATAATAATAATAATATGCATTCAAGTGTGAGGCGGAGACTACACAAACTTGCGGTCAAGCATTTAAAACATTTCTGAGGAAACTGTTCCGCTCTGCACCTAAAGATTTCAGTACAAATACGTGTACCGTTACATCCCTATTTGGTACTAAATTATCTTTAAAATTAAGTCTTATTAAAATAATTTTTTAGTACAAACATGCAGTATATATTTCACCAATAAACTCAAACAAGCACATTGTTGCGTTTGGTATATGAGCTGGATTGATTGGCTGTTCTAACCAATATACAGGATAATTTGGTTAAATCTACTTAAATAAATATACAGATACCTTTCTGGCAAAATGACTATAATAAAAGTGAAAGTATTTGTTATATAACACTGGGGAAATAACTTCTTGATACTCAAAATTTTCTCATGTAGTCTGGGATGTAATAAATAAATAAATAAATACAATATGCCATCTATGACTGCTGTTTAAAATTGCAATTTTAGAAGCCTAGTGAGCAAGGAAATAAAATGGAGTTAAAAATAGGCTCCAGGTCTGAGGACGTGTGACAGATTAAATGTGTGACAAATTAAAGGGAAAATAAAACTGGTGGCTGTTATTGTAAAGTCATTTTTGCTGCCAATGTTCTATCTTCATCAAGTAAAGCACCCTGTAAATCTATAGAGTTACCTTGAGTGATCACCTTTTAACTTGTCATATATCATTTCTGTCCTGATGGGAGTGGTCTCTTTTTTTTTTTTTTTTAAAGCATGACTCCACCCCCATCCACAGGTGCAGAAGGACTCGCTGTATAATTTGGCTTGAGGATGAAAATGATGAACTTGTGCAATCGTCTTTGAAGTCAACAGATCTCAACACCTTGTACTTACAGTATACTTATAGGAGAATTTGGAATGAGATTGAATTTTAACCACCACTATTTGACGGCCCATATTTTGAAAGATTGGTCTTCATTGCTCAAGCATTTCTTCTATTTGGCTATTTTTCTTACAAAATGTGTTTATGCATATTTATGTTTGTATATATAAATTATATATACTGCTAGTGACTAAGCTGTTTTGACATCAACTGGAATGTTGTTCACCACCTAATGCCAGAAGAGAGAAAAGGCTTAAACATATTTTTGTGGTACCCAGAACATAGCTTGTGGGACCGATTAAGGATTCGTTGAAGCTTGATGGGAGCATGGTGCAGTGTGCTGTTAGGTAGAGGGTTGCAGGTGTAGGCGAGCTTCAGTGTTTTAAATCTGATGCGGGCAGCTACAGGAAGCCACTGGTGGAAGCGTAGCAACGAGTTGCTGAAGGAGGACTGAAAATAAGGTTGTGCGGCTCATTCTGAATCAATTGCAGAGGTGGAATGTCTTTCAGACACAGTCCTGCCTGGAGTGATCTTCAGTAGTCCAGCTGAGTGACCTGTGTGTAGAGTAACAGGTGAATTTTCTCAATGTTGCAAAGGAAAATTTGACAAGAGCATGTTAGATGCGTGAAGAAAAGGGCAATTGATTTTCCATAGGTACCCCAAGGCAGCATCGGTGCAAGGTCAACGAGTTCTGCAGACATCACATGATCTTGACATGGAGATAAATTACATGGGATAAACAGCAGTGCATCTGCATAGTAATGGTTTGAAAACTCTGGTTCAGATTTAGGGTTCACCCAACCACCCTACCTTCGTTGTGGTAAACCAACATTGTGTTAACACACTGTTTTTTCCCTTTTAATTATTTACTGTATATTCTTAACACCATGACATTGTTAACTGGATGTCAGAGGCTTTTGTGAAGTTCTGAAACAACTGAATATATTCAGGAACTTTTGTCTTTCTGGTTTCTGCAGAGAGGATAAGGTTGCGGCCATTTGCAGAACCTCAGAGCTGTGCAGTGGATAGCTGCCCTGATCAGTTCCCCACTTCATATAATGGTAAGCTACAGTCATTAAACAAGCAACATCAGATCATATATAACTTTTTGTGTAAACATAGAAATATTTATTTGCTTTAAAATTAGAGGCTACAAGTATGAAGCTGTACTGAGTATTAGTATGGGCAGAAAAAGTAGCTGCCTGAACAAAAAAAAAAAAAAAACAACAAAATGAAAAGATTATCTTCTTGTAAAAGGACCTTCTTACCCAAATTGTTTGCCTAGAGCCTACAGATTGTAATCTACAGTCTGTATGTATAAATATATACATTTGTACTTATACTTGGTTCACAGTTAATAACATTAAGCATGTGTGTATCTAATCAGTCTGTATTTCACTGTTCTCTAGGCAAGGAGGAAGATGAGAATGCATCAGAGAGAGTGTGTGACACTCTGTTCATGTGTATCGTAACAGTCCTGAACCACGGGCTGCGCAACGGTGGTGGCATAGCAGACATTCTCCGCAAGCCTTCAAAAGATGTGAGAATAGTATCAGGACACAAATCACACATCCAGTCAGGACAACTATACTCTACATACGTGCACAATTTTAGAACATTGTGTTGAGTTTCCTGTGAGAAACCTTTTTCTAGCATTATGTGTATTGCATAGAGCTACATAACACCATTACCATGATTGTGTTGCTTCATTAGCCATTGTTTGGACACTATATAAATGTCTATGCAAGGTACCTAAATCCTTAAGTAATTAACTATTGGTTTAGAGTGCTGTACCGTTTGTAGACCTTTTAATGCACTTCTGCAACATTGATCAGTTACAGTGCCTGTCAAAACTTTGAAAACACCTAGTCCTAATGGTTTTTGAGACACATGCATGTTCCTTTTGTTTATATGCAACAAAAAACAAACTAAGTAAAAGGCAAACGCCTGCAAGAATTGACTAGAAGAATGTTCTGTGGACAGATGAGTAGAAATCTGACATTTTTAGCTTATGTAGGAGAGGTTTTAGCTTATTCCAGGTATAAGGAATACTGAACCAACATGGCTGCCATTCTATACTTCAACGCCATGCAATTCAGTCTGGACATGGGAACCAACTTCACCATACAACAAGACAATACCCCAAAGCACATTTCCAAGCTCCTTTTGTGTTATTTAGAGAACATACATTTGACGAACGCGTTATCTATGATTAAATTGCCTGCAAAGCCACTGCTAAATCCTATTGAACTGCTCTGGGATTAACTGGATTGTAAATTCAGAAAGAAATGTCCAACTAGCAAAGATCTTTTGGCAAGTTTTCAAAGAGGCAAGAAGCATTTCAACTGAATGTTTGGAGAAACAAACTATCCAAATGCCAAGAGTGTGTAAAGCTCTTATTCATGCTAAAGTTGGATTTTTCAGTAAAAACAAAGTGTACATTTCTACATTTGTTTGGTCAAAGTAAATCTTCATACCATTAAATTAATCTAGTTTTTTTGGATATAAAAGTGCGCATTGCCTTAAAAAATAAACCAATTGTAGAATAGGTGTTCCCAAATTTGACATTCACTGCAGTCTCTGATCAAATATGCAGTAGTCATTTATGCAGCATGTATTGTGATAATCGTGCAGTTCAGTTTGTCCAACCAAAAGTTTAAAACTGATGTTGCCAGTTCTACAGCTTATGGTTTTTTTTGTTTGGTTTTTTTAATCGTTATTTTTTTGAACATCTCAGACTAGGAGGATGTATGTATCAACTTAGCAACTGTACAACTTATGTACAAGAAGCAGGAAATTAGGATTTAGTAATCATGCTCTTCTTTAGTTGTGTACAGTATAGACTGCAGTTTAACCCTAGAAGTCTTGAATTACAAATCGCACAATGATATACGTTGTCCCTCCTTACAGGAACCCATGTTTGCTGCTCGTGTGGTGTACGATCTGCTGTTCTTTTTCATCGTCATCATCATCGTTCTGAACCTCATCTTTGGTGTGATCATTGACACGTTTGCTGATCTGAGGAGTGAAAAACAGGGCAAGGAGGAGATTCTAAAGACTACCTGCTTCATCTGCGGTAGAGACCACTCACTGACTAAAACTACAAAGAAAATCCTCTGTGATGAGGTACAGCATTAAAAGCTATAATAGTAAGCTATTTGTTTGTTTTTTTGCAGGGCTGGAGAGAGACAAGTTTGACAACAAGACCGTGTCATTTGAGGAGCACATCAAAAATGAGCACAACATGTGGCACTACCTGTACTTCTTGGTTCTAGTGCGGGTGAAGGACCCCACTGAGTACACCGGTCCTGAAAGCTACGTGGCCCAGATGATCAAGGTCAGTCTCTGTCTTGTCGACTCGGTCTTGTCACACTACAGTATTTTGGCATTTTTGCATTTAATAAGCATATTCAAATCAAATTTAATTTGTCACAAACGCATACATACAGAGTCTGACATGCAGTGAAATGCTTTATACGATGGTCCGGCATGAGGGAATAGGATGGGGAGAAAAATAACCCAAGAAAAAAAGAAGGCAGATAAATAAAGGGTATAACCTATATAAAATATATCAAGATGTATATGAGAAAAAAATGTATATACAGGATGCTTATGACAGTAAACATTTACAACAGTAAAAATTTAAGGTGGTTGATGCGAGTGTCCTTAAAGTGACCGTGTGCGGTGTGGTGTGGTATAAACTGCACTGTGCTGTGCAATGGTTAGTCTATTCATGATTCTGATTTGTCAAAATATTTTTTTTACTGGTGTGTATTCTTTGTGTATTTGAATCTAGTTTTAAAACACAAGAAACAGGAATGAGTGGTGAAATAAAGCTAAAATTAATGGCTTGGCATGCACATAGAATTTTAATAAATTCTACTAAATACTACTAAATATATTTATTTATATAGTCAAGTCAAGTTTATTTCTATAGCGCTTTTCACAACAGACGTTGTCTCAAAGCAGCTTTACAGAAATTAACAGTGAAGGTGAATGATGTGTATTTATCCTTGATGAGCAGCCTGGGCGACTGTGTCAAGGAAAAACTCCCTTAGATGTTCTAAGGAAGAAACCTTGAGAAGAACCAGATTCAAAAGGGGAACCCATCCTCAATTGGGTGATATCAAGAGTGTTATTATAGTTTTAAAACAATACAGAACACTGGTAAGTGAGAACTAACATGAGCACTGGAATGTAAGATTATGAGTAATGTTCTCTTACAGTCATTGTGGTTATAAAACTAGGAGCTACTGAACAACTCATAAAATAGCTCATTTGTGATCATCACAGATCCAAAACCAGCTTCTCCATGCCAGAGCCTTTAAACACTCAAGGAGGTCCAGTGTCCACATGAAGTGGGATCCAATTGGCGCTGGTATATATATATATTTGAAAACATGAAAAAAAAATCCTATGAACAAGTTTTATATTTGAAAGAAATAATAATAATACTCTTTAATTGATCATATTTAATGATATTGATATTGAGTTTCACTCATTTTTAATTATTCTGGATTTAGCTGTATTTTGTCATATTACTCACAGTGCATGAGAGTAAAATAATTTTTTTTTCTGGAAGAAATCGCTACATTTGAATTAAGTCTTCCTCTGTTTGAACAATTTTTGTACTGAGCACCAGAGGGAGGAACAAAAACATTGGCCACTTTTTATAATGATGGAGAAATGCAGCTGCAGATGTTTCTGGGATGCAGAACCAAAGTTCCCATTGTGTCATTAGAGTGTGCGTGTGTGTGTGTGTAAGAAGATATAGGTGTCTCCAGTGTCTTATTTTGTGTGTGTGTGTGTGTGTATGTGTGTGGGCGTGTGTCTGCACGACTTGGACTTACGTCTGCTCTCTCGCTGAGCGTGTTGGAAGTGGTGTAGTGATTAACTGCTCATTAACATGGCCGCTGATGTTATGTTAACGAACAGAGCAGAGGAGAGACAGAACATTTGCTGAGTTGTGCTTGTTATTACTTTTTGGCAAGCACAAATAAATATGTAGAGCCGGGCGCTATAAAAACTTTGTCGATAATTAGCAAAAAAAAAATTTGCAAACTTATCTACATAATTCAAGGACAGAAAACAGGAATATGTCCTGATGAGCATGCATAGATAAAATAGTTTAAATAATAACTTATTAAAAAGTTTAATCTCATTGAAAGTATGTAACAATTAATTGAAGTAAAAACTGCCACGTTACTGAACCACACAATTACTGACACTTGTGAAAATTCTTCTGAATAAAATGTAAACGAAGCAGGTTTCTGTTTTGCTTTCAGTGAGCCTTCAGGAACTAGTTAAATATGAGGTAACGCAGAGGCCGAATTCCCTCACCAACATGGGAAAGATTAGAAATGAGACAGGAGTGTGGTGTTCATCTTCATTGGAAATAGTGACGTGCATGATGCCCGTATCCTCTGTTATAGAAATCAGTAAGAAATTTAAAACAGTTGAAGCTGTTGTTTTCACAAACCTGTCTGTAAAATGTGTATTTTGACAACAAGTTGACATTTTTGGGTCGCACGTCTCCAAATCTGCAATTAGTGTGGAGTCTAAACATTTTTACTTATCCATAATCTAACCATCATTATTACTCCTCATCCGTGCATTGATTCTAGCAGACAGTTTAATTAATGGCTGAGTTGATTGATGAAAAGATGGATGGATGCATGACTGATCTGATGGATGATGAATTGCATGATTGGTTGCACAGACAATTCTAGCAGATAGTTTGGTATTGTAAGCAACCTAGAAGAAAATTGTATGTAAAGCAGGTTATACTGAGAAACCTTCACTCATGCTGATTAATCTGATGACGAGAATGAGTGTGTTCGAGTATGCATCACGGAAGTAAAAATAGTGTTTGCGTGTGTGCATATGTGCGTGCAGCTGAATGAACAAAATGACTTGCAGAGAAAAGGGGAAAAAAGAGATTGACCTAACGCATAGAATAATCGAGGAATCTGGACAGACGGCATAACATTTTAAATGACCTTTTCTTTTTGGTACCATCATGTATTATCCCTGAAATGAAAACGGGTGGTAATTAATCAACAGCCAATGAACAAGTCCTTAAAAGGCAATGTGCATCATATTTAGTTTCACATCCATCGTTTAAACTTTACACCAGCTTCACTGATCCATGCTGCTCACTTACACAAAGACCTTGTTTCACTTTTGTCCACTTAGCTGCTTTTGTGTAATTATCTCATCAGCTCTTAATTATTCCAGTGTCGAAGAATTACAGCCAGTGTTCCTTTGGAGTAAGATCAGAGAAGGATGAAGGTCCCTTTTTGTACTTGGAGTGGCTTGCAGTCTAAGAACCAGTAAGATCTCACTCTGGCTGAATTCTGTTAAATGGCCACAAACTATGAAAAAAATATGGATTTGACTAAAATTTTGGTTTTCGATTTTATACTTTTAAAACCAAATGTTGTTTTTTTTTTAAACCCATTCTAGACCTTTCTAGCCAATTGTGCTTTTCTCATAAAGCAAATAAAGTCGTTAGATAAATACATGCCGTTGCTTAATGAACATTACCTGATATCTAAATCAATCAAGATTGAAATGTAATAGCAGCTGTGAAAGTGTCCATGAAACTCCTGCGTCGTCATTAAAACATAGATGACACTCGCTTGTTCTGATGACATTTAAAATAATTAAATTAACCAATAAAAATGTATGAAATTGACCCAAGAGAACAGAATTTATAAATCAATCAGCCATGTTAGAAATGTTAACCACTTATGTAAGCATAAATATGATTTTTTTTAATTTTTTTTTAGAGTAGTAGTTTTAAAACATAATGACTCTGACCAGTTACTGACCTTGACTGTTAATAAACATAGCACATAGAACATAGCACTAGACAAGAAAACAGCTATATTTAATGCAATCCCATGACATTTTTTGTAGTTTCTACAATAATTTCTAATAATGTAACTATAAATATTGTATGTAAAATTAAATCATATTAGTAAGCATGGAATCACTACTAGATGTGTAGTACTTATGATTGGGCTGTGAGCATGTAGGGTATGAATAAAAAGTGGTATAAAGGTAGACTGTTTTCTTGGTCTGATGTATTGCATGTATAGTCTTTATTTACTTAATAAATGAAAATATTTATAAATAACATTGGGCAGTTTACTTTTTTTTTTTTTTATTAAGGCAGAAAATTGGTATTTTTCAGTATGTAGTAGAATCTTTCAGTTTAGTGCAACATAATTTACTTCAGAAAATCTGTAGCTCTCAACCCTAGAAATAGAAGAAACTGTCGAAATTTCACAATGTGAATGGTTTTCCCAGGCGAACTCACGTCCAATAAAACTGTCAAACACCATCTGTTCAGCCTATTCAGAGTATTTGATGTCCAGCTTATATGACTTATTTAATAAGTAATTTTTAAAACCCCTGGTGAATAATTTGTCATGTTGAGTTATATGTGGAGATTTATTTATTTATTTATTTATTTGGGGTTTGTGGTAGAAAAAAAGTCTATTATTTGGCAAGTACATTAGAAAACAGAAAGAAAGAAAATTAGGGATAATGAGTAAAATAAGAGTTGCAATCAGAAAGTCAACTTCGATTTGGAAACAAAAAAAAAAAGTGTGTAAATGTGTTATAGCCATGCTTGACTATGAAGCAGATATACTGCGATCGTTCATTGTGCATATGTATCTTTAGTTGGATCGATATTTTATCTATCTCTATCTTTATCTATATATATATATATATATACAGTGCCCTCCACAATTATTGGCACCCCTGTTTAAGATGTGGTCGTGGACTTCTAAAAAATTCTCCTTTTTTTTTTTAAAAACAACATAGAACCCAAATGCAAAAAAAGAGAAAAATCCAACCTTTCATTTAAGTACATAACTTTGGTGGTAAAAAAAAATCACACATTTAGAAAAAAAAAAACCTTGAAATCATGTGTCCCACAATTATTGGCACCCCTAACAATTCCTCTGAAAAATTTAATTGTTTTTTTTTTTAATATATTTTTCTGTAGTTGCTAAGGTTGGTCAGGGTATCTAGGGACTTTTAATTAGTAATTCATGATTTCCTGTTTCCCTGGGGTATAAATATGACGTGACACAGAGGCCTAATTCTCTTACCCATTTGTCAACATGGCAAAGACAAGAGAACACACCATTCAAGTAAGGCAGATGTGTGTCGACCTTCATAAGTCAGGCAATGGCTACAAGAAAATAGCCACTCGCCTTAACTTGCCGGTATCTACAGTCAGAGGAATCATTAAGAAGTTTAAAACAACTGGAACAGTGACAAACAAGGCTGGAAGAGGTCCCAAGTTTATCTTGCCACAACGCACAGTGAGGAGGATGGTAAGAGAAGTAAAAAAATTTCCCAAGCTCACCGTCACAGAATTGCATCAAAGAGTGGCATCTTGGGGTCACAGAGTCTCCAAAACAACCATCAGACGCTCTCTACATGCCAACAAGCTGTTTGGGAGGCATGCAAGGAAAAAGCCTTTTCTCACTAACACTCACAAACGTAAACGTCTGGAGTTTGCTAAGCGGTACTGGGACTTCAACTGGGATCGTGTGCTTTGGTCAAATGAGACTAAGATTGAGCTTTTTGGCAACAAACACTCTAAGTGGGTCTGGCGTAAAACAAAAGATGAGTATGCCGAAAAGCACCTCATGCCCACCGTGAAGTATGGTGGAGGATCTGTGATGCTGTGGCCTGTTTCTCTTCCAAAGGCCCTGGGAACCTTGTTAGGGTGCATGGCATTATGAACGCTTTGAAGTACCAGGATATTTTAAATAAAAACCTGATGGCCTCTGCCAGAAAGCTGAAGATGGGTCGTCATTGGGTCTTTCAGCAGGATAATGATCCAAAACATGTGGCAAAATCTACACAAAAGTGGTTCAGCAGTCACAAACTCAAGGTCCTCCCATGGCCACCTCAGTCCCCAGACCTCAACCCAATCGAAAACCTGTGGGGCGAGCTAAAGAGAAGAGTGCATAAGAGAGGATCCAGGACACTGGATGATCTAGAAAGATTGTGCAAAGAAGAATGGTCAAAAATCCCTCTATCTGTGTTCTCCAATCTTGTGAAATGTTATAGGAGGAGATTAAGTGCTGTCTTGTTGGCAAAAGGAGGTTGTACAAAGTATTAACATCAGGGGTGCCAATAATTGTGGCACACATGATTTCAAGTTTTTTTTTTCCCTAAATGTGTGATTTTTTTTTTACCACCAAAGTAATGTACTTAAATAAAAGGTTGGATTTTTCTATTTTTTTGCATTTGGGTTCTATGTTGTTTTAAAAAAAAAGGAGAATTTTTAGAAGTCCACGACCACATCTTAAACAGGGGTGCCAATAATTGTGGAGGGCACTGTGTATGTATGTGTATATATATATATATATATATATATATATATATATATATATATATATATATATATATATATATATACAGTGAGGAAAATAAGTATTTGAACACTCTGCTATTTTGCAAGTTCTCCCACTTAGAAATCATGGAGGGGTCTGAAATTGTCATCGTATGTGCATGTCCACTGTGAGAGACATAATCTAAAAAAAAATCCAGAAATCACAATATATGATTTTTAAACTATTTCTTTGTATGATACAGCTGCAAATAAGTATTTGAACACCTGTCTATCAGCTAGAATTCTGACCCTCAAAGACCTGTTAGTCTGCCTTTAAAATGTCCACCTCCACTACATTTATTATCCTAAATTAGATGCACCTGTTTGAGGTCGTTAGCTGCATAAAGACACCTGTCCACCCCATACAATCAGTAAGAATCCAACTACTAACATGGCCAAGACCAAAGAGCTGTCCAAAGACACTAGAGACAAAATTGTACATCCAACAAGGCTGGAAAAGGCTACGGGGAAATTGCCAAGCAGCTTGGTGAAAAAAGGTCCACTGTTGGAGCAATCATTAGAAAATGGAAGAAGCTAAACATGACTGTCAATCTCCCTCGGACTGGGGCTCCATGCAAGATCTCACCTCGTGGGGTCTCAATGATACTAAGGAAGGTGAGAAATCAGCCCAGAACTACACAGGAGGAGCTGGTCAATGACCTGAATAGAGCTGGGACCACCGTTTCCAAGGTTACTGTTGGTAATACACTAAGACTTCATGGTTTGAAATCATGCATGGCACGGAAGGTTCCCCTGCTTAAACCAGCACATGTCCAGGCACGTCTTAAGTTTGCCAATGACCATTTGGATGATCCACAGGAGTCATGGGAGAAAGTCATGTGGTCAGATGAGACCAAAATAGAACTTTTGGGTCATAATTCCACTAAACGTGTTTGGGGGAACAAGAATGATGAGTACCATCCCAAGAACACCATCCCTACTGTAAAGAATGGGGGTGGTAGCATCATGCTTTGGGGGTGTTTTTCTGCACATGGGACAGGGCGACTGCACTGTATTAAGGAGAGGATGACCGGGGCCATGTATTGCGAGATTTTGGGGAACAACCTCCTTCCCTCAGTTAGAGCATTGAAGATGGGTCGAGGCTGGGTCTTCCAACATGACAATGACCCGAAGCACACAGCCAGGATAACCAAGGAGTGGCTCTGTAAGAAGCATATCAAGGTTCTGGCGTGGCCTAGCCAGTCTCCAGACCTAAACCCAATAGAGAATCTTTGGAGGGAGCTCAAACACCGTGTTTCTCAGCGACAGGCCAGAACCCTGACTGATCTAGAGAAGATCTGTGTGGAGGAGTGGGCCAAAATCCCTCCTGCAGTGTGTGCAAACCTGGTGAAAAACTACAGGAAACGTTTGACCTCTGTAATTGCAAACAAAGGCTACTGTACCAAATATTAACATTGACTTTCTCAGGTGTTCAAATACTTATTTGCAGCTGTATCATACAAATTAATAGTTAAAAAATCATATATTGTGATTTCTGGATTTTTTTTTTTAGATTATGTCTCTCACAGTGGACATGCACCTACGATGACAATTTCAGACCCCTCCATGATTTCTAAGTGGGAGAACTTGCAAAATAGAAGGGTGTTCAAATACTTATTTTCCTCACTGTGTGTGTATATGTATATGTGTATATATATATATATATATGAGGAAAAAGTAAACAGGTACTGCAGCAGCCACAGCAGTGTTATGTAAGCCATCTCAAGTGGCCCACTAATAGCTCAGCCCTTCCTCACACGTGCTTTCCTCTATCCCACCTCTCCACCCCCCCACGTTCCACACACACACCCCCCTACCCCACCGCTCATTATCACACAGTGAGTCAGGCATCTCCTAGGCAACATCATCGTCATACACCGTTGGCGGCATCAGAAAAGGGAGGGGGGTAGACACTGGGCTTCTGGACTCGTGATCACTGCACAGTGCAAAGGTCATTGATGCTCAGTGGAATAACACATGCACATGCAGTGTGTGTCTCCACTTCTGTCTCACTACATAAACTGAGACAATGAGATTTCGAAGTGTGTGTGTGTATATATTAGATTCTTTAAGTTGCAAAGTGCCTCTATGCATCAGAATTGCTTGTCTAGCACATCCCACAGATGCTGGACCGGATCGAGATGTGGGAAATTTGAAGGTCCTATCAACCCCTTAAAGTCATGGTCATGTTCCTCAAACAATTCTTGAGGTTTTTTTTCCACATTACAGGCTACATTGTCCTGCTGAAAGAGGTACTCTCGATAAGCATTACAGCTGCAATGGAGGGATGCACTTAGTCTGAAACAATCAAAACATTGTGATAGTATGTAATACAGGTGAAAAAAAATCACATAAATACCAGGACTAAAGATTTTCCCAGCGAAAATGTGATTCATCAGACCAAGTCCACTTCTATTTGCCCATGATCCAGTTCTGGGGCACCCATTGTAAGTGCATTTAAGGTGTGAGCATGGCACAGTCTCAAATACAGCAAGCTGCAGTGCAGTGTGTTCGGTGTGGTTTTTTTTTTGGGTTTTTTTATCATGGTCAGAAATATTTATTTTGTAATTTGTGTTACAGTAAATCTTTTGTTTGATTAGACAAGACAGACTGTCCTTTGCTCCTTGAATGTACCATTGAGCCCATGGTGCCTATGACACTGTTCCCGATTTGCTGGTTGTCCTTCCTTGAACCACTGCATACTGAGAATCTCCACATATAGTTTATGCACTATAATGTTCTTGCCAAGTGCCTTTAAAGGAGACAGAATCTCCAGACTCTTAGTTTAAATAAGGCTGACACATATTAAGGCAGTGTTTGAGATTTTGGCTGTCTCTGCTGGATTCTCTACAGGCGGCAGACTTCCTGCATGCAGAGTGTGACCTCATGCGACTCACAACTTAACATGGTGGTATAGACACTGTACTGTGACATTCAGCAGCTCTGCAGGAGTAGCTTGAGTCTTCTTTTACGTTACAACATATGTGGCTTTCCTTCTGTTTGAATTGAACTCTGGTGCAGTCATCTCCTTGATGTGTTATGGATATGGCAAAAAGGGTCCACTCTACTTCCCAGAGAACACCATGTGGTTGGATTTGTGTGAGCATGATTTAACCCTGACTGAACCCAAGTTCATGAAGTGAATCAAAAAGCATTATGTATTATTTTTGACATGGATTGACAGCGTTCTGGATATCTGGGACAAAGATCAAAACGAACTCCTGGATATGAAATTATTTTGGTTTGTGTCCTGCCCATTTCCATGCTTTTTTTTGTGATATATCAAATTGCACTTAAATGAGAAAACCAGTTAAACCTACAAAAAAAAGATTCAGGAACAGTGTTGTTAATCATAAACGAATAAGTTCTATGTAACTAGTGCTCGAGCTTAGTACGCTCATGTCTAGATCATATGTTTGTTTTTGGGTTTTTTTACAAAAAATTTCTACTTTGGAGTGTTTTAAAGGAGCCCAACAAAAATGGTAAAAATTAAAAAAAACTTTCTGCCAATCTCCAATCCTAGATGAAGACTTAAATAACACACAGCAGGTGTAGGGTATGTGAAAATGCAGAAAAGTCCAAACTGTGTGAGTCTGTACTTTTTGCAAAAAAACAAAAAAAAAAAAACAGAATAGGTGTTGGAATTTCTGTGTGTGTGAATTCGTATTATAGTTTGGCTGTGTAACATTTTCATCCATCTCTGCCTTAAAACATCGTTAAAAATTAAAAAGCTGTTTTCAACAAATTTTTATTATTTACTTGTTCTAAATGTGACTTATTTTTTTTGTTTTTTTATTTATTTTATTAAATTTTTTATTACTGCATTATTTTTTTCTTATTTTGCTGTTATTTTTGCTTGCTTATTATACATCGTAAAGTAACCTAATCTTCATAAGAATGTAATGTTATAATAATAATAATTATAATTCTCTTTAAAACTCTTTCAAATATTAACAATTTTACTACTGAAAGTATAATTTTAAAAGCAGCCATTCTTTAATTTTGTATATTCTAGTATTTTATATACTATACACTAAACTTTCTTTTGGCTTTTCCCATTAGGGGTCGCCACAGCGGATCATCCATATTCGTGATCCGCATGTTCGATTTGGCACATGTTTTTACGCTGGATGCCCTTGCTAACGCAACCCTCCCCCTTCCCATTTATCCGGATTTGGAACCGGCACTAAGAGTGCACTGGCTTGTGCAACCCTAATGGCTTGGTTTTATATACTATACACTATACTTCATATGTTTATATTACTAGTAGTATAGTGTATACTAATAAATACTATTACTCATACTAAGTAGTCAAATCAGTACATCCTTGATCGTGTCCTCGATCTCCCTAAAACAAAAGGGCAGGGCACAATTTAGTGCAACATCCTGTTTAATGAACATGGCTTCCTTGGAAGCTCATTTCCATGTGTGCCAACGAATGCTTTGTTTAAAGACAAAGGCATGTACACAAGTGAGTCTGTGCATGTGTGATTGATTGCTTGCGTAAGAGTGAGAGACACTCTGTTCCCACTTCTGAGCGTGGCCGCATCCTGGAACTCACAGCACCTTTGCATCCGCCTGGCTGTGAAAAGCACCTTACATAACTGCATTTGATGAGTGACTGAGTCTTACTGTTACCTCCTCCTTATCTCCCATACTGCCGGCTCACACACACCGACACGTGCACAATGCACAAGTAAACATTTATTGACCATAAGTTCATGTGCTATAAACATTGTATTGTAAGGAATGCAGAACGTTTATAATTAGTTTCATGGTCATTTGTGGTAGATTAAACACGATGAAACTGATGTTTGCGAACAATGAAGTTAAACTTTATTTCTGTAACTTCGATCAGCAGCAGTAGCGATCCACACCATAATTTCAGGTTAATTTTTAACCATGAGGCTGTCTCTCCTGCGTTCTTATTTTTTCTTCTCTTTTTGTCTCTCTCTGCTTCTTTCTCACAGGAGAAGAACCTGGACTGGTTCCCACGGATGCGGGCCATGTCTCTAGTGAGCAGCGAAGGAGAGAGTGAGCAGAATGAGATCCGCTTACTGCAGGAGAAGCTCGATACCACTGCCACACTCGTAACACAGCTTTCTGCTCAGCTTGCAGAGCTCAAAGAACAGGTAACATACTCTTTCCTGCCCTCTAAGTGCTTTAAAACAACATATAAAGACCACATACAAGTCTCCTTCTAGTTTTTCCAAAAGGTTGCACTCCAACTTGACTACATAAACAGATTTTGTACTGTTCTGTACTTGTGTGTGTATGTATGTGTGTATCATACATACATACATGCATAGATACAATTCACCCCACTAGTAGGTGGCACTAGTCTGTATTTCAAATAGCAAAATTATTTTGTCCCAAAAATCATACTTCAATAATATCCAAAACAGCATGCTACTTAACATTGCCCATAATGTGACAGAATTCTGATATACTATTTATTGCAATAATATTTCAATTTTCCACTTCGCAGTACTCACAAAATCAGTTCATGTCAACACACGGTTTGCCTGTTGTGTTTCCAGATTTGAGACTTTTAGACGTTTATTGACTATAATTCAAAAAAGAGTGACAAACTAAGCAACTGTTTTAACAGAGACTACCTTGAACTCGACTAAGCTCTCCAACTCGCATCACAGCTGCTCGAGACTCGATCAATTTGTAACTTCTGGCTTCATTGTGCTTGTGACCAATCAGTGATCAACATTCTTTCCAACAACGAATTACTCATCAGCATTGTTTCCAACAACGAATCACAGATCACTATTCCTACCAGTCACCAATCATTGATTACCATTGTTTCTTAATAACCATTCACCACATGTTTTACTCTTGTACTTCAATTAATGTAAACCAGGGGTGTCCACTTTTTTCCACAAATGGCTGGTGTGGGTGCAGATTTTCATTCTAACCAATCGAGGAGCCGAAAGAAAAGTTATATATAAAAAAAAAAAAAATATATATATATATATATATATATATATATATATATATATATATATATATATATATATATATATATATATATATATTATTTTTTTTTTTTTTTTTTTTTTTTTTTTTACTTTTTTATTTATTTATTTATTTATTTATTGTTTTTTTTTTGAAAGAGTGAAGATGAGAAAATCTTTCTTCTTCACATACCTTCCATATGGATTGTAATATGCCAGTGATGATAAATACATTACAGTATTAAAATGAGCTTATGACATCATCTAGTGACGTTTTAGCTGCTTTTCCTCTGAAAATAACTAAGAATGCTGCTTAAAGCAGTACCATGTCTAATGATTTCTTCAGGAGCTGGAAGTTTAGTGCTCTAAAGTAGCCCGTTTACTGGCACTGTACTGGATCTGGGATTTGGGGGAAACTGCAAAATGGTTTAAAATCCAAACCATTACATAATCAGTTGTGAGAGTTTAGTAGAGGTTTTATCCGTTTTGCCTCTTTGTGAACACTCGTTTTTTTTACCATTAAATATAAATGTGATTTTCTGTCATCAGAAGATTCACAGCCAACTGGTGTTAGAAACCAAAGTATCAAAATTGGTTGAGTAGGAGTGATTGCATACTCTCTCTCTCTCTCTCTCTCTCTCTCTCTCTGCTCTGTCAAACAGAGTGACATTTGCTAATCTGTGAGCTCAAATATGTGAAAGAAGGCAGATTTCACTTTCCTTTGAGTGTAGATGGCTGACTTCACATGTCTTGACCAAGCATTGGTTAGCCCTTGTAGTCCCCAATTGGTATTTGTTGTATGTTAGAAGAGCATGGGTTGGTGAATGGGAATTGGATGGTGCCTGTATTTAGGAGACACTTGAGGGGAAACTGTGGAATCTTAATGAGCTACTAATAAATTTTTTTAATGGTCTTCTTTATGATTATTTTGTAAAAAAATCCACAAAACACTAACTACAGCTGTTCTAGTCGTATTCTGATGTGCACACTAAGATTATTTTCCTGAATAGAAACCTGCTCTTGGAGGCTGGAAAAGTACATAAAGGTTAAATATGATGCATCGACTCCTGAGCCTGCACTGTGACACTGATTGAGTAGATGGGCATTGGGTATATGGGGTATTGCACAGCTGTGTCTCATCACACGTCTGCTCAAATTTTTCACAAACTGCACTGTTTCTGTTCACATGCATAAAACATGGAGATGATATTATAACTAGTCCATGCTATAATTACATTGAGTACTGTATCACCTAAATATTGTGTACCTCCTGTAACGCCTCTGATTCCTAGCGGTCAGTAATTCCCCTGGCTGCTCTAGATGTTAAGTAACTTATTAAAGTGATTTCTCTCTTGGCATCAGCCCTAATTAAACAAACCTTCCTCACCTATGAGCTTCAGTCCTGCTGAGTTACATGCAACTGAGCCAGAACAGCTAGGACATTGCCATTTCAGGGAAAAGATTCAAGATTTCTTGAAAGACACAGACTCACCACCGATCGAACATAAGCACAGCATACGTCCCAGGCCGTTTGTAGTTTGTCTCTTGTGGTTGTTTGCTGTGTGCAGTTCAGCTAAGTAAAGATGATTTTATTGATTTTGACCATGATTGCTTATGCCAGACAGGTAGCTTTGAAGTATTTCTTTAACTGCTGATCTTGAGATTTCCCCCACACAACATTCTCTAGAGTTTCCTCAGAAAGTTGCGATTAAAAAAAAAAAGTATCCAGTAAGCAGCAGTTCTGAGAATTCTTAATTTCTGCTGAAGCACACAGATGGATATCAGAAATTGCCACCAACAGCATGGCTTTATGGACTCAACAGTCCAGGCTGGTGGAGGTGGTGTAATGGTGTGGGGAACATTTTGGGCTTGTTAATACCATTTAGCTGTCGCTTGCATGCCACAGATTAATTTGAATATATGCACCGATTCTTGGCCACAATTTACCTTCTTCTAATGGCTACTTCAAAGCAAACTCAACATAATGGTTTAATGAAAAAAAAAAAAAAGAATTTCAGTGTTTTTCACTGGACTTTCCAGTCTCAAAGTTAATATAGTATTCCTATCAAAGTGTTTGGTGAGTGTACATTGTAGTTAAAGGTTGGAAAATAGGAGGTTGCCAAATAAGGTCAGAAATAGAACTAAACAAGATTTGCTTTGACTGCATTGGAATTCTCTGAAGCCAATCATTTTTATTTGTCATCTTCATTTTTTATTTCAACATAAAATCTTATTTAACTTGTTTGCTTTTCACCATTATTATTTCACTTAGAGTTACCATTTTTTTTTCCTTGGTGGTCACAGTTCCACCAGGTATAAACTAGTGTCATTAAAAAAAAAAAAGGAAAAAACCATTTCTTAATGCCTTAGGACCATCCAGCTTGTCTTTTTCACTTTTCTTTTTTTTTTTTTTTTTAGCAACATGTAAATCGTAGAATGTTGAGTGTGAATGTCCTTTTTTTTAATTTAAAAACCAGTGTACATCAAAGCTCATTAATGAGGGTGCTTTCAGTTTCCTTCTCTGAAATACACAATCATTGTTGCTTCAAGATGGGTCACGTCCTGTATACAATATTCATACTGAACTGAATTTACCTCTGTCTGTTGAGCTGATTGATGGATTGGCCTCTTTCTTTGTGTTTGTATGTGTGTGTAGATGACTGAGCAGAGGAAAAACAAGCAAAGGATGGGCTTCCTGGGGCCAACACAAGTCAACCATCATATCCCCCCAGCACACTGAGAACAGGACCTACAAGACACACAAAACTCTCGTCCTTTCATCACAGACTAGTTTCCTGTTCGGACTTTAGGCTTGTAGAGAAACACCTGGGGAGTGTCTCACTCAAAACCTCTTACATGGCAATTCAGTGAGGTTTCTAGAGTCTCCTGTCTAGGGCAAATCCCTCATGGAAATGCTGCCTGTGGACTTTTAACTATAAAGTATTACTTGTGTTTTAAATGTCATTCCATTTTATGGGTCTTACTTTTGGCAGTAACTGGAGAGCAGTGTAAGTCAAGGTGAACTTCAGGATGTACCTCACTCAATGGGGTTACTGCTGCTTTGGAAGTGCCTTAGAGCTTTTTTCTCATAGAAGAACTGCTGACTAAAGTGTCCTTTTATCCCTTAGAGAATACAAAACTGGAAACAGAATGTTCATCTCATCTAAAATCCCCAGTTTCATTAGGAGAAATTTTCTTGGTCAATTTTCTACATTTATGTTCATTTTAACTGGAAATGTATGTAGGGCCTACTATGCAAATAACTGCACCAAGGGGTACCTTTTAAAAATGTTGTGTTATTAGTTGACTGGGTGAATGTTTGTAGAACAATGTTTGAATGCTAGCTTGGTACAGTTTGCTGTTTCGCAGACACGATCAGAAGATCCTGCCAAATAGTAACTTGTCAAATATTGATTTAAAGCATTCCTTATTTTTTAACAAAGACTATTTCACTCACTTCTAAGTCACCTTATAATAGTTTGTGTGTAAATTTGCACAAGTAACTCACGTGAGAATTGCAAGGGTTCAGGTAATGAGGAAATGCCTTTTATGTTCAAGTGAAATCAAATAATAGAGTATTTTATGTGATTGCAATTCTGTAATAAATATGTATGTATATATGAATGC
The DNA here is from genome assembly GCA_039877035.1 of Silurus lanzhouensis. Lineage (NCBI taxonomy): Eukaryota > Metazoa > Chordata > Actinopteri > Siluriformes > Siluridae > Silurus > Silurus lanzhouensis. The sequence goes on along the minus strand of JBCEWE010002369.1, from coordinate 9,106,036 downwards.
GTAGGATTATAATTTTAATCATTGGGACCGTCTACCTGTGAACACACACACACAACACACACACACACACACACACACACACACACAGCATTAAAGTCATCTGGAACGTGCCCTGCACTTCACCATGTGATACTAACACACACACACACACACACACACACACACACACACACCCCCCACCCCACCACCCGCCACCCCAGTGAGTATTTATAGTCCAGAGTTCTTCCTGTCTTCAAGCAGTGGTAAATAATTACCATCCATGAATATAGGAATAGAATATAGTTAACCACTCTGTCTTTGGGGATTATGAAATGTATCCCTGTCATCTTGTATGGAGATTTAAACTTCCATGTTAGAAGAAAAATTCAGATAACAGAAATCAACTTTTGTTGGCCCCCCAAAAAAAAAAGTTGAATCCAGCTTTAATCACGCCACTTTGGATAAATGTGTTTAAACTGCACGTCACTGGGTCTTTAATATATGGTACGTGTTGTATGTGTGGGTAGAGATCTGGCCTTGTTCCAGAAATGGCAGATTGGTAGCCTACGTGAGAAACGGGGCTGCCAAATTTAGCCTCTGACTGAGCTAGTAGCACAAACAGCCATCAATAAGGAAGGAAAGTTCTAGAAACTTCTGTGTAGTAAGTTACAGCCGGACAGGCTAGTGCTGCTCGTAAGAAAATGAACTAAAGTTAGGTTCTGTCAAATTGCTTTTTCTGCAAGTTTCAAATGATATGTGCTTTGTATGACTAGTGTATGACCAGTGAAAAGAAACACACTGCATATCAAAAGCAAAGCTATTTAGACTGGTCACCTTTATCTTATGGTGAAACATTTCTGTTCTTGTGGGAGTGGTCTCTTCCAGGATGACTCTGCCTCCATCCACAATGCACGAGGGTTCACAGAATGGTTTGATTGTTTTTTTTTTTTTCTATAACTTTCTAAACCATATATCCCACAATCATTGCCGTTTCACCTCAAAGTAGTTCTGTCAGCTCATGGAGGTTCCAACACATTTGTAAACACACTTTGTTGGTTTGTACTTGAATTATTTAGTGCAAAGATCTTTTGTATGTTTATACAGGGTGTAGTATTGTTTGTGTATTATACATTGACGTATTTCAAAACAAAGTCGACAGTCACTATTTCACCATGAGTTTGTTATATAGATTATACAACCTACAGCCTATGAAATGCATCAAGACTTTGGATCCTATCGGTCTAATTTGTGGTTATTGAGTTATGCAAACTTTACACATAGAAATTGCCGATTACAAGTGAAAATGTCTATATCTTTATTGTATTATATTTCACACATACTAGTGTAACATTTTATGTTTAAAGATCAGCTACATATAACGGCAAAGGTAAGTGTAACCCTCTATAGCCAGAGTATTAGCTATTGAGCAAACATACACATTACGTAATATGATCTAATGTATTAGGACACCTAACTTTTTCAGCTATATGTGGTTCTTCTCCGAACTATAATCACAACGTTAAAAGCCACACAATTGTATTATTTTGCAAGAAAACCCAAAATCGGTTCCAGCATGACAGTGCCACTGAGTACAAAGCAAACTTCATAAAGGTATAAGTCTGCAATAAAGTGCTGACTTCAACCCTATTGAACACTTTTGGGATTAACTGAAATCATTACTTGACTTTAGTAACACCCTTGTGGCTGAATGAGCACAAACGACCACAACCACAAAAACGGAATTGCAAATACAAATGTTCTGGTCGGTTGTCCAAAAAATAAAAATAAAAATAAAAATCAATTTTCTCTCTCTCTCTCTCTCTCTCTCTCTCTCTCTCTCTATATATATATATATATATATATATGTCTTGAGTAAACTTTTGTGAGATTTAAAACGTCATTACAAAAAAATAATCCTCTTTCAAAACATCTGAAAGATTATGAAATTTGCTACAGATTACCACACAATATAAACAGGCATTAATTTAGAATCTGCCCTCCTGCATGTGATAAGCGCATGTGACGTGAGGTGTCACACGAGGAGGACATTCAGCAGATGAAGCAGTCACATGAGCGTTGGTGTAGGAACAACCCCGAGGCTCTCTTCCCTAAAACATTATGAGGGGGAAAAACATGAGCCACTCCTTTTATTTGACTTAGTGCTGCACAGAAGAGTGACCTGCTGAGCGTCCCGTGCTGGAGAACTAGCTACCGCTTTATCAGGCTCTGTTTTATTCCAGGTTTAATGGCTTTTGTTTAAATGTTATACAGTAGCTGAGTATGCACAATTGTCACAGCATGTATTGGCTTTTTGACTCGTGCAGTAAGTGTGATAGTGCGAATGAAGGGGACTATTATGTCCCAGTCATTATAATGCCTTGATATATTATTATAATTTAGGGCATAACTGAGACCTATACATATTGCCCTATTTCTGTTCTATGAACACTTAGAGAAATAAAGATGACTATTATTAAGGGATGCTGAGTCATAGACACAAATTGGGAGCATGGGTTTGGTCTTTTGTGCTTTAATCATGTAGCACACCTAAATACTTCTCTCTCAGCCTGTATTCAAAGTGTCAAACTTCAAAAAACATACACTCTGAGCATTGTCTGCTGTACTGGCACAAATTATTGAATATACAGTACTCTTTAGATGTTGAGATGTTAGATAGGGGTTTTTTTTTTCTTTGTATTTGTTTCTTTGTATTTGTATTGGATATGTAAAAAGGTAATTTAGTGTAAACCCAGTTATAATGATCAGGCAGTGACCTGATGTGTGTCTGAGTACCCCCTGTGTCCCCCTCTGACCCCTCCATCTCTGCTGCTGACAGTAGCGCTACTGTTTATCTACTGTGTAAGCAAAGACTTCATACCAAAAGCCAGTCTTTTGACTAGACATGATTTACATCTGCCTGTATGTGTGCAGGACTATTTCAGTTAGTGATCTTATACTTATTATTGCGAATAAGCAAGTGTAAGCAATGAGAGCAAATGCAGCCAACAAGGTTTGGTTTCATTACAAACAATGGAAAATGTTAAACGATGTTTGTGAGGATAGAAAAATACAAAAAAGTATACAAGTATCAGTAAAACAATATTTTATTTGTCAAAATGTAACATATAAAACAATAAAAAGGGCGGTTGGTTCAGATAAAAAAATAGTCGTATACTTTAGAATATACATTGTAATATCAGGACATATTTGACCAAGATACAGTATTAATATTACAATATTTAACATAGATATGTCTCAAGCTTTTTGCACCTGGTCTCTGTTTTGTGTAAATTATTAAAAATGTTAACATTATCCTTGGATTTGTTTTTGGAATACAAAATAGACATCATCCTAAAACACACACACATCAGTGTGTTTCAAGTAACCCTTTTAATTCAAGTGACAATTTACTTAGGCTAATACATTTACACTATACTATAGTGATTTCTACCATGATTGCACAATTGTTGCTATGCATTTTAATCCCTGTTTTAAGCACCAAAGCCTTAAGACAAGCAGGATTTAAAAATGATGTATTCAGATGTAAAAACGTGTCACTTATTACTTTTTTGTTGAGAACGTAACACTGGGGTTTTGTCATAAAACTGCTATATATTAAGGCCATCAGTCTGATATGCAAATCCTATGCAAACAGAGTGAATATGTAGCTCTCACAGAATGACAGCTGTCCTGTTGGATCACACATACAACCTGTTAGATAAGAATATCCTTCTTGGCACCGGCAAAAGCAAGTATACATTTATATTAGTGGAAATGTCCAGACATCAATAAAGAAAAATACATGAGCTTTAAAGAGGACAAGATACTGTAATTTGCCACCACTGTACAGTACACTACCAACATTCTAAATGTATCTCTACACTCACACAAATAGACATGTGGTGGGAAATTCTGGACTTTCCCTCAACACACTCAAAATGCTCCACGTGTTTTGTTCCCAGGAGAACGTCTTGTCCTTTCTCCCAGTGCCAAGCTCCTGTCCCTGCCCTTCTTTTAAACTTTCTGCCATTGCTGAGTGGAGGGTGAGCATATCTGCAAGCCCACGAAGAACACCTGGTAGCGGTGTTTCCACATGATGAAAGCTCCTAGCAAGCACACGATGGCCTGAGACAGGTTGAGCACCATCTGCAGCAGGTAATACAGCATGAGAGTGCTTGTGACAGCAGTGCAGTCTGTCACCTCGGCGTATGTGAAGGTGCGTGCAATAGGGTCTTCTGGCTCCAGTGTGCAGATACAGTCTCGGCCTATCTCCCTGCATATGAAGCCATTGGTCAAAGAGTAGTGGTGGCCCTGGAAGGCGATGACTATAATAGAGATGATTAGACCCACTGAACACAGCAGGAAGTACACAAGCTGAAAGTACAAGCACAAACTTGGTTAATAGGATGTCTTGGATTGGTCATGACATACATATTCTTGTGCACTATATGGCGGAAAGAATAGGAAGGACTAACTATGACCCCTTAATGTGGGCCTTTCCCAAACATTTACCACAAAACTGGAAGCACAGAATTGTTTGGAATGCCTTTGAATGCTGTAGCATTAGGATTTCTCTTCATTAAAACTAAGGGGCCCATTGACAATACTCTTATGCACAATGTTAGCCTATTAATACATGTTTTTATTTTAGGTTGATTGGAAAGATCTCAAGTTACCTGCACTGAACCCTTACCTTAACCTAATTATTACACCTTTAGGGTTAACTGGAATTCTGACTTCATGCCAGGCCTCATGTTCTTGCAGCTACATGAATATAAATCCCCAATCAACATTCCAAAATCAAGTGAAAACCCTTTACATAAGAGTGTAGGCTGTTATGGCAGCAAGAAAGGGGGTAGATCTATAATTATCCAATGCTTTTGAAAAGAGATTTTCAACCAGCACATGTGTGGCTCAGGGTCAAGTATCCACCCATTTTTGTTCATAGAGTGCAGCAGTAAATACAGTATTATATATACTATATACTGTATATATATATATTGTACTTATATATATTGTATATATATATATATATATATATATATATATATATATATATATATATATATATATATAAGAGAAATCCAACCCGACAACCAACGTTTTTTTTTCACAAAATTTTTTAACCAATACTGTCAACAGACAACACTATGACCTTAAATCATTATAGACAAACAATACAAACTATACGCCAAAGTAAAACTATAAAACCATGTGTGTGCAACACATTAAAGTCCTAGGCTAAGTATGTTTTCTACTTCACCTTTGTCTAAACACCACCTACATTATGCTCGTAAGTAAATTTTCTATAGATAGACACAGATGCACCTTGGCTTCATTATCTCCTGCCTGCAAATGCAGAGTGAAACTGAGAGCTCTAAATTCAAAAGTCTAGTAGGTGCAAATCTCAAACTAGGTGCAAAAACCCACACTTGCAGTATATTAAAAGAGTGAACATTAGTTACTTTAATAAATCATGTATTAAAGAGCAAATGTATTTCATAGCAACGTGTATTTTTTTTTTACTTTTATTACCCACATACTGTACAATCATTACATATACAGCCAGGCCCCATTAACACTTTACCGACATCAAAGGTATCACATGGAATCCACTTAAACTCTAAACCTTTTATCTCCCGAAATTTTCTGTCTGTGTAAAGCTTTTCTTAGTTAAGTCCTAAATTTTGTTAAGTAAAAGATGGTTGATGCAATATTTTGTTAAACCCCTAGAATTAAATATGAACATCTATAATTCAATCACATTTTAACTGCTTTATTCCACATTCTTTTTTTGTTGAAAGCAAAATACTAATTGACATGACTGCATCTAAAGGACAATGGACACTTCGTTGACAATCTCCTGTTTGCTTCCCTGATCAATGCTTTTGGACTTCTCTATGCACAATGGACTTCTCTAGGAGTGTTTTATTTAATGGCACCCATAGCTTTTTTATATAATGAATTTAATTGCAATGTGGAAGTCTTACAGGATCCCTCACATGTGATCCTACAAGAACATGTTTATAATGAGATCATGTGGCACTTGAACTGCACATTTTAAGTTCATTTTGGGCTTTCATCCTTGCTTATACAAGATATAAGATTCATTTTTTTCATATATGTATACTGCACAGTAGTTACAGTATTATTACAGTATTATTATTATTCCTAACTATAAAATGTAATAGGTTTATGTGCATGTACTTTAAAATGGGTAATTTTGAGCCTTAGTTTTGTATTATGTTTTGCATTTCACTTCTGTCCTGGTGGTGCTGTAATGCAGCTCGGCACACATTTCAGGTGTCTATGACCAATTATACAATCCATTGCTAATGTGCAAATGGAAAAGCTGAAGTGTTTCTAATTATATTTTCTCTCATCTTCCTCTTTCTTGTCTTAATTTCTCTTTTTCACCTTATTTTCCCTTTCACCTTTATTCTCACCTTTATGATGAATTGTGTGTAGGTCCTCTCATCAGGCAAATAGGTGATGAAATAGAGCACAAAGCCCAGGATAGATACAATGCACAACTGCAACAAAGCAATGAGAATATTGTTTTAATGCAAAGAATTCTGACCCCGACAGTAGAAAAATATTTTCGGCACCAAAATAAATACAGTTCTATGATATTGTGCTCTGTGCGAAGCATGAGAAGCATATGTGCCTAAACGTGTTTAAAAACGTCATTGTGTCTCGAGGCTGCTTGATTGGACTAATCTTATTTGCCGGTCTATTCATTTCTGTGTTTCTGCCAGGCTTTCTGTGATTGTTGTAATTAGCATTGTGCAACTCAGCGCTTGCTTGTCATCTGATAATATAATTATTGATTTTCCAAATTGAATATCTTTTCCCTCCTTTCTAAGATAGCACACTCTTTCTCAGTCCTCTAGGTGTCTTGTGACCAACATGTTGTGTCCAATTTAATTGTTATTTTCCTGGTTCTTAAGTAGAGAAATCTTGATGACTCCAGTGTTTTTTTCTTACAGCACTGGTCTCGTGAGTGGTGAACTGAGGATATCCAGAAACACTGTATTGTGTAAATGCATGTTTGTGTGTTTGAGACCTTGCACCTGGCATTCAACATCTCACATGATACGACAATAAAAATATAGCTTTAGTTCTGGTGCAGTATTGACTGATAACAGATAATAGCTATAAAACAATTTTCCAGTCACAAAACAAATTAAAATGTCACCAAAGATGTGTGGTTATCAGTGCTATGGCATTAAGAAAAGCAAAAACTAAAGGAATGATCATACCCAGAATTATTGTCACATTAATGATATAAAACATTATTAAAACTAAGTGGCATTATTAGTTGTAGTACATTTTCCCCAACAATTCACTTGATTTAATATTTGCATCTCTTACGATTAATATTTTGTGGCATCTGCTTTGGAATAACAGCACTGAGTAGTTTTAATAATGTCCATAGTTTGGAGACTCCTTCATGCAAATAATTTTAAACATCTTTTTAATCTTAGTTCAGATCACAGGTTTCAAAACAGTAGCTATCAAATCTGGAGATTAAGGTGATCATTTGAAAAATGCTAGCAAATTGTTATTGTGCTTTTCTTCAAACATTTCTGTCTTTCTGAAAGCATATTTGGCTTTTCTTTGTTTTGAATGCTCTATCTATGGGCACTTTCTAGCTGAGGAAATGAAATTTCTGTCTGGACTACTTATTAATTGGTAGTCAGATTTATGATACCGTTAATCTTCACAAGAGCCCCTGAACCACAAACCATAAAACAGCCACAAACATCAATAATTCACATCAATATTATACAAGTTATCATACAATTTTCACTTGCACTTTTTTATTATCATGTCCCTTTTTGTCACCGAACTTAATGATTTTTTCCATGACCAAAAAGTTCTCATTCTAATCTCATTTAACGGTAAAACACCATACCAGCTGTATTTCTAATTAGCTATGGAAGAGCTTTTCAGTTGCAATGCTTCCAAACTGTGTATTGTTGTGAAAGTAGTATTTAACAAGCAATTACAACAATACAATTCATACTCATTTACCCTGCTCCTTAAAATGGGGGACAATACACCCATGGATTTTAATGCTTGCAAATTTCCAGCTGTTTCACACATGTAAAGATTTTTTCTTATAACCCGAATTGTGTATAATGAGATTTTAGGTGCTTATGTATCTAGGTTTTTCAAAAATCATCTTTTACCTAATGTGTGCAGGCCAACCACCGTCTCTATCTTTTGTTTTTTTTTCCCCCCCAGATTTTTCCCATGTGTGCAACTTTATATTCATACCACAGGACATAAAAAGTAAAGGTAAAGTTTTTGGAAATTGACATAAAATAAACATTTGCATTACATTAAGTTTTTCAATAATGAAAATTTCTTTGCATTGACTTAAAACTAACTTTAACTGTCACCACATATTTTATATCATTGGTAGTGTTACCTTTAAAAAATAATTGACTATTTTCATGTGGTCTGAAGATCATATACATATACTACACAGAGACAATAGCCCAAGCTCAGAACTGAACCAAAAGCATGGAGCTGTGAGACAGCAATGGTACACTCTGGGCCATCATGGATTGTTAACTTGATAGTCTAGATTTTTTTCTCAGCAACAGCCAAAATAGTTTTGTTAACTGGATACACAATCAGGACAGAGTTAGATTTAGAACACTGATCATCATATATACCAGGATGAACTAAATATTAAGACAGAGAATTGAGCGGGAAAACAAAATTTGACAAGATCTAAAAAAACATATATCTGGAACAATCAGAGTGAACATCCGACATAATTGATTTTGAGCACAGAAATCTTAATTGATTCTCAGTAAAGCTGTATGTTGGTGTGCTCAGGGTTAGTAATGTTGAAATATTTCTGCTCAGGTACACAGTATAGAAATGTTTCTGCATAAAATACATGCACACTGAAACGGTTTAATTTGAAATGAGGCTCCAGTAGAGCTGCAGTAATGGTGGCGTAGCTACTGGCACAGTAAGGTGGAGTGGAATGCTGGCCTCATGCAGGGCCCTGGCAGTGAAAAAGCATGCTGGGAGCTAAGGAAGAGGATGGTTAGATGCTTACAGTGATTCCAGCCCAATGGGGTGTCTCCCTGGCCAGCAGAGAGGGGCTGATGGTGGTCATGAGGAAGGCAATGACCGTGATAGCGATGCCCAGTATCAGCTGAAGCAGGGCAATAAGCAGTGGGAAGCGGCAGCCGCAGCATGTATGACTTCTCTCAGCGGCTGGGCCTCCTCGATCCTGCTTGGCCTTCTTCTGCCCTCCACTAGACCCCGTTGGACTCTTCTCTGACCCCATGCTTCCTCCAGTCTTCCTTCCTCAGGCACAGACACTTACTCTTCCCTCAAACCTAGAAATTTATTTTCCTCTTTCTTCTCTTCACCCCTTTTTTCGCTTCTTTTGTCTCCTGTTTCTCTTCTTCTCTCCTTTCCCTGACTGGCCCTCTGTACTGTTTACCACCCCCCTTGCCCTGCCCTACTCCTCCCCTCCCTGCCGGGGGCTCCTCTCCGAGCCAGCCCGCTTGGCTGCAGCTATTTGGAATCAAAGAAGGCTCTGAACTAATATGGAAAACATTTTGAACTGCCTGAGAGCCACATATAGAGCAGCAAGCAGTGGAGCAGAGGAAAAGGAGGGAGGGAGCGAGAGGACAGAAGCCTGAAAGGGGGACTCCAACACACGACTACAATAAAAACTGCAGCAAACTGCCAGTCTCCCAGCAAACAGAGCCAGGAAACTGAATCTTACACAGAATGAGAAAGGGGCAGTATGAGTTAATAAATAGCATTAACATCCCACATCACAGTCAAATGTGGGCGAATCTGGACTCCTGCCAAGTGTACACAGTTCACAACACCCAAACTGTCACATGATACCAATTGAGAAGTAATGTGACCTACAGGCATGTGAGGGAAGAATACAACTAATTCTTTATTAATTCTGCATGTTTATCATACTGTGTTGATTGACAGCATCTATGTATTGGGGTTTAATATATAGTATTTGTGCACATGTGCATACATTCAATAAATAATAATAATAATAATAATAATAATAATAATAATAATAATAATAATAATAATTCAATAGAGTACAGTTACATGTTTAGATATATGCATGGTTTACTTAGAAAATAGAGAATATAATTTTATATTGTTATAACGTTTTAATCAATTTACAGAATAAAAACTGCTTGTTTTTCAAATCTATTTGTAGAGCTTAATGTTTATATTATTGTACCAAAAAGCCAGAAATCTGCTCACACAAGAAAGCTTATTGCACATCATCCTTGAGTTAAATTATACTTCAGTGTTGTTTTTTGTTACATAAACAAGTACATGTTGTGTTATATTAGCAAGAATGTTGAAGTTAAAATAATCAGCCTACGTTGGCTCATAAAGTTTCTGAAAAATTATATTTATATTAAGGCTGTTTCTCATAGACACATATGTCTAGGACAATGCTACAATGTTGAAGGTGTTACTCATGGACTGGAAAACGGGCTGAAAAATACAATTTCATAACTTATTATTACTACTTATACACAACATATTTATTTATGATGATGTGATCTACAGTGGTACCTGACACATATTTTGCATTTGTTATACCTCTTTGCTGACATGTTGGTCAGTTTGAATTCTTTCTTTCATTACCCACAGTGCTCTTTGAGTACCTACTCAAATACATCGACAAGGCATAACATTATGACATTATAAAATGATGACCAGTGAGTGAATAACACTGATTATCTCTTCATTATGAAACCTGTTAGTGGGTGGGATATATATTAGGCAGCAAGTAAACAATTTTTGCCCTAAAGTTGAAGTGTTAAAAGCAGGAAAAATGGGCAAGCTTAATAATTTGAATGAGTTTGACGACTGGGTCAGAGCATCTCCAAAACTGCAGCTCTTGTGGACTGTAGTGGTCAGTATTTATTAAAAGTGTTTTAAAAAAGAACAGTGGTGAACCGGCAACAGGTTCATGGGTGTCCAAGAGAAGGCTGTGGTCCTGTGTGGTCTGATCGAACAGACTAGCTTCTGTAGCTCAAATTGCTGAAGAAGTAAATGCTGTTTATGCTCAATGGGTCAGGACTGGCAGGTGGTCATAACTTTATGCCTGGTCAGTGTAGATAATGTACCAACATTTCTCTCTCTCTCTCTCTCTCTCTCTCTCTCTCTCTCTCTCTCTCTCTCTTTCTCTTTCTCTTCATGTTATTAATAACATCAATAACATCATGCTTGTCATTTCATAGTCTCTGCCATAACTCAGTTCAAGTGTGCTGAAGAGATGCTTTGAATTGAGTTTTAGTTAGAATTTCCTGTTTTGTCTACCTCTCCATTGAATATGATGCTGTGTGAAAAAGAAATGTGAGAAAAGAGGCTCTTTTGCTTGTAGGAGCTGACAGAGAAACCCGAGTGTTATCAGTAGTCTGAGATCCTTGAAAATGTTTACTCCTGGTAATCCCCCATGTAACTCTGTAAGCAACTTCCCCATGTGACGTCAGCACAGCGCATAACCATCAGCTTCTCACAAATGAAAATATTAATTCAACCAATTCATTAGCACCAGGATCATAAATATTGAACGCACACATATTTAAAAGTGGGGTATATTTTTTTCACAATTGTAATTGCATGGTGTTAGACTCGAATATCATGGTGTCCTGGTAAATATACAAATATGGTCGAAAATCATGTTTGCGTGTAGGATTACAGGTTCACACGGGGCAAGTGAGGTTGCACCTGCACGAGCCAGCCTCCATTAGTGCGAGTGCACTACAGGAGCCATGGCGCACGTGTTAAAGCACGCAGCAGCGCGAGATCACTGAGTACACGCTTTTCAAACGCAGGTTGCAGGCACGCGAGCTGAAGATGGTATCTTTTTCTTCTTTTTTTGATAGATCACCGGAGTGTTATTTGCTCTAGTTCCATGTAAGTTTGTAATCAAAGTTTAAACTCCTCCATTATGGAAGCTCCAGTCTGTTTATGAATAGCCATCGCGGTGTCGTCATCCACGTGCCAGACAGCTGATTGGTTGCACGGGCTGTTCAGACGACTCTCTGCGGCGGCGCGGGGTCTTGAGAGGTCGCTCATTAGCGCGCAGGCTTTTTCGAGCGGCTGCCTTTTACACGTGAGCTCGAAGCGGGTTCCGTCGTCGGAGGTGGTGCGCGCACGCTCCGGTACCCCCCCCGCCTCAACACCAACACCACCCCGCCTCCCCGCCTCCCCGCGCATAGTGGCAGCTCGCGCTGAGCTCCGGCGTCATTCTGTAGCGCTGCGCTACCGGACATAACGCACGCTCACTCGCCGTCCCTCTCTCTCTCTCTCTCTCTCTCTCCTCTCTCTCTCTCTCTCTCTCTCTCCTTGCTGCTCTCACAGCACTTTCCGTCGGCTCGGAAATTACTCACGCGCCTTCACCAAAGAAGCGGATGAGAGAAGGTGAAAAGTTATGGATGAAAGAATATCTCGCCTGCAGGACAGAGCGTTTCTCGAGCACGCAGACTTTCTGGGGTATGATGTCTTTTTTTTTTTTTTTTTAAATAAACACGAATCCACTTTCTCACTTGCGTGCTTGTTGACATGACCGGATTCGCTTCCTGAGACCTGGGATTTTTTTGCCTTTTTTGTTTTCAGGGTCGATTATTCGTCTCTTTACATGTGCAAGTCAAAAAGAGGCATGAAACGAGAGGAGGGAAAGGTAAGTGTGAAGCCGAGCCCTTGTTCCCAGTCAGGTATACACACTGTATAGATGGGGTGTGTGTGTGTGTGTGTGTGTGTGTGTGTGTGTGTGTGTGTGTGTGTGTGTGTGTAATGTAGATAGTTCTAGTTGTTCTTTTTACAAACCATGTGCGAAACTTTCCATTGTTTTCTAATTGTGTTTTATTTAAAGCAGGACGCTTATAAGTTACCACACAGGCTGATAGAGAAGAAGAGGAGGGACCGGATTAATGAATGTATTGGACAGTTGAAAGACTTACTACCGGAACACCTTAAATTAACGGTATAAAGTGCATATTTGATTTTGTTCAGTGATTGGGTGCGACCTTGAAGATAAGGTTGACTTGATGAGACGTGTATATTGTTATATGGTATAGACGCTGGGCCACTTGGAAAAGGCGGTCGTGTTGGAGTTAACTCTGAAACACCTGAACGCTTTGACAGCCGTCACTGAGCAGCAGCACCAAAAGATCCTGGCACTGCAGAACGGTAAATCACATAATCCAAATAAGCTAAAAATCCAAGCATATTATGTGGCTTTGCTGTAGTCTGTGCGCCGGCGAGACTTTTCTTTTTCTAAATCCAGTCCTCTGTGTGTGATTAGGAGACCGCTCTCTGAAGTCCTCCATCCGAGCAGACGTTGACGCTTTCCACTCGGGGTTCCAGGCATGCGCAAAAGAGGTGCTGAAGTACCTGAGCACGGTGGAGAAGTGGACCAGCTGTGAGCAGAGGTGCACGCAGCTCATCGAGCACTTGCACAAAGTTTTGGCGCGACTCGTGCAGCCGCAGTTGGGCGCGCAGGACAGGGACAGCCAGGCCAACTGTGTCCCCGTCATCCAAAGGACTCAGAATGCCGAGGCCAACGAAAACGACACGGACACAGACAGCGGATACGGGGGCGAGGCAGACAAGAGCGACGGCAGAACGGAGAAAGCGTGTGACGCGGTGCGGGTCGGTGGAGTTAAAATAAAGCAGGAGTTCGGGGACGAGCGCGTCGCCAAAAAGCCCAAAATGAGCTGGAGCGAGAGCAGTGGCGCAGGAAGCGCAGATCAGCCCAACCTGGCGTTTATGAACTCGCTGATGGGAATGGCTGGAGTGAGCCAACAGGCTCCGTTCTGCGTCCCGTTTTACTTCATAAACCCGACGGCAGCTAGTTCCTACATGCCTTTTTTCGATAAGAGCAGTCTGGAGAAGTTAGTGTACCCAGCGCTGAGCGGGCCCTTCCCGTGGCTCTACCCCGGCATCACGGCGCACACTTCAGCCGCCGCGTCTTCTGCTTTCCCCGCAGGATCGCTCGAGAAAAGCCTGAGCTTCGGGGTCGCTTCACAGAATAAAGACTGCCCTTCTAACCCCGACGACGATCAGCAATCCAGCAGGGTCGGTGCATCCTCTTCTACCGACGAGGAACAGAACTCAGACAGCGAGTTTAACCAGGACCGGACCCACATGAAGGAAACCAGCACTAATGCAGTCTAAAGGAACACTTGACCTTTCGCTCTCTACTGTTGGCTTGTGACATTGTGTTGATCTATTTCTTAATTTAATCACCATTATGTACTCTGTGGCCTGTAGTGTTTCTATGGATTTTACCGATAAAAGCAGTTGTTTTTTTTTTTTTTTTTTTTTTTTTTTTTTTTTGTGTGTGCAAAACAGGGTTTTGAAAAGATCTTTCTGTAGAGACATTGTAAAAGAGGAACAATGGATTTGGAACAAAACCTAGTGCCTTTTGCACTGAATGCTGACACTGGAATGGGAATCGACAGTGACTGACAACAGCATACAGTCTGTCTTTAATGGTTATTGTTCTATTTTACAAAAAAAAAAAAAAGTTACACTGAGATTTTGCTTTTATTGGCTGAGGAACGTAATGTATGTGCAATACTGTCGAATCGATCGCTGAGTTATAACCTACTGCACCTCTTCTCATTGATTTAGATTCATATTGGCATCTTGGATGTATTGTATGACAGTGACCTCAAGCAAGATGAACCGACTGATGCAGTACTTTTTTTTGGTAGAATTTACTCTACAGGATTTGCCACTGATATTGAGATTCTTCTTTCACAGTTTAATCTTCAGTGCTTGAAAGAGTTACTTAAATACCTCAAGCTACTCTTGCATTGAGAGCCAGATTCATTTCTACAGATGCTCCTCTGGTAGGGGCAGTGCGGTGAGCTGAATAATCTTTGTTAGGATGAAACTAGTCTTCGTTCTTAGTCAGGCAAAACCTGCGAGTAGCCTTGTAAGTTCTTTGAATTACTACTATAACAGTCCTGTCTCTCTTTCTAATAACTCATTTGAACTTGAGTTTAAGTGAGGTGTGAAATTACACTTAGATATTTTGGCGTGTCATTCTTAAGCAATCTCTAAAAGTATTTGCCCTATGAAGATAAATAAAAAAATAGATTTGACCGAGTTCAGGGCAGTTTTCTAAACCATTTGGCTTTTGGAATCACCGTTTCCATTAGGATTTTCTGACCAAAGTCCCTTTTAGTCTAGCACATGAATCTGGATTGGTCCACGTGGCCACGATGATAAAACATCTCAGTGTGTGGAGAGCTTCTGTATATGACATGCATCTCCAGATACGTTAGCACCTTGTGGAACTTTGATATTGAATGTAATCTGTTTTCTGTCAATATGAACGTTTGTAAATATTCTGATAAAAGTAGATCTGCGAGGTAAAGTGCACTTGTTGATGCCTTTCTTTGTTTCTCTAAAACTCTTCTCATGCATTATTTATAATCCATTACCCTTTGTATTCTGCCTGTAATTTATATATAAACAGTATATATTTTCTTAAAGAAATCCTCATGATTAATAGGCAAGTCTTGGATTAATGTATAAATACTGAAAAAAACTATAATAGCTACTGTATAGCTGCACAAATTTTAGTTGAAATCTTCAGAAAGCTCTGTTATACAGCAAATGCTTCTGCAAAATTATAATTTGAGTAGTAGTCTGGCTCTGATAGGGCAAAGACTTTTTTTGCTTAAGTTAGTACTGCCTTCAATGCCAATATTTTGTAGTCCCAATCAAGAATCCCTGCACTGGTTCTTCAAGTGGTATTATTACAACTTTAAGCTTTTGAATAATTACAATCAAGCATACAATGTGCATATACCATGCTGTCTGTTCATGTAGTTCACAGCTGATTAATGGAAAAAAATCTGAAGTGATTGGGAATCTTGTAAAACATGGTGTACTGCACATAATCAGTATAGAATGCTAAATAAATGGTAACCGGAAGAAAATATGAAATAATGAGGGTTTTTTTACAAGAAAAAAAATATCAATTTTAGATCGACTGCAATTAATACATTTCCATTCGATGCAAGCATATGTGTATTTAATCAAAATTTGCCATTTACTTTTGCATAAAATACATTTTATAGGCCCCTTGTAGCCTCTTTGCCTCAACTGTCCTTTTGCCTATGTAGTGGCATGTGTATGTAAATAGTTTGTGAATACGCAAAAATGTCCAATGTTTATCTTGTAGAAGGAATCTTTGGATTTTATAAAGGATAAACTTAAGCAAATGTTGCACATTTCGCTAACGCTTTACACTGCTGTAATAAATTATTGCTCACAGTTGTCAAATAAATATATGCTCAAAGACTAATCAGCTCCTTTTTATTTTTATTCTATACACCAGAATAATTTTCATTTGATCACTTTTTAACTACACATTGTTCTTTACTATCCTTTAGACTAAGGGTAAGTACCTTCAGTCCTGGGGAAGTGCTACCCTGCACAGTTTTCCCTCATTCTTAAACACCTGATGCAACTTGTGAAGGTTATAATCATCAGCTGATGTGCTGATTGAAATGTGTTAGTGTGAGTTCAACAAAAAACTGCAGAGTAGTAACTCAAAGTTTTCACAGTAAAAAAAAAATTAAAATTTACCAAGTAAAAATAGCTTGAATCTAGGAAATGCTGTCAAATGAGTTTATTACAAATTATGTAAAAGATTATTTAGCCTGTTTATAGTTGCTTTTACTAGGTTTAGGATAAAAATAATTCTTAGATTCAATATGTGTTTATTCGCCAACATGTATGGAAGCAATTTATTAAAGCATGATGAAGGTGTAAAAAAATTTTAGCATCTAGTGAGATCCATCACAACCTTGATAAGAATAAAGCAGTTACTGAAGCAGTTACCTAAGGTGAATGAACAAATGAATGAATGACAGCACTAATGACTCATGCTCACTGTTAATACAAGCCTACACATTCCTTACTGTTTGATTTCTGGGGTTAACTTTAATGGTAGCTTGATATTTCTATTTTTGAACAAATCAGGTGACTTGAAAGTCACTGAACTGGAATGTAAAATAAGCCAGGGCTTAGGTCCAATCATGTGACATGAGATGGAAAAAGAATTGCTTACTTTTCACTCCAGTAGCAAAACAACACCCAGAAGGTAAAGGCGATTTTCTTTTATAGCAGCCTTATAGAAAATGTGTACGTTATCACACAACTACAAGCGGATCATATTTGGGCAAAAAATATCAGCGGGCACGTGGAGCTGTTATTACTCCAAATGTCCAGAATTAAATGTGTTCCTGGAATTAATGAATTATACACACTTTAAAAGCATGCTGCTAGAAAGCTGCTTTTGTTATTGTAATCTACTTCGACAGATCGCTCTCAATCTGGCTTAACAATTCAATACTGATCATTGCAATACACTCGTGAATATCCAGTGTGAATCCTCCTATAAATACCAAAATGCTAAAAATACATACAATACTTAAATCTTTGCTGTTCTTTACTAATATATCTCTACTTAGTCGTTTTTTAGGCTGTACGATGTGTGATAAATTATGGCCTTTCATTCCCATTCACTTGGCTGTTAAGAAAAATCTTTGTGGTTCCAGGGTAATTTTCAGATTTAGGCTTATTTATAGTGCTTTTGATAAAATCAGGGGTTACAGTCATTCTCTCACCTCCACACATACAAGTCCTCGAATAGGTGCTACTGTAAAAAGTTAATCTTGGCAACCAAAACATTCAGTTTTGCTTGGAATAAGCAGACCTTTATCACCACCTGCCCTTTTCTAGTGTCTCATTAATCAGCTAACAAAAAAAATACAATAAAAAACACAGAAAAGCAGTGTACCATGTGACAGAGACAGTCCTCAGTTCTGAACACATCATGTCTAAAAATTACTAAGTGCTGACAGTCAAGAGTCCGTCCAGGGATGGAGACTATAGAACTCATAATGCATTAGAGCAAAAAAAATATTATAAGGCCAGAACTACTGCACAGGCTGCTGTTGTAGAAAATTAATCAACATTCATTTGCCATTTTACGCATTATTCAGTATAGTAATTCAGCTGTAAAACTTGTACAGCTGTATTTGTTGATTTGGCAAATATAGGGTGTCAGACCTAATACAAAAATTACTAAAAATCAGTCTATAACATAATGATCAGTAAATCTACTCAGTAAGTCTACTCATAGGCCATCTCCAAATTTTTCTGACAGGCTGCTCTTTGTAGATATCAGGCATCATGTCTTATTACCATTTAATGTAACTGGTATCTTTTAGAAGCTTGGAAAGCTGTTTATTACATAACAAACAATGCAGTGTGCAGTAATAGTAAATAATTAGCAGAACATGTGATACAGTCAGTCATGCAAGCAAAGTTACTGTTACTATTACCCAAGGATCATTATTTTCTAGCAACAAGGGTTTAAATCCCCAAATAAATTCACAAGTGCGTATCATTTGTTTTTATTAATTAAACAAGTACCCATGGGACTTTTCACATTAGCTGTAAAAACTACAACAATCTGTTATTTTTCTCTTTCTTTTGAAATATTTAAAACAGAATTAGCAACAAAGGCACATATTAAAATTGTATTCATACATGCCTTCTAAAGACGTAAAAAAAAATACTAGTTACTGAATTTAAAGTCTCGTTCACTACTTCACCAATGCAAAATTTATTATCATTTTATGTGGACCATCCACCATACAAGTCCCTGTGTAACTGCAGAAATTATCATGTGTTAGCACATAACACCCCCCCCCCCCCCACCTAAAGACATAACAACCATAACTATTGTTAGAGGCCTGTAGATATAAAATATTATTCAAAACTTTCTAACCAATAAGCAACAAGCATAAAAAAAACCAAGCAAAATATGCAGAGGACTTTAAACATTCTCTGCTACTCATTGAATTTTGCAATGTTATGCTTCTATAATGAATCTTAAGTCAGTTAAAAGAATTATTATATATAACAATAGCTCTAACATATTAAATGACTAATAAGAGAAAATAACCTCTCATATGAGACAAGCACAGGAGTCTTTCTTATTTCATTAACTAGAGCACAATCCCACCTAGTGTTCATTCTGCAAAAGCACATACATTTACACTGTGGATGAAGCTGAACACTACCTGAGATTCAGCTTATGTATGATTTATTAACTTATTCCTGAGCATCTATATTCATACTTTATAACTTAAAGCACACAAAAGCCTATCAGAGGCTATTGTTTTGCACCCCCTCATTAAAAAAAAGGAAAAATGTAAATAAAAACAGAATGGTGCAAATATGACAATATATCAACCCATATTTCATTCCCAGAGCATAAACATATAAAATGTTTTAACTGGGAAAATTTACCATATAGAGAAAATTTTTTTTAAATTGGATGAGTATTTTTGTACAGGGACAAAAAAAAGTCTGGAAAGATTAGTGGTACTTAAAAGAAGCAGGGTTTTTTTTTTTGAGGGACTCATTCATATTGGTTTTGATTAAATTTGACACTGTAATTTAACAGTATGAAGATTTATTTAGTCCAAACAAATATAAATGTGCCATGGTTTAACTTTATTTTCATTAAAAATGATCCTCCCTCATTTGAATAATAGTTTTACACACTTATGGCATGTGGACAGTTAGTTTCTCCAAACATTCAGCTAAAAGACGTTGTCATGCATCTTGTAAAACTTGCTAAAGATGTTCTTTGCTAGTTAGAGAATACTTTCAGGCCTTGCGAACCAGTTCATCCCAGAGCAGCTCAATAGGATTTAGGTCCAGTGACTGGGCAGGCCATTCCATGATCGATAACACTCCAGCTGACTGTTTGCTCTCGGGGAGAGTGGTAGCTCAGTGGTTAAGGTGCTGGATTACTGATCAGAAGGCGAAGTGTGGAAAATGATGGCCTTTAATTCTCATTCACTTGGCTGATAAGAAAAATGTTTGTGGTTCCAGGGTAATTTTCAGATGTAGGCTTATTTATAGTGCTTTTGATGAAATCAGGGGTTACAGTCATTCTCTTACCTCCACACATACAAGTCCTTGAATAGGTGCTGTAAAAAGCTAATCTTGGCAACCAAAACATTCAGTTTTGCTTGGAATAAGCAGACCTTTATCACCACTTGTCCTTTTCTAGTGTCTCATTAATCAGCTAACACATTTTTCTTTTAAACCCAGAAAAGCACTTTACCATGTTACAGAGAAAGTCCTTAGTTCTGAATACATCATGTCTAAAAATTACTAAGCGCTGACAGTGAAGAGTCCGTCTAGTGATGGAGACTATACAACTCATAATGCATTAGAGCAAATGAAGCAAACAACCATCCACTACACAAGTCCCTGTGTAACTGCAGAAATGATCAAGTGTGAGCACCTACCCCCCCCCCCTCCCCCAACCTAAAAAGAGAAAATAACCTCTCATATGAGACAAGCACAGGAGTCTTTTTTATTTTATTAACTAGAGCACAATCCCACCTAGTGTTCATACTGCAAAACCACATACATTTACACTGTGGATGAAGCTCAACACTACCTGAGCTTCAGCTTATGTATGATTTATTAACTTATTCCTGAGCATATTTATGCATACTTTATAACTTTATAAAGCACACAAAAGCCTATCAGAGGATTTGGGACAGGGACAAAAAAGGTCAGGAAGTGTTAGTAGTACTTAAAAGAAGCAGATGATGGAACATTACACATGGTAAACGTGTATTGTAAAAATTGCGTGTTCAGAAACGCCCCCAGAAATCATTTACTGTGAACAGTTTGCCATATCATCCACAAACAGGGCTTAAAACTAGAGCTGTTGCTATAGATTATTTTAGTAATCCAGAATTCTACCAAGTTTACCAACGATTAATCGAGTAATCGGATTAGAAAGTATATTTTCTTTATTAAAGAGCAATAATAACTATACAAAAGTAAATAAGACGGGTCTCTTAGAAAAATTCACTTTTTTTTTTCAAAAATTATATACAAGAATGTCTGTGAAAACCAATCTGATTTAGTTCATTTAATTTTCTTTCTTTTTTGTGTTCGGCCCAAAGCGCTCCAGAGTTTAGAGTGTGGTGCGGCAGTAATAATGGTTTGTGGGAAATGCAGTGCTTCGCGTGTAGTTAAATAGACTAAACGCATCATCGAGGCATTGTGCTCATTTAAAATGAACCGAGGTAAAGTAAAAAACTGTATATATGTATAGAGTAAGTTTTCTTCTCCCCTTCATCTCATAAAATCGAACAGTTAATTTATAAGATGTGATACAGAACATTGCTAAAATTAAACATTTATTGATTAACACAAACCTCTCCAATCAGTGCACTTGTTAGCAGGTTTTGGTCCCCATGCTTACCTGTAGCCTAAACTACAGCTGGGTAAAAGATCGCTAACAATACAATTCTAAAAACTTACTCTCATTCTCTTCTCAAATGTAGCATCATATGACATATATAACGTAATAAGTGAACTTTAAGCCTGGGACACACCAAACTGATGGGAGTTGATCGTCGGTCGGCTTTAGGTTTTTTTTGCACTGTTGGTCACACGTCAGCTGTTTCTTTATCTCGAATCAGCGGCGGAAAAAGATGTTTTGACGTTTTAGGTTGTAGCACAGCAGTTATGCTCTTACTTACTTAGAAATAACACTTTTAAATGTATTAGTCAGAGTTTAGGCGCATCATAGCACAGAGACAGTGCTGTTTAAAGTGGCAAATGACCTGCTATAGCTCTCTGATCAGGGCTGTGTCTCCTTACTTGTGTTGCTTGACCTTAGTGCAGCTTTTGAAACATTGATCAATAATATCCTCCCATCTAGACTAGAAAATCTTGTTGGAATAGTAGGTCTCCTGCTTAGGTCTTATTTCACTTATTTTAACACTAACACTAACCCGAACCCTACACTCTCTGAGGTAAAGTTTGGTGTTTTGCAAGGATCTGTCTTAGGCCCACTGCTTTTTTTCTTTATATATGCTGCCTTTGGGTGAAATAAAATGTAAACATGTTATTAGCTTCCATTGCTATGCTGATGATACACAGTTGTAAGTTTAAAGAACATTAGACAGTGGATGCTTAATAACTTTCTTCTGCTTAAGTCGGATAAGACGGGAGTACTTTTAATAGGACTGCATGCAGCTAGAAGTAAACTTTCGGATTACATAGCATCTCTGGATGGTCTTTCTGTCTCAGAGCGTACCGCAGTCAAAGACATTGGTGTGATTATTGACTCGTCTTTCCTTTCTGGCCCATGTGAATACCTTTACCAGGATAGCCTTCTTTCACTTTGGAAATGTTAATAACATATGAAACATGTCATTACAGGGTGCAGTGATGTATAAGAGCGGAGAAAGGTGCACACAGGTGGACTATGTTCTATGTAGAAGATGGGAGACTGTAAGGTGTTGGCAGAGTCTCAGGGACAGTGTACCTAGACAGCATCGGATGGTGGTCTGTAGGATGGTTTTGGAGGTGAAGAAGAAGATGAGAGTGATAAGGGAGACAGCTAGAAAGGTACTTGGTGTGACATCGGGAAATAGAAAGAGACGAAGAGACATGGTGATGGAAGGAAGGAAAAGCATAAGGAGAAAGAGGTTGGCAAAACAAATTTGGGATCGACAGAGTGATGGAGAGTGTATTGAGAAGATGAAGGGAATATTTTACACAGCTGATGAACGAAATGTGCAGACCTACAGTAACTACAGGGGAATTAAGTTGATTAGTCACACCATTAAGTTATGGGAAAGAGTAGTGGAAGCCAGGCTGAGAGAAGAAGTGACCACCTGTGAGCAACAGTATGGTTTCATGCCGAGAAAGAGCAAAACAGATGCATTATTTGCTTTGAGAATGTATATGGAGAAATATAGAGAAGGTCAGAAGGAGTTGCATTGTGTGTTTGTGGATTTAGAGAAAGTGTATGACAGGATGCCGAGAGAGAAGTTGTGGTATTGTATGAGAAAGTCAAGTGTGTCAGAGAAGTATGTAAGGGTGCAGGACATGTATGAGGACAGTTTGACAGCAGTGGAGTGTGCAGTAGGAATGACAGACTGGTTCAAGGTGGAGGTTGGACTGCATCAAGGATCGGCTCTGAGCCCTTTCCTGTTTGCAGTGGTGATGGACAGGTTGATGAACGAGGTCAGACAGAAGTCTCCATGGACTATGATGTTTGCGGATGATATTGGGATTTGTGTGAGCGCAGGGAGCAAGTTGAGAAGAGCTTGGAGAGGTGAAGGTACGTGCTGGAGAGAAGGGGAATGAAAGTTAGAAGTAAGACAGAGTACATGTGTGTGAATGAGAGGGAGGGCAGTGGAGTGGTGCGGAGAAGAGGTGATGAAGGTGGAGGAGTTCAGGTACCTGGGGTCAACAGTGCAAAGTAATGGAGAGTGTGTTAGAGAAGTGAAGAAAAGTGTGCAGGCAGGGTGGAGTGGGTGGCGAAAAGTAGCATGGTTTGGACATGTGCAGAAGAGGGACATGGGGTATATCGGTAGGAGAACGCTGTGGATGGAGCCACCAGGAGAGAGGAAAAGAGGAAGGCCAAGGGGGAGGTTTATGTTAATTAATCCATGAAATAACGGACCAACGCAGGCGCTTTAAGGATGGATTTGGTCTTTACTTATTATCAACAGTCTGCTACAATTGCTCAGGACTACAGATTGCATTTGATCACATATTAGACATTCGTTTGGACTTTCTGTGCCACCCAGATGAGAATAGTTTTTTTTTTAGTCTGGTTCTTCTCAATGTTTTTTTCTTATGCCATCACAGGGAGTTTTGTCTTGTCACAGTTGCCACCAGCTTACTTATTAGGGACAAGCTTACAATTATAAGGAACAATCTTATTCATTCTTTATTACTGTATTATCCATGCAAAGCTGCTTTGAGACAATGCAACTTGAGGATATCTACTTTTACCTAAAATCAACAACACATGATAAATTTTAATTTAATATGAATTATTTTTAAATAATTCATATTAAATTCTTATTTAAATTATATTAAAAAAAAAGACGTTGGCCAGCATTGCATTGCATGCACCTTCTTGTTTACACAACAAGGTTCACAAGAAATAATTATGTATGCAAAACGTTATGATGGAACACAATGATTTAATGTTCTGAGTAAAAAGTTGTCACCTCAGTGTCAGATCAATGGGTCTGGTAATTTCAAATAATCATCTATCTTTACATTTTCATAAATATCTTAACTGTTCTGATTTATTTAGACTTTAAAAGCGTTAGTCATTTTGTTTTGACATGTCCGGGCTTCAAAAATGGGGCCATCGAAAAATGCTTTAGGACCAGACATTTGCAGTATCATTAAAACGCATTTGTTATTATTTAATTCTTTTAAATGGTCTCTGGATTTATTTTCCTTTGATCCAGAATAAGTATCCAACCTTCCCTGCTCCGAAACAACCTCAAACCATTAAGCTTCATCCACTATGTTTGCTGGTGGGTGTGAGGCAGTCTGGTAACATCTCTCCATCTTCCCCGTCTTGCATAAGTTCTTCTGTTATAGTGAAAATGTCAAATCTGAACTCGTCTTTTTTCTAGTCATTCACTTTCCAGTTTTTGTGTGTTTTTAACTTTTACCTAGTTTGTTGTATAAAAACAAATGCATCTGTCTCAAAAACATTAAAGACTAGGTGTTTCCAAACTTGAATGAGGAGTATGGGGACTGGGGGAAGTATTAGTCAGTTGACAAATCTTTATAAAAGGGAACGAGTTAATAATTCCAATGTGGAAAAAAAATCTAACTGTGCCAACTAGAAGGGAAGGAAAAGATAAGATTGGCTCAGTATGTGTGTGTGTGTGTGTGTGTGTGTGTGTGTGTGTGTGTGTGTGTGTGTGTGTGTGTGTGTGTGTGTGTAAGAGAGAGAGAGAAAGAGAAAGAGAAAGAAAGAAAGAAAGAAAGAAAGAAAGAAAGAAAGAAAGAAAGAAAGAAAGAAAGAAAGAAAGAGAGCATGAACAGTGTTTTGTGCATGTGTGAACAGGGCCAAATGTCCTAATGATGATAAGCAGAGGATTGTCCATGTGCAAATTGTAGTATGACCTCTTGGTTGAGGTGAAGGTTTGAGTTATATTTAGGTGTAGACACAGCATTATTAAGCTGCACTCTTAATTATGCCCATGGAATATCTTTGCAAGCAAGTTGAGATGAGCCTGGAGATGTGGAGGTACATGCTGGAGAGAGGGGGAAAGAAAGTTAGTAGTAGCAAGACAGACTACATGGGTGTGAATAAGAGGGAGGTCAGGGCAGTATGGTAAAAGTTGCAAGAAGTAGAGGTGGTGAAGGCGGATGAGTTGAAATATCCAGGGTCAACTGTGCAACGTAAGGAAAAGTGTCATTAGAGAAGTGAAGAAAAGAGTGCAGGCAGGGTGGAGTGCGTGGAGAAGAGTGATAGCAGGAGTGATTTGTGATAGAAGAGTAAAAGAGCAAAAGGGAAAGTTTATGACTGCGATGATGTACGGTTTAGAGACAGTGGCATTGAGTAAAAGACAGGAGGTGGAGCTGGAGGTGGCAGAGTTGAAGATGCTGAGATTTTCATTGGGAGTGACGAAGATGGACAGGATTAGAATTTAGATTATTAGAGGAACCGTGCAGGTAGGATTTTGAGACAGGATGAGAGAGGCTAAATTGGGATGGTTTGGTTATGTGCAGAGGAGGGACATGGGGTATATTGGTAGAAGAATGCTGAAAATGGAGCCACCAGGCAGGAGAAAAAGAGGAAGGCCAAGGATCAGGTTTAAGGATGTGATGAGGTAAGACATGCAGGCATGCAGGGTTTGAAAGAGGCAGAGATAAAGGACTAGAGACTAATGATCATCTGTGACGACCCTTCAAAGAGAGCAGCCGAAAGAAGAATAAAAATAAGAACAAGAAGACCTTTGCAAGGATTGTGTGTGTGTGTGTATGTGTGTGTGCGCGTGCGCGTGCGTGCGGTCAATCAACTATACGTATGAGAGAAACCGAGAAATCTTGAGGGACCGACAGAGCATAACGAAATCCTGACTCCCACAAGGCGTGCTTAGACAGTTATTGCGACATTTGCATCCTATGACACTCACTCACTGTGTGGTGTAAAGACGCTCGATTTATTTGCACACTTTTTTAAAAACTAGCGCAGTTTAATTGCGCAACACTGAGAGCGGCGAGCATGAACACGCCCAGAGCGCGTGCTTGTGATCACGTGACCGTGGCGTCAAGTGCCCGAGGGGTTTTGGGTTTAAAGCGGACAAACACTCTCGCTCTCACTTATACACATACTGTAACTGTTTAACGTTTATTTTTAATTTTTAATTTTTGTTTTTTAAAACAGTAGAGATGAAGCTCGCTTGTTTGCTGCTCCTGGTTTTTATTGCCTGGACCGCCGACGCACTGGTTCGGTGAGCTTACTGTTGTTTTCCTTCAGCAGCGGATCATTTGCAAAATAGCTACACTTAGCACATTAGCTAGTGACCCTGAGGTAGTGTAGAGCTCAGTTACACACGTTACAGCTTGTGGTATTTTTAAATTTTATTATTATTTTTTTACTATCTCGCTAGGTCACCTTTTTTTGTCGTCTTTATGTTGGTGTGACTCAGCGAAACTCTTATTACTATATTCACACAGAAGGGACCCATTCGAGTAATGACTAATGCTTTGGAAACAATAGCTGGTTTGATAAAAGGCGAAACAATAAAATATACTAAATGGTGTTATATAAGTGTTTATAGCGCCAACCTGCAAACGAAGTGCAGTGCGTTTGGACGTGTTTTTAATGAGTGACTACAGTGTAGCCGGAACAAATGTCTACTGGAAGTGTTTCTGTGCGGTTAACTTCAATGGTTCACAAATGACAGAGCAAAAAGCGTTCACACCAACAGTTTTACACCTCCAGTGTGACCGCCTGTAGCTGAACACGGACGAACCACAGACACACACAAAGAAAGAGAGAGAGAGAGAGAGAGAGAGAGAGAGAGAGACACACACACACACACAGACAGACAGACACACAGAGAGAGATAGAGAGAAAGAGAGAGAGAGAGAGACACAGACAGAGACAGAGAGATAGAGAGAGACACAGACAGACAGAAAGAGAGAGAGAGAGAGAGAGAGAGAGGGGGACAGACAGACAGACAGACAGTGATAGAGACGTGTGTGTTTGTATATGTATGTATGTATGTATGTGTGTGTGTGTGTGTGTGTGTGTATGTGAGAGAGAGAGAGAGAGAGAGAGATACATACATATGCACGGGAGTAGAGACCTATACAGAGAGCGAGCGAGAGACATGCACAGAGATAAAGACATATATACACAAAAAGAGAGATACCTATGCACACACATACAGATACCTTTGCAAAGAGATTAATATCTACATATATACAGAAAGAGACCAAATGATCATATAGTGTTTAGCCAGCAAAGACCACTGGATGTACTTTTGTTTCACTGCCTGGTCACAAATAAGCGAATCCTCATTTGTTTTGTGAGGAATGTTTTTTGCTGTTGAGGCTTATGCAATGGTAAGAAATGCTTTTGTTTAAGCCTGGCTTTTGTTTTTGTGCCCAACACTTCCCAAAGAGCAGGGTATTAGGATAATTTCCGGGCAAGAGTGCAAATCGTGCCAAATCACGATTATTCTTTAAATTAGACAATTGTTTACTCTCAGTCAGTACTATGGAGTGGATGCTGTTTTCACTTGAGCTTGATGTCCTGCTGGTTTTATTTAGAGAATAGTAAATGGCTGTACTGAATCTTTAACCATTTGCATGCTGTTTTCGCAGGATTCCTCTAAAGAAGTTTCGCTCGATAAGGCGCACAATGTCCGATTCGGGCCGGGCCGTGGAGGAACTCTTGGCCAACTCACAGAACACAAAATACAACCTGGGTGTAACAAACAAATTTGGACCAACCCCTGAAACACTAAAGAATTACCTGGATGTGAGTGTGGCCTGTTTTTGTACTTCAAACCTACCAATCTTAGATGATCAGCACTAGCATCTAATCTTGTTGAGTGTTTGTAAAGTGGGTGGCCCTCCTAATCAGTATCTAAAGCTCTTTAGTTGGACCTGTTTAATTTGATCTGATTATTTACAGAGAGATTTTTTTGAAAATAATTGCTGTCCAAGTAATGCCCAACATTGTTTGCACGATGCCAGGAATGTAGGTCAGAGAGTTTTTTTTTTTTTTTTTTTTTTATAAAGATAAACAGAAAGGAAGTAATTCAGAAGTAAAATGCTGACCATGTGGGAAAATTAGGTCATGCGTTTAGACCTGCTTTGCTTTTTTTTCAGTAAGTCTTGAAACTGGTTCTGTCATGGTCTTGAAAAGCATGACATGACATGACATTTGATCATGAGTTATGTTGAGGGGGTTAGTCATGCCGTTTTAACAAATGGAGAACTATCAACAGTTAGCTTTGGCAACCACCTTGTGCATTTTTTTGTTGCCTAATATTTGCTACATTATTTATTTTAAATTCTTTTTTTTTTCTCTTTGTGTTTGGTTTCATTAAATTGCTCTGACCTAAACATTTTCACCCTATAATCTTCAGACAAGCACATTTTTGTATTTGTTATATTATAGGCCCAGTACTATGGAGAGATAGGTCTTGGTACTCCTGTCCAGACCTTCACTGTGGTGTTTGACACCGGATCCTCGAACTTGTGGGTGCCTTCTGTTCACTGCTCCCTTACTGACATCGCATGTTGTAAGTCAACATTTGAGACGCTGCAAAATAGTGTGATTTTGTGTTCCTAAATAATTGA
Organism: Silurus lanzhouensis; assembly: GCA_039877035.1. Taxonomy (NCBI): domain Eukaryota; kingdom Metazoa; phylum Chordata; class Actinopteri; order Siluriformes; family Siluridae; genus Silurus; species Silurus lanzhouensis. Next base: position 9,077,302 of record JBCEWE010002369.1, on the reverse strand, counting down.
TTCCGTTGTTAAATATTTAATGTTGGTCTTGGGTCATTTTAGTGCAACTCACTCTTGTTGTTGGTCATACAGTGCTTCATCACAAGTATAATGGGGCCAAATCCAGCACCTATGTGAAGAATGGCACTGCTTTCGCTATTCAGTATGGCTCTGGGAGTCTCTCTGGCTATCTCAGCCAGGACGTCTGTTCTGTAAGTTTCTTTTGCACGGTTTTATTCATTTATGCTTTTGTTAATCTAAAGCTAACCGTATACAATTTGGATGATGCCTGATCTTGGTTGTTAAAACACAAATATACACTTAATACATATACATGCACACAGCTGCTACTTGGTTGTGTACATTTTATGTACAGCTAAAGGATTAAAAAAAACAAAAAACCCATAGACTAGACGGCATGTTATGTCTTGCTGGCTGGAATTGAAAAACATTTCTTTGCAGATTGGAGACATTGCTGTAGAGAAGCAGATATTTGGCGAGGCCATCAAGCAGCCTGGAGTTGCTTTCATCGCTGCAAAGTTTGACGGCATCCTGGGCATGGCCTATCCTCGCATTGCTGTAGATGGCGTTCCTCCAGTCTTTGACATGATGATGAGTCAGAAGAAATTTGAGAAGAATGTTTTCTCTTTCTATCTGAACAGGTGTGTATTGTGTTTGCAGCAGAGTGGATTTTGATAGTTATTAATCAGTAAGTATATGATTATATGAAAAAGGTTGACTAAAGATGGAAGGTCAGCATGGGTGTGCCTAAATGTGCTGAATACAGAAGAGACGTTTCAGGTCCAGTCACTGTGCCTCAAAGTTCAACAAGCCCTATTAATCTAATTGGATTAAGCAGAGAATGATCACATGGCTTCAGATTTATAATCTTTTTTTTTTTTTACACCAGAGTAGAGTTGAGCACAGTGATGAAGATTCCTGATTAGATTGTAAAATGTGTAATTGAAACTTGTTTAAACATGATTTGTTTATACTTGTACTGTGTGTGTGTGTTTTTTTTTTTTTTTTTTTTTAAATAGGAACCCAGATACTCAGCCTGGTGGTGAACTCCTCCTGGGAGGCACAGACCCAAAGTTCTACACTGGAGATTTTCACTATGTCAACATCACCCGACAGGCTTACTGGCAGATTCACATGGATGGGTGAGAGCTCATCTTCGTCATACTAACTGCAATGTCATGCTTTTGTCTTCCTTTCTTTAGAGGAAGTTGGTATATTTCATGTAACCCGCATGGCAAAAACTGTCACATGCACTTGAAATCACACGTTTCATTAATAACTTAAGTGTATATGATCTAATGATTCCCCAAGGAATGAATTCTTCCATTTAATGGTCAATGCAGTGCTCTGTATTCATGCAAAGTGGTAAAATGGAAAGCTGCTGAGGTTGGCTCGTGACTCTGGCAAGCTTTCGCAAAAACAAAAAACAACACAAAAGAACAGCGTGAGAAGCTAGCTGCCAGAATAAGTCTGACAAGAAGATGTAATATAATGTTTTATATTTATCTATAGATGGACAGAATTTATCATACAAGTTTTTGTGTTGCATAAACCAGACTTTTTGTTACTTTTAAACAAGTAATTTTTTAATTGCAGTAATCTTTTCTTTTCTAGATTTTTTTTTCTTCATTATCAGGGCTTGCTCTTCTATAATGTGTGCTACATAATAATACGGTCCAACACAGTGATCCAACACAACTCAACTTTTTTTTTTTTCACTTTATTTTACTTAAATCAGCATGAGCATTGGCAGTCAACTGAGCCTTTGTAACGGAGGCTGTGAGGCTATTGTGGACACTGGAACGTCTCTGATCACTGGACCTGCTGCGGAGGTCAAAGCTCTCCAAAAGGCAATTGGAGCCATTCCCCTGATCCAAGGAGAGGTAGACAATAACCTACATGCACTAGGGTGTTTGTAGTTGAATACTAAACTCCTTGAATGCTATTAAAATGCTTATTTATTACTATTAATGATTCATTTTAATTTACTGACTTGTTTCAGTACAGGTGTCACATGGTAAACTCATGCCCTGCCTTTGTCTGGGAATGTTACTAATAATATCTTGTTTCATGGTAGTACATGGTTGACTGCAAGAAGGTTCCTTCCCTTCCCACTATCTCTTTCAATCTGGGTGGACAGACGTACACACTGACTGGAGAACAGTACATTCTCAAGGTAGTCACGTGTGTGAAAATGGCGTGTTGCTGTTTTAAAACACTTCCTTTGTTTCATGTAATTGCATAATTGTTTAGAGAACAGCTGCATCACATGATGTTTTACTTAATAGTCGAAAACATATTTACTTTTCTCAAGCCATGTGCCCTTTCGGTCACTGGAATGTGAATTATGATGTTTAACCCAACATCAGGAAACCCATACCATCACAACTAGGCCAGGGTGTGTATTTTTGGGTTCATAAACTTCTTGTGTGTGTGTGTGTGTACAGGAGAGCCAGGCTGGTAGAGAAATCTGTCTGAGTGGATTCATGGCTTTGGATATCCCTCCTCCTGCTGGACCGCTGTGGATTCTGGGTGATGTGTTTATTGGACAGTACTACACTATGTTTGATCGTGAGAACAACCAAGTGGGCTTTGCTAAAGCAATTTAGGCCCATCTATTGGAAACAAGGGTAGGAGAGGAGTAAGGAAGGGTACAGGAAAAAAAAAACTCTAAACTCTTCACTAAAATCATATCAGCTACTATAACAATATCTGCTTGGCGATATGATAGTATTGTGTTTGCACTGTGCTTCTTTAGCTCCTTAATACGCCGTTTCAATGAGCTTGAGAAGTAGAATCATTCAGGGAAAGGCCAATAAGTACAATACATGCTAGCAAAGTAATGACTCTGTTATGGTTTTTAATTAGCAGTAGCTAGGACAGGATGTGTAGATTTTAATAGGCTTTGTCACTGATTTTACTAAGCTACTGTGATTTTTGGTCTTTATTGGAAATGCATCTTGGTACCCTTGGATATTTTAAAACAAACATTTTAGAAAATTGAATTTCTCAGCCGATTAAGTTACTACCTGTCTATTGATTTAAAAATGTTATTTTTTTTACATTTATGTGGCTTTGAGGACGTGCTTTGAATTTGTCTGCAACGATTGAAAATTGTGACCTAATTGTTCCACAAATACACTGGTGATTATTGCAATTTCTACTTTCCTCCAGACAAACAGTTCAGTTTAATAAATGTGTTGAACAAATATGACTTGTATGGGTTTTTCTTTTTCCTCATTATTTAATTGAAATGCTGAAAAAAAGAATTTTAAAGAAAAATTATATTTACAGTTTATAAACAATCTAATATCCAAAGAGTAAAAAACAATGTTATGTTCATAAACAGAGATGCTTTTACATTACATTTGTACATTAAATTTACTTTATTTGTTTACAGCAGTTACTTGCTATAAACAAATAATTAGGTACATATCATTTAAACAATAATTTTAGGTTGTTCATGTCATTCGTATGGTACACATTCAAACCGTTATTTTACCAAACAAATGCAATATTGCACGTTTTATTTCATGTCAAGCTTTAATTGCCATTTCAACCATGAGAAAGTTTCTCCAGAACCCTGGTGCTACAGAAAACATCACATTCACATTTTATGCTTACAGTACATTTAGCGATGTTAGTGATTGGACTAAAGGCAGTCACTGTCAGTGATGCTCTGTTTTTAGAGACCTGAAATGCAGGTTAAAGGTCTCTATTGCTCAGAGGAGACATGAAAAAGTAATGACGTGCAAAATATGATTTATATTTTGCCCTACAAATTTGTCTTCAATATGAAAAACAGTTTCATGACTCCATGATATGTGGAGAAAATTAGATTGAAGAAATCGTATGTACATGACATTTAATGTTAACCTGATGCACAGGTGCCATGGGCTGGCAAATGAACTGTTCTGTTCCATGTAAGCCCTAAGGCAGACAATGTGAATTGTCTTAATCAGACAGATTTGCGTCTGTCTGCCTGTCTGTATTATTATTATTATTTTGTTCTGAGGACCCGTTGGTTTTGCTGCACAACTTAAAATATTTGAAGATGAACACCACGGGGATGGGCAATATAGCAGAGATGAAAAGTAGGAAGCACATAGCCATGCCCCATGTAGGATAAAAGACTGACTGCTCTTTGGCCTGAAACACATGTAGATAATTATATTACTCAAAAAGTAGATGCATCATTATCCATTTAGCACTGCTTTTACAGTCATATAAACCCTAAACCTTGCAAAAGAACCAACCTTCTCCTGGATCCAGGCAGTGTAACTGGGAGGACTCATGGCCATTTGGACGATGCTAGCAATCAGCAGAACAAGAAGTAGCAGAGGAGTAATATACTTCCACATGTAGTAATAAATACGGTATGGCGCGAAACCAAGCATCTGCTTTAGATCTTCGAAAAACCTAGGGAAAGATTGTCAGTCTAAGACTGGGCTATCATGGTTTTATGTGCATTAAACACGGAGCTTATAATAATTTTGTTGCTAGAATGTGAGGTTTATAACCACTTCTTAGAACACACGTGGACACAGTTTCCAGACTTATGCAATAAAGGATGTTTCAAAAATTTTTAAAACTACTTCCTCAGTTTTGTTTTAGTTTGACTAGATGTGTTAAACTGTTTTTCTTTTTCAACAGCCTTCAACCATGTCCATCTTTGGATACAACAGTCCATGCTAACAGGACACTCGTTGATAATAAACATAGGACACAGAAAACTTCCAAGTGAATGATTTTTTGTGTGTAACGTACTTGTCACTGCCGTAGACCCAGGCTACAGCTAGGTTTTCCATTAAGACCACGATGAGGAGGGGCAGCGTAGCAGAGTAGTCGTCAAACATGGACACAAAGTAGTTGCCTGATCGCTGGACAAAAATTAGACCAACAAGGAACGACAGCAAACAGCAACCGACTACGAGAATGCCAGAGAAAGAGCTTGTAAGTGACTGCAAACCAGACCATGAAATGTGTGTAATCTTGCATTGGGTGTAGTTGGACTTTTACCAGTCAGGATTTCTTTGCGAATTTTAAAAGTGTCCACGAGCGGTGTGATGATCCCCTCGATTGTGCCGAACATGCTGCCCAGCCCCAAGTTCAGCAACATGAAGAAGAACATGAATGACCAGAAAGGAGCGACAGGGAAGAAGGTTATGGCCTCGGTGAAGGCGATGAAAGCGAGTCCTGTTCCCTGCACTGCCTGGGAGAGACAAAGAGAAGCAGTATAATGATTTGCTAACTGATGTTTGCCATATTTCAGCATGAGTGGAAAAACTTATCGTGTAAAATAAACTGTAAAGAATAAACTTGCCATAATTCTCTAAACCTGCTCTCATATCAAATGTAGAAACAAAGATATGGATTTTCAATCATAAGCAATCACATCTATGCTTAAAAAAGACTGCAACATGCAAACCTGTACATTATATATTATGGAAGATTAAAAAAAAAAAAAAAAAAAAAAAAAATACAACTGGAACTGAAAATCTAACTGGGTTACTGCCAGGAATAAAGGTAGAGAGACTGGTCTCATCTTTGTGTGTCAGCAGAATCTTACAGCATCATGCTAGCAGATGCCAAACACACTTCTCCCCTGTTTCAACCATGCAAGAAAGTCTTTTTTTTATGTTACTGTCTAATCACACTTGTGCTGCTGCACAGCTCAGAGTGGCAATTTTTATGATTGCGTTTTATTTTAGCTTCTTATAAACCTGCCTAATAACTCACTCACTCACTCACACACACACACACACACACACACACACACACACACACACACACACACACACACACACACACACACAATAGTCACTTACTCACTAAATTCACTCTCACCTCACTCACCCACTCACCTCACTCACTAGTCACTTACTCAATTCACTCACTCACTATTCTCATAAATACACTGACAATTTTTAAGTTTAAATATAAAATAAGACCTTAGAAGAGAATATCAAATCTTGACTAACCTAAGAGTATTTACATTTATTTGCTGTATGGATAAACTAAAAAAAAAAATTATTCACTTACGGATGTATACATTCATTCACACAGACAGTAGCCATAATAAATATGGCATTAAATGGAGCACACCATGTTTAAGGTCTAATTATATTGTGTGGAGGAATTTTGAGTTCCTACCTGGTTAAGCTCTTCTTTTATATCACAGGGATCCAGGCCCAGGCCAGCGTAACCGTCCCCCATTGAGTCGTGGAAAATTTTGATCAGCTCATGGTAGCCGTCTGCAGTCATACTAGTTAAGTCGATGTGAGTCGGAATTAAATCAGGGCTTATTTCGTTCCCCACGTATCCAACAATCTTTTCTGTGTTTCTGGAATGAAATAAAACATGGCAAATTTGTGAATCGCATTTCCACTATTGTGCAGACTATGAGTGAGTCTCAAACAGTTTCTATGCTGCCTACGTGGTAAATCATTATACCATGCACACGAGTGGGTGCCCGGTTAGAGACCCTTGTTCACTACAGTTCAGGACACGGATGACACAGTTTGACTCATGACTAACTAACATTGAATTTCCTCATCAGTCGTTGTAAATATAAATAAAATATTTCAGGTTTATATGTATACATATATGTATAATTGTATTAATCACACACTTATCTCAATCACACACATTTCGGTTATGGTACTTTAAAAAGTTAATAAACACTTAAAAAAACGTCTAAAATGCTAACGCGTGTCCGCCTTTTCGTTTCAGCTGAAATGCTTTAGAAAATCATCATTGCTGATTTAGGTTTCTGTACGGTAGTGGACTCACAGGTTGACACAGGCTGTGTTTTTGACGTTGGCTTTAAAGCCGAGCACGGCGAACACCACCACTGTGGCCAACACAGATGTGAAGAAGTTGATGAAGGGAACGAGGATGGCATCAAAATGGCAATTGTTGTTGCGCTTGTTGAAACTGGAGAAGGCGATGACTCCGCCGAAACCTAGGCCGAGAGCGAAGAACACCTGCGTAGCAGCTTCACGCCAAACTTTAGGATCCAGCATGATCTCCACCTGATGCGGGACACACAAAAACACACCTACAGTCTCCTCAACACTATTGAGTCCTCTGCTAATGTGCAGTGAAAAACGCTGATTAAAAAAATAACACATGCAGCAGAATATTGTCTCTATTTTTTATTCTGTATTTGCTAGTTTTATGTTGCTGTTACTATGGAAATAATAGCCTGAGTGGATTGATACATACTGATCTCGAGTTACTTCTTTTCAAATTGTACTCTTATACAAAAATAATGCACACCTTTTGACTAATCAGATTTGAAAATTGAAACCAGGCCTTTAGTTATGTAAGGGATAAAGCACACCATGCTGTATCTTAGGAGAATCTATTTCTGCCAGAAGAGCAAAATGTTCTGAATATTGAAATAGCTGTAATTAGTTATGAGTATAAAAATTAGCACGTAGCAACAACAAACAGAAATCTTAAAATCATCTTTGAAAATGTACAATTGTTGATTTCCTTTTCTGTGGGGAGATGATTAGCATTTTGGAATGAGTGTCCAGGGTCTTTGTAACAGAGGTGAAGCTGTAATTGAGTTTTCCAACACAAGAAAGCCCTCAGGATGCAGGGTTTAACTGTACGTTGGTAACACGGCCCTGGATTTTTTTGTGCTACACTTCTGAAGCGTAAGAATGAGGTCATTCTTTAATAAATAAGACAAAATCTGCTGTTGTTTAAGAGAAATAAAATATGGATGCATTGCACCATCCTGTTGGTCCAACAGTATACCTAATGTCTCATTATATACTAAATACTTATTATACTCATATACTCATTAAATACTGAAAAGTGTAAGGACTGTAAGAAATAATACTGTAAGAACATAAGGACTGTAGTAAGGAGTGAGAAATGAGGTATTATTTCTGTTTCCACAGCTACTGTCACTGCAGAGGAGCCCTTAGAGGAATTGATGAACAATTTGTCGGTGATTGTAGTAAATCAGCGATGTTGTTTGCATTAGAGTTATAATAAAGAAATAATAGATCCTAACTGTTGTCCCTGGCTTATGATTACAAATGATATGCATCAGCATATACATCCACACGCAGCTGGGGGACTCTGTCTCTCACCTTGGGGGTGAACATGTGGATGATGCCGTCCACAGAACCTTCCAGTAGGAGTGATCTCACCATGAAAGAGAATAGCACCAAATAGGGAAAGAGGGAGCTGAAGTACATCACCTGCAACCAATCAGAACCAAGCATTTCGTTACTCACAATTAAGCTTCTGGAAAATATAGTAGGCTGTAGTAACATAGCAGAATATTTAATATATTTTTAATATTATAGGAACACTTAACATTTAGCAGACCATGATATGAATTTGAGGACAGTGATTACATTTGGGAACCTATTTAAATTATGTTGCATATAAAACAGGATTTCATGGTCCTACAAACACACAACTGCATTGCCAATATTGCCCAGCAGAGGGCATACATTCCATGTTTTATTACACGTGCTATCTAATACCTGATAACGCAGGCGTTTTTTCACAAGCTTTACCACTTAAATGCAAGGGGGTCCCACAGCCATTATACATACAACGGGGTCCACAAATCTAAAAGCACACTGACAATCTGGAGGTTTTTAACTGCTTTGTACAAAAGGTCGGCTTTTCCCTCATAAATAATCGAACTAATTGAAACATCTGCCCTTAGATTTGGATTTGACTGCTAATGAATTTTTTAAATTTTTGCACAGCTTGTGGGAGTCCATGTCAGCTCGAGTGCACACTGTCATTAAATCAAACTGGAAATGGAGCAAATACTAAGAAACTCTAAAATTCATGTTCATATCTCACAGATGCTACTTTTCACTCAGGCTGTTGACAGGAATATATTTTGCAGAGAAAATTGTTATGAAAATGTAGAAAGGAATGAAAAATAGAAGCATTTTATACCAGTGATCTTAGACTGTTGGACCCCATTGTATCTTAAATCATAGCAGAGCAGCAATAAATGCAAAATACATTCTTTAAAAAACTGCAGGAATAGTGTTAAACATAGTGCCAATAATAATAATAATAATAATAATAATAATAATAATTAAGAAGAAGAGGAAAAAGGAATTGTCAAGCAATTTAATACAAATTTTGTTATATTGTAATTAGTTTATTTGGTACCTACATTAACATACCTAGAATTCTGCGCAATCTGAAATGTATTTACCCAACACCTTCCACCCCCAGTATAAAAAGCTCTTTCAACCCTCCTGCTCATTAGTAATCATGTTTCTCAGCTTTTTTACCCCTATTAAGCATAAAACCTTTTAATTATGCAAAAGAAAGCACATGCTAAAAAAATGCATGACAGGAGGAGTTATTAGTACTAATTTAACTAGCGAATTTAACTGAGCCTTTTGATCCCCAAACACCAGAAGGCTTTACAATGAATATGTTACTACTGGATATTTCACTCAATCACCTTTAAAAAAGTATTAATCTCCTTCCATAGTCTTTACTTCGGACTTTTTTTCCCCACAACTTATTTCAGTCCCTACCAAATGGCTGGCACCAGCAACCCTGCCACAAAGTCACCGAGATCACCGAGTTCTGATATCTGATGCAAACATCAAGAGAAGCTCATTACTTATAGCTGCATGACTGACAAACTGAATAGTCACAAATTATATGTAAATATAAATGATATATAAATTAGTGTATATATAAATTAGGTACCTAAAAAAAATTATTTTATGTTTTTTGCAATATAAAATGGCAATGACTCAGGGGGAGGATTAAAGCATTAATTGAAAAGCGCTAACATTTATTATTAATATATATTATAAATATTAAATTCATTATAAATATTTTTAGATTGATAATATTTATAATAATACGATAGTAAAACATTTATGAACTAAAGTATCTAAAACAAAGCAAATATTGGCAACAAATGGCAACTCAGAAGATTTCACAGTTGAGTTGACTCATACATTTCCAATGGGAATTTTCATAGGGACCTTCTGGATTAATTCACTGTCTCTTAAACCCTGAAGTCTCCCTTCTCGCTACATACTGTTCTCAGAGAGCAGCACATTAAATTGCCAATGCGTTGTTCACTTTGCTTTCGCACTTTGCACAAAAAACTATGACAACCTGCAAGGGTTGTTTTTTCTTGAAATTGTTTTAGTGGAAACTCTGAATAGAACATTAAGATTCTTTTGTTGTTAATCTTCAAAGACCTTGCTGTTCCCATTCAGTTTTCCAGGCAATGAGGATCATCAGATTGAGGACCACACTGAGATGTCAAGGCCACAGCCACACTGTAACAAGCGGCCTAGGAGGCCATTAATATATCACAGTTTTAGTTTTAAACAAGACCAAAACAAAAAAACCTCCCACAGAAAAACAACTGCAGATTTTTATACAAGACTGGACACTGGATCTGAACTGAAATATCACTAAGTTAAGTTTGAAACTCCATCCTCCATTGTCTGGTCTAGAAGACACATGCAATCCTTTAGATATTAAATGAAATTCAATTCATTTAGATGCTATTTACTGCTTTTCACAAGACAGTAGAAAACCTAAAAGTGAGATAGAAGTTTTTAGGAGGACACTGATGTCAAACAGCCCAGAGATAAACCACATCATGTTCACATGGCTCATATGAGGGATATTACTGGGGACCTGCTACAATCAAAATGAAAGGTCATGTTGCAATTCCGACCAGGTCACCATTTCACCTGCATTGCTTTTTTTTTCAATGCCTTCATTATTATAGCTGTTTTCAAAGAACATTAAATTGAACGCTAAATTTAAAGCTTTCTAAACTTTTAATCCTGGTTTTATCTTTTTTTTTTAAAAGATTATTTGTTGCCATTGTTACAATCTTTCTTTTAGAAATAAATCTATCAAGTATTTTAATTACTATCTTCATTTGACATCTTTTCACCCGCTTGAGAAACCTGTGGGGCTTCAAGTGGAAGGTGGAGAATCGCCTTGTGTCTAAAATCCAGCAGCTTTGTGATGTCATATAAAGAATCCCCATAAACAACCTGTGCAGCTCTGGTGATCTCCATGCCCAGGAGTATTAAGGCAGTGGTAGATAACATTGTGCTCACAAAAAATATGCACTTTGGACACACAGAAATGTTCTCTTAGGGTGTACTTACTTCTGTAGCCAGCTAATAACAATAATGGCTGTATGTTGAGTTATTTTCAGAAGACAGTAAATCTGTACCTCTATAAAAGCTACAGACTGACTACTCTCAAATATATCCAAGTTCCAATCTTCTTGTCCTTTGAGAAGATCTACTACAATAGTTGCTGATATGTGAGGGGTGTACTCACTTTTATAAGATACTGTATCCCACCCACTAACAGGTGCCATGATGAAGAGATAATTACTGCTATTCACTTCACACATCAGTGGTCACCTGTCAAGTTATGCCTGATCAGTGCAATCTTTTTCTTCTTTCGGCTTCTCCCATTAGGGGTCGCCACAGCGGATCATCGTCTCCATACCCCCTGTTCTCTATATCTGCCTCTTTCAACCCAACCACCTGCATGTCTTCCCTCACCATATCCATAAACCTTCTCTTGGATCTTCCTCTTTCCCCCCCTTCCTGGTGGCTCCATCCTCAGCATTCTCCAATTAATATACCACATGCCCCTTCTCTGCACATGTCCAAATCATCTCAATCTCGCCTCCCTCACCTTGCCTCCAAAACGTCCTACATACGCTGTCCCTCTAAGAAACTAATTTTTAATCCTGTCCTGACCCATTCTCACACCTTCCTGTTAATCCCGTGGGAATCTCAGTCCTGATGCACGCCTCTAGCAGTAGAGGTGCTTAATTCTAGAGTACCTCTATAAAAGAGCACTAAGCTTTTACCACAGTACATACCAGATGTTTACAGTCATCTGATCTGATCTATTTGACCACTCTAATATTCTCTTACCTTCCCTGAAGACTGAATGCCTTTGATCATGCCCAGGCACACCATGACCCAAGCACCCATTAGGCACAGTGCCATCTTCCAATTGATTCCTCCACTCTCGGAGATGGTGTCGGATATATTCAGAGCCCCACGGTACCAGTAGTAGGTGGTGGCCGAGCTCTTCTCGCACTCAGGCACCACATCTAAACAAAAGGGAAGGGGAAGATGATTGGGGCTTGTGCCCTACTCAAGCTTGTTTTTGCATAATTGTTAGTAATGCTATTCACTCTACTTACTTCCTTCGATTACCGGACAGTGCTGCCAAGGCAGATTTTTAGTAAACGACTGGGAGAGGTAGTACACGCTCCATCCGATGATTACATTGTAATAAAGACCCACGAAAAGGCACGTCTGCAAGTGGAGAGGACACACGTAAGAACCATGCAGCAAAATCAAGTGCTTTAATAGCGCCCTTTTAATAATGAGTTTAATTGTACTATTTTCTCTCAGGCAGTGGCCATGCCTGCCGTTGGCAATTTTTTATCATAAAGCTGAAATCACATGAATGTATACAGACTGGGCTGAACTAACCAAACAGCTGGCAAAGCCTAGGCCACCCAGTCGAGGGCTGATGTAGTTCCAGATGCCGATGCTGCCTCGGCGCATGCGCTGGCCCACAGCCAGCTCCAGGAAGAACAGTGGAATCCCAATCAGAAAAAGAAGAATGGCGTAGGGCAAAAGGAAGGCTCCTTTTAAAGTACATAAAGAAATTTGCCTTATTAAAACTAATAAACTTTAAATGAGGAATAAAACAAAACAGTGGATAAATCCTTTTATAGAAAAAGTAACATGAAAGCATTTATACTTTTTTATTAAGTAATCAATGTCAAATTACATATACAGTATTTTCCGGACTATAAGCCGCTACTTTTTCCCACGCTTTGAACCCTGTGGCTTAATTAACGAAGCAGCTAATTTATGGATTTTACTGGGTTTTTTTTTTTTATTCATATATCATATTCATTTATTATTTCTTTTCAGATTTAATTTTTTTGTAAGAGGGTCAATTTGTGAATTTGGTGAAAGGCATTTTATTATAAAGACATTTGCAGATAAAACCGGACACCCCTGATAAACACTCTATCACTATCACTCTGGGCACTCTAATAAACAATTATCAAAAAAAGGCATCCATATGATGTCAGCACAACGCATAAAATCATAATAAAAATCAAGAGTGTCTGTTATAGGAAAGAAATTTCATCTCAAGAATGGTTTGATGAACAAAAAAAACCCATCCAACTGGAGGTTTCTGCGACTCCAAGTGGAGAGCTAGAGGAGAATGTTTCGACTGGTTGAAGCACACAGGAACACAATCACTTTTTTTTACAACCATTCTGAGCAGAAGAGCATCTAAGGAAGGACAATGGACCATACCCTCATGGAAATTAGCAGCATAAAACCACACTGGCTTCCATTTCGGTCAGCGAAGAACGAGCTATAGTGGGGTCAGGCTCCATTCAATCTGGACAGTTGAAGAGTTAGAAAACATCTGGTCTTTTCCCTCTGTTTACCTGATCTTCAAGTAAAATTTAACTCAATGTGGACTTCTGTTCACACTGTTATGGTGTGTTATGCATCTAAGGATGCTTTTGATTTTACCACGGGTATAAAGAGTGATTAATTGAGTTACTGTAGTCTTTATGTCAGCTTGAGGTGCCCGGTTTCAGTGCAACACGTAGTGATTCCACAGGATAATTCCTACCTTCACATATTTATCCTCATGACAACCACACTGACAATTTAGATGTAGGAGAAAAACTCCAAAGTGAGTCAGGTTTATATTTGATCTCTTCGCTGCCAAAAGCTTTTGAAGTAGTGAATCAGCACTGTAAATTCAACACTGGAACAGTTAAGCCAGTGGTGTGAGAACTGGTTTTAACAATTATTTTACATTGATGCATTCGACTTCATTCGAAGGATGCTCATTCGGCACTTCAAGAGGTTAAAGGGATAAAGAAGTTTCAACATAAAAAAAAAAAGGATTATTGTTGGTCGACTTACCGCCTCCGTTTTTCTGGCACAAATATGGGAATCTCCAGACGTTGCCAAGGCCCACTGAGAAGCCCACCTGGGCGAGGATGTACTGGAACTTGCTGCTCCATGCGTCCCTCTCCTTGCCTTCATTATCCGCTTCACGTTCACATGCGGCTTCCTCAATTTTCCGCTCTTTAGAGCCGACCACGTGCATTAAGCGCAATTCGATTTTTTCAAACGAATCGTCGAGTGCATTCTTGTCTTTTGAAGACTCTGGGATAATACCTATTAAATCATCTTTACCTTTGGGCATTTGATAATTCTTCGAATGCATATTCAAATGAAATATTGATGAGTAAAGGCTGTTGAGACAAAAAAAACAACAACAACAACAACAGATAAGTGAACTTTTAGACTATAGTACACATAAACTAATTTACATATTCCTGTCACAGTGAGAAAAAGGCATAATAAAGGCATTTAACCGGTTCCTTGTTGTTTTGGTGTTACAATGAAGGATACATATTTTGCAGACCCTTAGCTAGTAGCTTTTACGTGGAAACATATTGGAAACAAACTTCACTTTGAAACTAAAAGCTTGACTCCTGTCAGCCAAAAACAAGAATCTGAGTCTACAGTGATCACAGGCTCACCAAACTGAGAGAGATGAACAATGGAAACAAACTTTTCCTGTGGGATCAATAAAGTATTTGGTTTTTCGAACTCGTAACTTGTATTGGTATCATTGTATGCACAGCTCTGTTGCAACTGAAGATTGGCTGCAATGTAAACAGGTGAACTGGTTTTCCATTTAATTGCCAATTCATTAAATAAATAAACACACAAACAAATAAATGATTTCCAAGATATGGTTTTAACGTAGTGTTTGTGTGAGTGTTCACACCATCGCACATATTTTTCTATATGTTGTAGTGATAGTGCACTGAAATGAACTTAATGAAGGAATACATACATTTACATACATTACATACAGTAAAATATTTTGCCGCCACAGAAACGTTTCCCCGTGAATCTTTCGTTTCTTTAATGTCCATGAAATGTTTTATTTTATTACAAATGATTTATTTTTTTATTTTGTGCTTGATTCGGGCTACATGTTTGGGCTGGTGTCCATATCCTACATTCTCAAAGTATAGGAACATCCAGAATGCATAAAAAAAAAGTGAACCCTGGATACTGACAAGGACAAAGTTTGATACTTTTCCTTTCTTTAAATGTTTAAAATAATTAATAAATAAATATAGCCTTGCATGTGGAGTGGTACAGTGATACCAATATAATTTATGCTAAGGATAAAAAAAATGTACTGAAAAGTACTATATTATATCTTAGTAATATTTCACAAAACAAACATATACTGTTACCTTTGGATCAAGAAACAGATTGAGATATTTGCATTTATCCTATACAAACAACAAAGTTTGATGTACTATAGCTAAGGTTCGCCTTCTGCTTTATTACGCGTACTACCTCTTTAAAGCTAAACTCAACTGTGACGGTGCCGGTGATCGCCCTGACTCTTTAGCTTTCGGACTGCTACATTCTCACGATGTCGTAGGGGTGCTCTTCGGCTTTAACACCCACAACGAAAAATAGAAGCTTATTTTTTTTAGCATGACACACAAGTCAAAAATATATTAAGCGTTTTATGTTTAATTTAATAGTTGTTTCATGACTTTATTGGTATTTTGTTTTGAGAAACGATATTTGGAAAAGTGTCGCTCCCCAAAGAAAATACAACGAATGGTTCGTTCTACTACGTAGGTCCATGTACAGTGAAACATCTACAGGTGTTGTGCCTAATTCTGACCCCCTGGCTTAAAAGAGTCACTAAACTGGGTTTGATACTCTTGCAATAATAAATAATTAATGTATGTGTAAAATACTACATTAATTTATCAACATAGACAGCTTTAGTATTTAGAGGGTATTATTTAGACAGGCTACTTTTAACCCACCTGCCTGAATTAGCCCCCCCTTTTATTTTGGCTTAATACCTAAAGAGTTACTAAAATGGGTCTGATACACCTACACAAGTAATTATGTATGTGTAAAATACTACATTTATACTTAACTTGCACGAGTACTTTATTGTGCAAGTGTACCAGACCCATTTAAGTGACTCTTTTAAGGAGGTAGAATCAAGGCAGGTTGTTTTAAGAAGCAACTGTGAGCTGCAAACTTTCCAAGAGTTCGGGACAAAACCAAATATGAGGGAGATGATCAGTTTTTCACATAGTTTTATCCATGTAGTGTATGTATTTGGTGCTTTATGCAGAAGGCCCATTTATTTAGCCCCACCAATAAGGAGTTGAAGGGTTCAATAAGGAGGTTATTTCGTCCTTTAAGGTCTGAGCTGATTCCCCCGCCGCTGTTGACCATATCACACTGTTAAAGAGTGGTGGTCTCACAGCAAATTGCAGACGATACCCTTGTTGTATTGTGGACAATACCAAGGGTGTACTGCGCATGCGTGCCAACTCGAGCAGAGAGCGGGCCGCTGCAGCTCCCGCTCACAGATGGCGCGGTGGCGCTATCTAGCGGCGGAGCTGGGGGTTGCAACTCTGATTTGGGTTTTTTGTGTGTGTGTGTGTGTGTGTGTGTGTGTGTGTGTGTGTGTGTAGGATTTTTTTTACACGTCTGTGCCCTCGGCCCACTGCCTGGATGCACAGAACACATTTTTATTTCTTGAGAAAGAGAACGATCGCAGAACCTTCTGACCTCTGGGTGAACTGCTAATACTCCAACCAGAGAACCTCCGTTTACTGAACATTGTTCTTGAATCACTCCCCAATGCTTCTTCGCTGGAGGGAAGAGACTCCGTGAGTGCTGTAGCCTGTTTTTCGACCCAAAATCAGACCACAGGTTAGGTTGCCCGTCTTTTCTTCCCTCCCTGAGGGTTAGCTGTTTGATGCCTTTTGTAAGTAGAGGCGAAACTCGGACGCATGAGTTGGGGGGCAAGCAGTAGGCTTTTTTGGGAGGCATGCTTTAAACGCTTTCCCAACTTTCTTGCGTAGGTCGCACTGCTGGCGCATATTTGACACCGCAGCCCCGAAAAAGGTTTTGGCTCTACTGGGGCGTCAAGAAACTCCACCTTCTCCCTCTTTGATAAGCCTGTCAAACCCAGCCATAGGGCCCTTTTGCCCACCATGGCCAGACCTATGCTGCGGCCGCAGCCCCGAAAAGGGCTTTCGACTCTACTGGGGCGTCAAGAAACTCCACCTTCTCCCTCTTTGATAAACCTATCAAACCCAGCCATAGGGCCCTTTCGCCCACCATGGCCAGACCCATGCTGCGGCCGCAGCTCTGGACTGTTCCCCTTGATGAACGCAAGGTGAGATCTGCAATGACGCAGATCTCTTCCCACAAGGCAAAGTCGGCATCAATATGATCCCCCCTTTTCTTCCATGAGCTCCACTTGGTATGTTGTGAGCAGTAAATAGCATTCAAAGCTCTAACTGCCAGGGCAGAGGAGCGGTCAATTTATTGGAAAAGAAAGGCAGACAGCCTCTCTTCCTTTATTTTGCGCACCTCCTTTCTAGAGAAACCCTTAACGGGTACTCTATGTAAGAAAGGTTTGTCCCAAAAACGTCGCATTTCTGCGACACACGCAGGGACAGCTGGAATCAGCTGCTTAACCGGGGAAGCACGCGATGGCAGCCTCTTCCTATCATATATATACCTTCCAGCATCCTGGTGCACTTGTCGAGATGGCCAGTCAATGGAGAGCTTTTTGGCTGGTCTTCTACACATCTCAATGAGGTCAAGCTCACCTGGCATGGCGGAAGGGCCCATAGCACTTCCTCATCATCTTCCTTCTCCTCTTCCTTGTCCCCCACTAAAGGGTTTGAATCAAAGAGTGGAGGAAGGTCAGGAGACACTTTATCCATTAACTCTCCCCAGATACACCGTGCCTGAGAAGCAGCCCCGTCCCTCTCTGCGGGATAAGAGTCTCTGGATTCTTATCCTTTGGATGAAATCATTGAACCGCATGCACATGGTCGTGTGGGATCTTTCCCCACTGCCGTGCAACCGGATGGGTTCGCAGTCGCCATAATGGAGATGCGAACACCGGGAGATACACGAGATCACCACAACGTGCCTCTCAAAATCAGGTCTCGTACAATTATCCTTGCTTCCAGGATTGGTCATGCCCAAGGTGATTCCCATAGTGAGATATTGAACAGATGTTTAAAAGAGAACCCTAAACAGTAAAATATCTCTGGATATTTAACATCACAGCAACAGAGCAATTCTGCCTGTATACCCAGGTTTCATCTGAAGAAAGATTTCTTAGTAATTATGTGTGAAATCGATTTAAAATTCTGATTAAATGTGTGAAAGAAAGACACTTGAGACAGAATGTTGAACAAAAAAAAAAATATTTTTTTAATATATAAAATAAATTTTTCTGGGAAAATTATGTTAAACTGATCATAAATTATTAACATATGTACATAGGCATTATTTACATGTTAATGACTAACAGACATATGCATACATTTTATAATATTAATTGATTCATTGGATGAATTATATTATATAATTCTATATGTTCAACAATAACTTGATAAAAAGTACAGACTGATTTATTTGAAAGCTTAATTGTTGTTTGTTTAAGAAAATTATACCACAATTAAAATAAAATCACAATTAAACAAATAAGCTGGTAAAAATCGCCTGGATACCTGAATGAGCTCAGTGACTGCTCTGAACCAGGTGAACAAAAGGTGAAGCTCTTCACCTGGTTCTCTTCAATGTTAGTATGACGCGAGATGGTGTACAACTGAACACACTAGGCTGGTATGAAGGTTCTTACTGGGCCTAACGGTTAAAAGTGGTGTAATATCTACCATAAATACTTACTAGATAGATATACAACGATATAGCAAATTTTAGGATTCATTCTCAGACTCCTTAACAGGATCCACAAGCTGCCTTGTTCTAGGAGAGGCAGCTTCATGATCTTCCTCATCATTCCTTCTCATCCTCCTTGTGATCTCCTGGTGCAACAGACTTTAACACAATGCCTCATCACAGGGGTTGAGCGGCTATTAAAAAAAGACAGCCACCAGAAAGGATTCCTCAAGCCACTCTCAGTAAAAGCCCCTTTGAAAAGGCTCAGGATCCCTAGAGAAGATGGGCTTGATAAAGAAGACTGGCTTGATGGAGAAGATGGGCAGCTCCGAGGAGACAGATTCCTCAAACTTGACTCATCATAACCACCATCATCATGCTCATCTCTGTTATCTCTTTCCACATGTGGCCTCATGGTCCTCCTCATGGTCACCGTCCTCAGTGTTGTAATAAAGTTTGTCTGGAGGAAAGTAGTCAGAAAAGAAAAAACACACTGTGACAAAGCTACATGGTTTATTTATTTATTTATTTATTACTTTCCAAAGTGGCAATTTAATGTCTTACAGGAACATAAAAAAAAGTTGTATTGTAGAAAAAAGAGAAAGAAAAAGAACTTACCACATTGTACACAATGTACATCCAAACACACTGCATGTCAATATAATTAGATTGTTGCTACATGCCAGAGGTGGGAAGTAACGAAGTACAAATACTTCGTTACTGTACTTAAGTTGATTTTTTTGGTATCAGTACTTTACTTTACTATTTTTCTCAACTTTTTACTTTCACTCATTACATTTTTACACAAATATCTGTACTTTCTACTTCGCTACTTTAATTTTAATTCATTGATTTGATGAAATGTCAATATCTTTCATTTTCATTGTGCTTCTTTTTCAATCCACTGGTGTATAAAGTCCTGACTCTCACTCACCACAGACGTAGACTAGTTTACGAAGCTAAGAATCAGCAGGGCAGAAAGCAACAAGAAGTAAAGCTAACGTACAAGTAAAGTAAACCGTCATCTCTTCTTCACAAACACATCAATAAAACAACCTGAATATCAGTGAATATTTGCCTCACAGACATAATAAATATATGTATAGAAAACTCGAAATGTCTTTTTCATAAACCACATTCACATCGAATAAAAATATTCTCTGATTATGTAATCGGTATGATTTATACTATAAATCCCACAAAACCATACCATAACCATAAATCAGTATGATTATGATCAGTGTTGGGCAACGTTACTTTTAAAAGTAATGCATTACAATATTGAGTTACTCCCCAAAAAAAGGAACTAATTACCAATTAGTTACTTTTTATGGAAAGTAATGGGTTATATTACTTTTGCGTTACTTGTATCTTACATGTGTAAAATGTGTAATATAGATAATTGCCATTAAGAAATAAGTTATATTAGGGCAAAAGACATTTCTTTAACATTTAAAATGCTTAATAACTTCTTAGAGAACAATAAGATGATCGACTAGGCTGAACACTTTCCAGTCGCACTTCTGTACACTGCTTTGCAATCTGCCTTCGCCGTCAGGAATGTAACTATCGTTCGTGTATATAAGGTTAAGGGTGTGGGCTGCACACCGGTGATGTGGAGGAAGAACATACCTCTCGCTGTCATCTCATAAAACTTCGTGCAATTCCGTAAATATGACCTCGTCTACATCATTCTCTGCTTCATTAGCTTGAGACATTCTGAACGCTTTTACAAAGTTCACGCTATTATCAGTGACCGTGGCAGTTTATCTTCCCACAATGCAGATCTGCAGTGGTGGAAAGTTGGCAAAAGTTTTCTATATTTCTGTCTCCATTTTAATATATGCAACATTATACACACACACACACACACACACACACACACACACACACACACACACACACACACACACACACACACACACATCTGTAGTGCTGTGCTTTGCATGCAGATTTTTTTTTTTTTAAGTGGTATTTTTTGCAGTTGACAAGAGCTTTTCACCAACACATAATCTACACTTAACCATTATTCCTTTCTCCTTTTTCTCGACTATTCCAAAATAATAAGAATACTTCCATCACAGTAATGTAATGCTCTGGTTTACCATCTCCGCTTCTAACCAGCTTCTGTTCTCGCCGTTTGCATGTCTGAGTGCACGATTCTACGTGACTACGTTCATTTTAATTCAGTATATTTTTTTTTAATGCAAAATAATTTAACTGAAAAGTAACTCAGATATTAATGTGTAAATTTATAAAGTAACGCGCTACTTTACTCGTTACTCCAGAAAAGTACTATTATTACGTAACGCACGTTACTTGTAACGCACGTTACTTGTAACGTGTTACCCCCAACACTGATTATGATAAAAGCTTCTTGACTTGAAGAGGTACAGTTTCTCCGGTATCACCTCATTAACTGTTCGTGTGGAAACATAGCAAAGGTTCAGTTTGGTGTCCTGATGACTTACGTAATTGAAACCATCATTATTACTTAAAAATATTTACAAGAATTTTTTGTCTTCATGCTCTATGTTGCATTCATATTTCTCCATGTCCGTGTTGAAAACAGGAAGTATTAATATATGGTACATTTAGAACAGATAAAAATGTGCGATTTAATATTTAATTTGATTGACAGCCTAATATTAATATGATGTGAGGTCAAGTTACCAACGTGACACTAAAACAGGTAAAAGTAATAAAAAAAAGTATAATCAGTATTTTAAAACATGGGTATCTGTACTTCTACTTAAGTAAAGGATGTGTGTACTTTTGCCACCTCTGCTACATGCTGAATGTCGTGGGTGGTAACAGAAACATCTCAAAGAAACGCGCATTACTCCTTGCATTCTGTGTTCAATCCTGAAATATTCTTGGACAAATTTACAACGTCATATGTCCCTCACAGCGCCCGGTAATTTTTGGTTTCTATGGCAACCGCGACTCATCAAAGCAACATACCCTGGTAGCGGTCCAACTCGAGTTTCTCTGGCAAATTAACGGCAATAAAAGCAAAAGCATTTGGATTTTAACAGAACATCGCATCAGAGACCGTCTTTATTTTGACCGGAAAGTTATTTATACAGCGCTTTTGCTGGTAAGCCACACTAGAAAAAGTAGACTCGTGCAGTGTGTGTTGTTGTATAAGAAAGACAAATGCCTGCTTAGGGGATACAAAGTGCCCTACATGCGATTCAGAAGCCTTTTAATACATTTACTAAGAAGTGCACGAAGGTAGTGAGTAATGAGTGATTTGTGATTGTAAAAACTATTTGCTCGTATAAAGAAAAACAACAATATGAATAACAATTTGCATTTACTATAATATATATATATATATATATATATATATATATATATATATATATATATATATATATATATATATATATGTGTGTGTGTGTGTGTGTGTGTGTGTGTGTGTGTGTGTGTGTGTGTGTGTGTGTATATACATACAGGTGCATCTCAAAAAATATTATTATTTTAGTAGTTTAATACAAAAATTGAAACTTGTATATTTTATATATCATTACACACAGACTGATATATTTATTTTTATTTCTTGTAATTTGGATGATTGTGGGCTCAAATAAAAAAAAAACCCAAAAGAAATCAAAAAAAATTTTTATACTTCAAAAGACCAATAAATAAAACATTTTTAGTAAATTGTTGGCCTTTTGGAAAGTATGTTCATTTACTGTATATATCCTCAATACCTGGTAGGGGCTCCTTTTGCTTTAATTACTGCCTGAATTCGGTGTGGCATGGAGGTGTCTGTCTGTGGCACTGCTGAGGTGGTATGGAAGTCCAGGATTCATTGACAGTGGCCTTCATCTTATCTGCATTTATTGGTCTCTCGTTTCTCTTTTTCCTTTTGACAGTAACCCATAGATTCTCTATGGGATTCAGGTCTGGTGAGTTTGCTGGCCAGTCAAGCACACCAACACCATGGTCATTTAACCACCTTTTGGTGCTTTTGGCAGTGTGGGCAGGTGCCAAATCCTGCTGGAAAATT
Organism: Silurus lanzhouensis; assembly: GCA_039877035.1. Taxonomy (NCBI): domain Eukaryota; kingdom Metazoa; phylum Chordata; class Actinopteri; order Siluriformes; family Siluridae; genus Silurus; species Silurus lanzhouensis. The sequence goes on along the minus strand of JBCEWE010002369.1, from coordinate 9,054,442 downwards.
AAATCAGCATCTCCATTAAGCAGAGGGTAGCATGAAGTGCTCTAAAACGGCTGTGCTGACCTTGGACTTGATAAAACAAAGTGGACCAAAACCAGCAGATGACATGACTGTGCAAACCTTACACTGGACCTCAAACAACTTGGATTTTGTGCCACTCCTCTCTTCCTCCAGACTCTGGGACCTTGATTTCCAAATTAAATGCAATTTTTTTTCTTTCTCCCACTGAGCAAGAGTCTGGTCTTTTTGTCCTTTGCCCAGGTATCTTTAAATGTCCACAGATTAAGCACTAACTACATTGTGAAGCATCTGATGATCTTCTTCTTCTTCTTCTTCTTCTTCTTCTTTCGACTGCTTCCATTAGGGGTCGCCACAGCGGATCATCTGTCTCCATACCACCCTGTTCTCAACATCTGCCTCTTTCACACCAACTACCTGCATGCCTTCTCTCACCACATTCATGAACCTTTTTCTTGGCCTTCCTCTTTTCCTCCTACCTGGTGGCTCCATCCTCAGCATTCTTCTACCAATATAACTCATGTCCCTTCTCTGCACATGTCCAAACCATCTCAATCTCGCCTCCCTCACCTTGTCTCCAAAACATCCTACATGGGCTGTCCCTCTAATAAACTCATTTCTAATCCTGTACATCCTCGTCACTCCTAAGGAAAACCTCAGTATCTTCAGCTCAGCTACCTCCAGCTCTGCCTCCTGTCTTTTACTCAATGCCACTGTTTCTAATCCATACAACATCGCCGGTCTCACCACAGTCCTATAAGTCCCCTTTCATTCTTGCAGATACCCTACTATCACAAATCACTCCTGTCACTCGTCTCCACCCACTCCACCCTGCCTGCACTCTTTTCTTCACTTCTCTAACACACTCTCTATTACTTTGCACTGTTGACCCCAGGTACCTGAACTCCTCCACCTTCGCCACCTCTTCTCCCTGTAACCGCACCACTCCACTGCCCTCCCTCTCATTCACACACATGTACTCTGTCTTACTCCTACTGACTTTCATTCCCCTTCTGTCCAGCGCATATCTCCACCTCTCCAGGCTCTTCTCAACCTGCTCAGTACTTTCACCACAAATCACAATATCATCTGCAAACATCATAGTCCAGGGAGACTCCTGTCTGACCTCGTCCGTCAACCTGTCCATCACCACTGCAAACAGGAAAGGGCTCAGGGCCGATCCTTGATGCAGTCCAACCTTCACCCTGAACCAGTCTGTCTTTCCTACTGCACAATTCACTGCTGTCACACTGTCCTCATACATGTCCTGCACCACCCTCACATACTTTTCTGACACACCAGACTTCCTCATACAATACCACAACTCCTCTCTTGGCACTTTGTCGTACACTTTCTCTAAACTTCACATCATCCAACCTTCTCTCTCTCTGATTTTCCTCATTCATCAGCTGCTCAAAATACTCCCTCCACCTTCTCAACACACTCTTCTCACTAGTCAACACATTTCCATCTTCATCCTTTATTGCTCTAACTTCCAGTACATTCTTCCCAGCTTGGTCCCTATGCCTGGCCAATCGGTATAAATCCTTTTCCCCTTCCTTAGTGTCCAACATCTCCTACAGCTCCTCATGTGCCTTTTTCTTGGCTTTCACCACATCCCTCTTTACCTGCTGCCGCATCTCCTTGTACTCCTGCCTACTTTTCTCATCACTCTGTCGATCCCACTTCTGTTTTGCCAACCTCTTTCTCCTTATGCTCTCCTGCACTTCCTCATTCCACCACCACGTCTCCTTGTCTTCCTTTCTATTTTCAGATGTCACACCAAGTACTTTTCTAGCTGCCATCCTCATCACTCCTGCAGTAGTTGTTGGATACACCTCTTCACCACCACCGAGCCCTTGTCTGACCTCTTCCCTGAACCTCACACTACACTCTTCCTCCTTCAGCTTCCACCATCTTATTCTTCTTTCAGTCCTCACTCTCCTCCTCTTCTTCTTCGCCACCAAAACCATCCTACAGACCACCATCCGATGCTGTCTAGCTACACTGTCCCCCGCCAACACCTTACAGTCTCCAATCTCCTTCAGGTTGCATCTCCTGCATAGAACATAGTCCACCTGTGTGCACCTTCCTCCACTCTTATAGGTCACCCTATGATCCTCCTTCTTCTTAAAATATGTATACACCACTGCCATTTCCATCCTTTTAGCAAAATCCACCACCATCTGCCCTTCCACATTCCTCTCCTTAAGGCCATACCTACCCATCACCTCCTCATCACCTCTGTTCCCTTCACCTACATGCCCATTAAAGTCTGCCCAAATCACCAATCGTTCTTTCCTAGGTACACCATCTACCACTTCATCTAATTCACTCCAGAATCTTTCCTTCTCCTCCATCTCACAGCCAACTTGTGGAGCATAGGCACTGATGACATTTATCATCATCCCTTCAACTTCCAGCTTCACGTTCCTCACCCTATCAGAAACTCTCTGCACCTCCTCTCCACTTTTACTGTACTCTTTCTTCAGAATGACCCCTACACCATTTTTCTTTCCATCCACACCATGATAGAACAATTTAATCCCACCTCCAAATGTTCCTTGCCTTACTCCCTTTCCACTTGGTCTCCTGAACACACAACATAGCTACCTTTCTCCTCTCCAACATATCAGCTATCTCTTTCCCTTTACCAGTCATAGTGCCAACATTTAAAGTACCAACCCGAACCTCCACTCTCCTCCACTTCTCCTTTTCCTGCTGTCTCTTTAGACGTCTTCCTCCTCTCCTTTTTCTCCTTCGGCCAACAGTAGCCCAATTTCTACTGGTACCCTGTTGGCTAACGATACCTGTGGCGGTCGTTGTTAACCCGGGCCTCGACCAATCCGGTATGAAATTCTTATTTGTGATCCGCATATTTGATTTGGCACATGTTTTATGCTGGAGGCCCTTCCTAACGCAACCCTCCCCATTTATCCGGGCTTGGGACCAGCACTAAGAGTGCACTGGCTTGTGCCTCCCTAATGGCTGGGTTTGAAGCATCTGATGATCATGTTAGAAAATAAATTCAGTTATATTCCTAATTGTATTTGTATTAATTAACATGATTGGATGATGAATTTAATAATAAGATACTAAACTGAGCCTTATACGTGTATAGAGTTCAGTCATGGATTGAATGAGAAATAAATGAAGTGAGAAAGAGACCACTGAGATTTGTAACAAGTACTTTAAAAGATTTTATGTTTTAAAATAATAATAACAATAATATAGTAAAAATAAAGCAATAGTTGAACATGATAGAAAAGTACAGTTACTGAATTGGTCTAAATGGTAAGGCTAAATGATGTTAACTATATACAGTAACAGACAAAAGAACTTTACTTTGATTAGGATGGATGTGCATGGCATTGAAGAAGCTCTAAAAGAAGAGCTGGAGAAGGTGAGCATGAATCTGTCTGACATGGGCTCTGAAAGTGACACAGACATTGAGGAAGATTTTACTGCATCTGATGAAAAGGTGTGTGTGTGTGTGTGTGTGTGTGTGTGTGTGTGTGTGTGTGTGTGTGTGTGTGTGTGTGTGTTACCTTTTGCATGCAGCTTAATATGAAACTACATAATGTTCTGTAAAGGAACTGACTACTGCATGAATTTGAGTTGTCTGTGTGTTTTTCTTCTTTTTTTTTTTTTACATTCTTCTCAAACTACAGCTAAACAATGACATCCCTGCCTCAGTGTTCACCTACTTCCAAGTTTCAAGTAGCAGACTAAATGCTTTTGAGCAGCTCATCCTTGAAGATGTTGAAGATCTTGGTGAGTTCTGGTTTTATCATGGAAATAAAAACAGTTGTTTGCCTGTTGTCACAGTTTAATTCAAATGTATTGTATATGCAGAGAGCATGTGTAATGAGATGTTCAGCACGAGGCAGCATGCTGATCTTCCGAAGGAACTAGGATCCGATTTCGATGAGGATCCATTACAGTTGAAGGAAAGAGTAAGCCAGAGTTTATTGCTTTGTTGTAGCTTAGTGGCCATAGAAGTGCATGGGATTGTAAAAGCACTCATTTCTGGGGGAGGGACGGGTAGCTGAATTGTGCTCTTGATGTGTTTTCCTTGGTGTGATTTCAAATGAAAGAAATTCAATAAATGTGTGTGTATATATATATATATGTCTATGTTTTTTTGTTTTTTTTGCAGATAATGTCTGAGCTTGAAGAGGAAGTAGGCCTTCCATGTGAATCTCATGACTCGACTGGAGATGATGGTTGGTTTGCATAATTGAGAAAAAAAAATGTGTGATAGAGAGAGAGACTAGTACATTTTTATTATTTTATTACATCACTTAATTTTTTGGCTAATCCTAAGATTAGTGTGGCAAGAAAAAATACAATGTGGATATTATGAGCCAAATGCAGTTTACTGAATTTGGGAAGGACAAGATTCAAAATATTATGAAAAATCAAAATCCTGAATATCAGAGCACATTATACAGCAATTATATAGAATCTATATAGTCTCGTCAGACATAACTATCTGATCTTGTAGCTGAATGAGCACAAATCAACCACTTCCACCCTCCAACATTTAGTGGAAGGCCTTCTTAGAAGATGAGAGGTTATTAAAGCAGCAAAAGTGAACCAACTTTTAGAATGTTTAGAAACCATGTATGGGATTAAGGGTCAGGTGCAAACAAGATGTTGGCTCTATTGTGTTCATAAACCAAACATTCATTCATTTATCTTCAGTAAGTTATTGATCCTATTCAGGGTCATGGTGGATGTGGAGCATATTCAGATTCACCATGTCACAAGAAGAGACAGATAGAATATGCTTTATGGTCATTGCACATGCAAATTTTGATTAGTAGCAATTTAACCCCTCTTAAAAATACAGTGCAACAAAGTGTTTTAGTGCAGTTGATAGACAAGACTATTATGTTATTTAGATATCTTGCAGAATGTAAGGATTAGGTAATGAAAGGTAGTGCTTATATAGTAACCCGGAAATTATGAGGTGGCCACAATATCCATTGAGCCACTGTGCCAGCCTGTAAAGCCAACATTAAACCAAATTGATATCGATAGTCTAAAGACTGCACTTGCTTACCTCAAGTCTCATCCATTATTCAATAAATTCAATCGGAAACTTTAGATTTGAACCTAAATTTGGATCCCCTAAAGACAAGAACAACGCTTTTATTAAATAATTAGTATTGCTTAGCTCTATAGCATGCATTAACTTTACTGGTTTAATTAATTAGCTGATAAACCTCTGATTATTAAGTTAAAAGTGGGTGTGTTATAGGAGGTTAATTAAAGTCTGTGTGTACAGTGATTGTGACTGTGTTTTGCTATTCTAGTTTAAACAACCTCTGCTGGTTCAGAATGGTGTAAAAAAAAAAACCCGAATAAATATAATATAATAATATATTATATAATAAAATATTATATATAATTATAAATATCATATATATATATATATATATATATATATATATATATATATATATATATATATATATATATATATATATAAACTAATAAATATATATATGAAAATGTATGAAAAATATGAGAAAAAGGTTGCTAAAAAATTTATCAGCCAATATTTTATATTCTACAATACATACAGGTCTCGAATTTTGGCTTTCACTTGTTATTTTGACAGAACCCATTTAAATGAATGTGTAGGATTCTAAAGCTTGTGGATGTATTTGTTGATATCAGATATTGAATATGACACATACAAGGATACTGAAAGACAACTAATGCTTGAATGGAGACAGCTGGATGAGAACCTGAGGAAAGAGGAGGAGCAGAGACTGGCTGAGCTTGAGGCAGAGAAGGAGCAGTGTCTGAAGTCAGCCAGAGAAGAAGAAGAAAGGAAGAAGCGCAGAACTGAGCAGTTTAGGGAGGAGCTGAAGAGGAACGAAATAACGAACCAGGTACATTTGTTTGTGTAAGAACTGCATGAAATCGCTGTAGACTTTTGGTAGAAGAATGAAAACTCAATCCCTTTTCATATTCATTTGCAGTTTGAATATTTGCAACCTGAAGGAGATGGTGAAATAAACCAAAGCTTTCAACTTGAAATAGTAAAACAGCAGGTGAGAGTGAACGCTGTTTAAAACACCTGCCCATGTATGTATATCAAAAGGATTTATTTATAGTTATGTTCAATGCGGAAGAACATTCACACTTGCCTTTATTATACCTATCTACAGTGGAACCCGGTTATCTCGCCCTCGGTTACCTCAACAACCCTATTAAGTCGACGTTTTTGAAGTGAAACCGCCAAATTCTCGCTTTTTCTAAGCATTTTGTATCGGTTATGTCGACGAACCCTAATATCTCGAGCACAAGGGTGGAAAAATTTGCCATTTAACGTCGGTTATCTCGGTGCAGCCGCAGAAGAACTCGCGAAAGTGGCGGAAAAATCAAGTCTTACAGCTGCTACAGGTGTTGTATTGTATACTGGTGAATCTCTGCTGTTAGTTAGTGCACATATGCCTTTTGTTGTTAAATGTTATGCGATGAACGGGAGGCGAAAGCCGCGCTTGGCGGCGCGGAACGTGTGATGACCAGCAAAAGCATAGAATGAACACCGGCAGGATCGGGGGGGTTTGGGGGGGAATCCGCGGTGTGCTTTGGGAAGAAAAGAGCAGCCGTTGAGAGAGTGCCGGTGGGAAGACACGTACCGGGATATGCATGCGCGATAACAACGACCGCCGTGAACCAACATATACCAACAATAACGGACGGTGAGAGTGTGGAAGTTTAAACGAGCACCATATGTGCGCGATTGAAGCGGAGCTTCAGAGAAAGTGGCCGAGATAGCACCTGACACACTGAAGGGGGCCGAAGGGGGCGTGGCAGGTGGATTTCTGACAGATAAACATGTACTGTATGTATTTTTATAGCATGCCTTCATCAAACAAATCGCGGTGACGCTGTTGTGTAAAAAACCCCTTCAAAATCACGTGCATGCACATTCTCATTTATTAACGCACATCATGTACATAAAGAAATTTCAAGCACGTTAATATATTGCCGCCATTTTGATTTTCGTTTATCTCGATCATCGGTTACCTCGATACTTTTTGGCGACCCCCAGGACATCGACATAACCGGGCTCCACTGTACCTACTAACGCTTTTATGATATCTATGTTAGACTTTTTCTCTTTTTTTATGCCTATAAATGTGGGATTATATAATTCTCTAATAAATGAGAACATTGGCAAATAATTGTGGTGCAAGAGGAATAAAGAACGAAAGCATGCATTTCACCCTATTGTTTCTCATGTTGGTATAACAGCAAACTAATTTTATGCTGCTATTCCCTATATGAAATGCCAGAACAATTGTATATCTTTTCAAAACACTTGAATTTTGAATGTATAGACAAACTGCTTGAATATATTTTCAAAATATGCTTGCATGTAATTGTGTCTCAGGAGCTGATCCAGAAATTAGAAGAACAGATAGCGGAGGAGAGACGAGTTTTTAAGGAAGTACAGCAGGAAGAGGCGAGGAGATCTGAGGCACGGTGCATTGCAGCCGCAACAAAGTTACAGGCAGCTTTCAGAGGGACACTGGTGCGTCGCTGGAGCAAACAAGCACTTAGCAGGAAGAGAAAAGAAGAGAGGATAAGAGAGGAAGAGAGGAAAGAAAGGGAACAGAGGCAGGAAAGGGAGGAACGGATGAAGATGGAGTGGGAGAAGGAGAGAAGGAAGGTGGAGCTGGAGGAACAGCTTCACAGAGAAAAGGCAGAGAGGAGAAGAGCCGAGTATGAGAGAGCAAAAGAGCAGGAGCGCCATCGCCTGGAGAGGGAGCGCAAGCTGGAGGAGCAGAAAAGAAAAAAAGAAAAGGAAGATGCTAAGAGGAGAGAGTATGAAAGGAAAAGAAAGGAGGAGGGGAAGCAGAAAAGGATGGAAGAGAGGACTGTAGTAGAGGAAAGGAGAAAAGTGCATGGGGAGGAGGAGGAAATTAAAAAAGAGGAAAAAAGAGAAGGAATTACAAATGGAATAAAAAGAAAAGAGGGGGCAGAATCACCAGATGGGATAGAAGAGTGCAGACTGGATGAAGAAAGGAGAAAAGTAAAGGAAATTGTGGAACAGAAAAATGAAAAAGAAAAAAGAATTGGGAATGAAATAAAAAAGAAAGATGAGGTGGAATTCCTGGAAAGGATAGAAAATAAGAGAGTGGAGGAAGTACCAAGAAAAGCACAGGAGGATGAGGAGAAGACAAGAAAAGCAGAAGAAAAAGAAAGGACTGAAGGTGAAAGCAAAAGAAAGGATAATGAAAATCAGAAAATGATGGAAATGAAAACAGTGCACGAGGAGAGAAAAAGAAAAGATGTAGAAGAAGCAAAGAGGGTTGAGAATGAACGGAAGAGACGAGAGGAAGATGAGCAGAAAAAGATGGAAATCAGGAGAGTGGAGGAGGAAAAGAAGAAGTTACAGGTAGAGAAGGAAGAGTTGGAGAGAAAAGTAGTGGAAGAAACAAAGAGAACAGAGGATGAAAGAACAAGAATAGAGGAAGAAAACCAGAAACGAATGAAAGGGAGGAGAATGGAGGAGGAAAATAAAATAAAAGAAGAGGAAGAAAAGGGGGAAAAAAAAGAGGAAGAGGAAAAACATGAAAAGTTCAATGAAAAACAATTTGTAGAGGAGATCGTTTTAAAGCAAAAGGAACAAGTTAAAAAGAATAAAACTGAAAAAGAACAAATAACAAAACTTAAGGAACAGTACATCAAAGGAAAGGACATGATTATGTTGAGAAATGATGAACGAAATATGGAGGAACGAAAGCTAAATAAGCACAATCTAAATGGACTTGTTGATCAGACAGAAAATCCCGAGACTGACAAGGAGAGCAGGAATACTACAAAATGGGGGAATGCCGAGAAATTTGGTGATAATGAATCCCAGATATGTTTTTCTCAGTCACTCAGTATGTCCAAAAGTGACTTAGCCAAACCTCTGTGCTCCAGAAATGAGCAGGACGAGCAGCTCAGCTGCCAACTTGTATCAACCCTGTCCACCCTGTGTCCTGATGACAGCAGTGTAGCATTGAGTCCAATTGGAGAGGAAAGTTTAATAGATAACAGAGAGTTGCAGTGTGCTCTGGATGACTCGAGCTCTAAATGTCTTCCTGAATGCACTGAGCAAAAGCGATTAGCCTGGATGATGAACTGCACTCCTTGGTCCAAGCTCTCCATGCAGAACAAGAGGAAGGTGCTCAGTGCTGCACCCAAGAGGAGGGTTCATAGGAAAGCTTCAGGACACAACCTGCTACCGTTACCTGTGGACACTATTCTCAGGTTCGGTCCCTGGAGCTCTCTTAAACAGGTAGCACAACTTCTTAGTCATTCATTCATTCATTCATTCATTCATTCATTCATTCATTCATAGTAAGAACAATCCAATCCTAATCCTATCCACTGTATCTGTAGTCTATTCATAATGTAGATTGACGCAGTCACAGTCACAATCCCAAGGTTCATTATTTTCCAATAATAGCAATACCCTATGTATTTATACTTTTTATTCCCTAGCATCCAAAAACCCTATTATTTAAGAATAATACAGTTTATAAAGCATTTTAGTTTGTTGCACATCCATAAAACAAGTCAGTTACTGTTTTCACTAATATTATTGCCACCCTATATTTTCCCTCACCAGTCTTTGTCATGTTTTTGAGACATTGGCCCTCTGCTAGGAATACTTTGCCCTATTAAAATACTAAAAAGTTAAAAGCACTGAAACTAGAGACTTCTTCCTCTTTACAGATGAGAGATGCACAGTTTTGTATTAGTTTATTTGTTTATAAAGTGCATTTAATTGCTGTTCAAATCTATATGTAAGTTATAAAATTGATAAAAATTGTAATGTGTATGATTGAGAGTCACATTGAAATAACCAGTGACTTGCACCTGAACTAATGTAATTGTTGTGGAAATGTAATCAACACCTTCTGACCTATCAGAATTAAGCATTAAACAGCATCAAATCAGGCAGTCAGGATATGCAAACTACTGCATGGTGGTATATTTAAAAAGGTATTCTCTTATATTTCATATGTGGCAGATGTCCTTAAGGACCCTGCACAGGGGCCAAGTGTGTCAGATTGGTGTGACTGGGAATTGGACTCATGACCTTCTGAGCCAAAGTCCAATACCTTAACTACTAAGCTACAGTACCACCTCCTCTACCATCTTATATAAAGTGCTTAATAAAGAGACAGGCATAAACATATATAATAATATTGTAATGAAATCCTAAACAGTGTTACTCCTATCAACACCATACCAGGTAACTTCAGTAACTCTGGAGGATTTGTCCAGCTGCAGTCTCTCCACACTGTCTGAGTGTAGCATGTTACAGAGTCTGACACTTAGACGATGCAAACTTCAAACCCTGGATGGACTTAACCAGTGCACAAAACTTCGGCATATTGACTTACAGGTATGCACTAGTGCTCTTGAATGGCTGTCGTGGTCGTATAGGAATCGTGTCTTTAAAAGCTTTCTGTTCTTTCTCAAGGAAAACAATATCACATATGTTGACTGCGGGGGTCTGGGAAGACTTGAGGTTTTGCTTTTGGGAAGGAACCACCTTATGAGCATCCATGGTCTGGACGATGCTGTAAACCTGACTGTGCTTCAGCTTTCCCATAATGTCATCTCCCGCATCAGTAAGTGATTTACTTAAGGCTGAACATGTTTGAAATCATTGGCAACACCTCCTGTCGGACGTTCAGAGATTTAGACTGAAGTAGACTTCAGTGTAGATATCTAAAAACCTTTCATTTAATCCTCTTACTCTTGTCACTGCTCAAAAATAGGTTTTCTTTAACAAAAAAAATAAAATAAAATATTTTTTATCTTGATTTTGCATATTGACAGTAACAACCATATAGATATTGACTTTATTATATTTTTAATGTGCTATTTTGACCGAAATTGGCAGGGAATCTGGTGGAAATTGATGTCATAGGGTGCACTGAACTCATTTCAACCCAGGAGAAAAAGGAACACAAAGTTCAGAACCATTCATCATGGTTTAAATATCGCCCATATACAAGCTGATGGTGGTGCTCGAGTGTTACCTGAAATTTGCCACAATGCTTTTTAGACCCTTCTTAAACAGTCATAGCCAGAAGAAGTAAAGAAAACAAATGAATAATAAAAAGGTATAATAACTACGCTACCTTTTTATGTCCTGAAACCTGTTTGTGTTCCACTAGATGGCAGCATTGTCTTATTACGTAGCTTTCTCTGTAGCGATTTGTGACCTTCTCTTCAGTAGTCATGCATAAATCCTTCATAAGCCAAAGGTTAAATGCTCTTAAATCCTACTTACTTTCAGCTCTCATGATCTGAAATCAGATTTCAGTGTGGCTGATGTTAGATTTCTACTTGCTCTCTCCTATATGAATGCTGTTGTTTCTGTTAGGTGGTTTGGGATCTCTGAAAAAGCTTCACCGCCTGACAGTTGACCATAACCAGTTGATCAGCACGAAAGGACTCAGTGAAGCTTTTACGCTTTTGCATGTGGATTGCTCGTATAACCACCTCAGTCATGTGGAAGGCCTGGAGAACTGCGCTCTGCTCAACATGCTGGATCTGAGAGGGAACAACCTGACCGAGGTGAATAAAATGATACACAAGCACAACATGTGAAATAAGGAGGTGGTGAGATAATTCCTTTAGATGCCTTCTTAGATTTATTTTCTCCAACTTCTGTCCCCTCTTACTTTTGTCCCCCAAAATATAAACAACATAGGCAGTTTAAACACAGCAACACTGACAAGATAAAATTCTTGGGAACCGATGGTCTACTGGCTGAGTTGCTGATCAGAAGTTTATGTGTTCAAATCCCACTAAGGCAAAGTTGCCTTGATCGGGCCCTTGTGTCTTTAATCGTCATATGCTTATTTAAATCCTGTCTAAGTTTTAAGGGTCTTCGGATAAAAGCATCAGGCCGATGAGCAAATGTATTGAAAATGTAAACAGTTACTCTATAAACACTATGACCAATACACAAATATGTTAACAAATGTGGCCTTTCTTTGTCATGTGATTTTGATACCTCGCCATCCGCAGCACACTTGCATTAAAAATTGGCTGCTGTAGTGACTATTTAGTTTGATTCCGCAATATTTCGGCTCCAATGCATGCAAAACAGATGCAAACAATCTGAAAGAAGGCCAAATAGATTCAAAGAAGGAAAATGGAAAAAAGACAGTTACAACTTTGTATCCCTTTAATTTTATACTGTACATGATTACAAATATTACGGTCATATTGTGTCCAGACTGTATGGCAGGCTAAACAATGATCTGTTGTTAATGCCTCATTCTGGTGTCTCATAAGCATGGATGGTTGGCCTTGTTCATCGTGCGCTTTAAAAAACCAAACTGTTTCCCGCACATTTTGGTGACGTACACGAGATTTAAACTCTCTTCAGGGCTATGTCAAAAATTGCAGATTGTATTCCTTAAATGATAATGACACACAATCGTATAGGAATATATTGCAAATCTCATTAAGGAGGAGAAAACAAGTTCAGTCTACTGAGTAATATTTAGTGACATCTCATTATTCTGAATTGCCTTTTAACTGATGTAATTTTTGTTTCACTGTGCTTTTTTGTGTCACGGCTAATTAAAATGAGGCGAACAGCCACATGAAGGAGCTCTGTTTAGAGTTTTAAGCTTTCCAGAATTAAATAGATGTATATATACACATACACAATGTCCTTTTAATCACCAGAGTAGGATCCGAGAAAAGACAGAGCCCTACTGACGACGACTATTGTTTACATCATCGTCGCATTAAAAACGGCTCATCCATTCACCTCCTGTTAGCGTCTGCCGTCACTTTAATTCAATTTCCACTGCCAGTCTGGCTCAGAGCTCAGAAATGTGGTCTTGTGGTTTCATATTTAGGGTGAGGCTTGTGTTTCTCAGCTCATGGGACATTTAATGCTTGACATGATCAGGATGGTATTTTGGCAGTTTGGTTTTATACTTATTTTTTTTGTCTTTGGCATAGCTGCCTATGCTTAAGAACCATGTCCTGTTGAGGGAGCTATATCTGGATGATAACAGCATCTGCTCTCTGCATGGCCTGGATAGCTGCTGGCTGCCTCTGCTGTGGTGTCTGTCTGTGTCTCAGAACAGGTGGGTGCGCTCTACCTGTACCATGCTGTCTAGCTTATGTGATTATTTCTGTTTTTTTTTACTGTCTCATTTTTTTTATCTTCTTTTCAGTTTTATCACACTGATTGTGTTCAAATTCTTTTTCAGTATCACCCAGCTACCACTGCTAGTGGACTTGCTTTCATTGAAGACACTTAATGTTAGTCAAAACTGCCTCTCAGGTAGGAAAAGGACTAAACAAATAAGGTTCTATGTTTAAACCACAGCACAATTCTCACATCACAATGCTTATAAGATGTTATAAATAGTTTATAAGCACTGGTTTATATTAATGCACATGTTCTATTATTATTATTTCAATTGAAAAAGCTAAGCTACGAATGTGTATAATACTAATAAATAAAATAAAAAAAGATTATTGTTTAAACATACAAATTATATTGATTAATGATATAGTTTTCTGAAAGAAGACATTCTTTTAGCATGGTTTGCTACAAAGTTACATTTTGTACCAATGACCTCCTTCATGGGGAACTTTTTTCTTAATTTCTTCAAAGAAAAAAGAAAAGGAGCCTGGTGAGGGAATGATTGCTTATAGCTGTTATTACATCATATAAGCTTGTTTAGTAGATGGTCTGCAGCATTGAGTGTAACAATATGTGGGGAAAATGATATGTTGTTCTTTAGTTAATACAAAATTGTAATCATTGGCAAATGATTGTGGTATAAGAGGAATAAAACACATCGGGACATGCTGTTATTGAGAAACAGTCCTTTATTTTTTTATTGATTACATGGAATTATTAGGAATTTAAAGTTCGGAAAATAGTGCATATTATGGGCTTATTCACACTACATTTGATTTATTTTCCCAAGTTAATAATAATAACACAATTTTATATCATATATTGGATTGGTGTAAAGAAGTGATTTATTAAATGAAATCTATCCTAATAATTATGAAACTCTACAATCAGAAAGCAGTTCAGTTTAATTTCTAAATAAACTGATAATAGTTGCGAAGCTTCACATGTCTATGATTAGATTAGTATCTGCAATAAGATTATGCATCATTATTTCTTCTGTGAAAGAGAATATAAACACCTCTACCTCTCTTCTAGAGCTGAGGAACGTTTGTATGAGTCTTCAGGGATGCACTCATCTTCAGGAGCTCAGCATTACTGATAATCCCGTACAGCAAGAAAATGACTGGAGGTGAGGTTAATACTGCAGGTTATTGACTAACTGAAGGATTGTTTTTTTTTTATGTTAGCAATCGCTTGCACACATATATTCGACATTATTATGTCAAAGATGCGAACAATCCGAGTGCCCTAGTACTTTAATAAAATAGAAGGGCAACCCGACCTCCTGTTGTAACGGAAAAGTTTTTTTTTTAATTGCCAGACACAGCTATGTGTACGTTCCAGCAAAAGACACTAACATTTAAAGCGTGTCCCAGAGTGTAACATGAATGGAGATACACTGATGGATCAGGCAAACTCGGGAGAATAAACATTTCACTTTAACATGGAGTTTCCGGGCCGGGACACCAGGCTAGCTAGTGTATCAGCGTGTCAGTTATTGGATTACCTGGTGACATCTATCTGCACGTGGACTTAAGTGCTTTTAATTCTTTAAAATATTTACTCAGCAGAAGAATATTTGCGAAGCACATGCCTTACAGCCCTACGCTGGCTGTTTTGTTTTACATGCACTTAAACAGAATGATGTGAATGATAAAAATGTAAAATAATTATGGATAAAGTGGGAGTTTTGAAGATGACAACAAGTAAATTGATGTGATTTTACATATTTTAAAACAGTTTTAAATGTGCAGTAGTATTAACCTGTATTAGTGTTAAGTAGGTCAAATAAATGTACAAGTATATGTGAGTTAAAAATATCTCATTACTATGTATTGCCCATGCAATTAGATAAAGGGTCTATACAAACTGCGATATATAAACTACAAAATTCAATAATAATGTAGTTTGTAGTTTATATATCGCAGTTTGTATAGACCCCTTATCCAATTGCATGGGCAATACATAGTAATGAGATATTTTTTATAATCTCCTTTTAAACATGTATCTGTTGTACTCCATTTATTAATGAGATCATCATGACAGAGATACGGATGTCAATCAAAATCCTCTCTATGTGTCTCGCGTATGCATTGTGCAGACAGGGAATTCGTTCAGGTTGTGTTCATTATTGGGATGAACTTTATCTAACCCTCAATGACAGCAGTGGTATTACGCTCTCTGTTTTCACTGCTGTCCTCAGGTTTTTTAATCTGCAGCCAATGATAACAGCAGCAAAATTAAAAGCACTGAAGAATATCACAAGCAGGAGCAGAGAGAAAGAAGAGGGATTTTTCTTCCATAAATCTTTCTGCTGTATGAGCCTGTGTTTGCAGGGAAGTTTTCACTAAGTGATATATGGATTTAGTCGTGATCTTAAGCACACTGTTTTGCACGGCGGGCCTGTTGAATCTTCGATCCATCCGTTCTGACAGCCATATGAGCCACACATTGGGCCTTATTTTGGTACTATATGATATGTTCAGTGACAAACTTCCATTACAGGGTATACAGTCAACTTCATTATTACAGAATGTATATTTCAGCCTGTATTGTTAATATTTTATCTACTTTACTTAAAGCATACTAAGACCAAGTCCTACAGAGTTTTCTGTTATTCTGAACATGATGTAAATAATATGGCGTTTCAAGCTTACTTAGTATATATCAATTTCTTTTTCTTATACACATGCACATCCACGCAAATGTTGCCACAGCCCAAAGCACTCGAGTCTGATGTCGTACGATTTTGGGAAAGAAAAGGAAAATGGACTCTTTGTGATTGGCAGCTTTGAGACTGGACAGAGGCCAACAGAGCCCTTTTCACTTCTAATTCAAAAGTGTCATCACCGTTTCTCTCCGTGAGGAGCCAACTTTGACTAAAGCTCTTTGCTCTGCACGCAGACGGCCTGCGGACTCTCCTGTGTTTGAAATGTCAAACTCATTAAACATTTCATCTCCATTTCTTAACTGATTTCATGTGTTCAATGTAAATATTCTGCAGTTGAGTTGGGGGGAAAAGAATGAGAGGGAGAAAAAAAAAGGGGTGGGGGAGAGATACGAAAATATAGTTTCCTTGATATAGAATTTCCCTGGGTACAGTTGATACAGTATTAATCCTCTTGATGTAGTGTACATAAAGTTTATTTTCATTCTTGGCATCAGCTTTAAAAAAAAGGGAAAATCTCTCTCTTCATTTTCAATGTTAAATCATGAAGATAATTTATTTGTCTCTCGATTCGGCAAATGATTTCAATTTTATTTATGTGCAGAGACAAAATTCAGTGACATGTCAGTCATCTCTTACATGCCCATTTCATTTTTACAGTGTTGTCTATTTAATCAGGTGAATGAACTTAGTTTATTTGATTTATTTATTAATTAATTTCTTTGTTCTTAAAATATTTTATGCAGGTCTTCTGTTCTGGCAGTAAATCCAAACTTGATAAAGCTGAACGGAGAGCAAAACGGTGCCTCAGGAAAACTTTCTGCATACTCAACACAGCTGTGGAGCTTCCAGGCCCTTTGCCAGTCGCACCAAGATCAGATTGACTTAGTACTACAGAGACACAGCATGAAGATCAGGTAGGGGATTTGCTCAGAGCACAGGCGATTCCCATGAATTGGTAGGAAAAATGTGTGTATTTGTTATAAGCCCATTTTTATGCATCAGACATCACCCTGCCCCAACCAAGCTTTATCAAGCTTGGCATGAAAGTATTTCAAATACATGGTGAATAGCAGGAAATGCAGCTAATCAGAGGAGACAGGAAATATAAATAGAGAGCATACACAAATCAAACTCACATTTAGGTATATGTTCTTGCAAAACAGGTGAGGCATTAATTAGAGTTTTGATTGAGGGGATGCTGGTGAATGATAGACCTGGTACTGTTACACATCTGTGAACTGGAAAACGTATGATAGACACTAATTGAAGGTTTTAAATTTGGTTGAAATGAATAGTAAAGAGAATCTGTGTATCTCTGAGTGTATATTTATTGTCTTGTATATGAGCTTGTCTGTCAGAATAATGCTTTTGACAAGCTGAAAAATAAAATACACAGAATTATAATAAAACATAAAAAGAACACGTACAAATACGCACATGTTAGTGATTGTACGTGACCATTTAGTTGATGTACAGGTACTTCAATTAGCTAGCTAGACAGCCTGTGGGGTGAAGATTCGTTGGATTTGGCGATATGCAGGTCGCTGTATTTAGCGCTGTGTATTTTATTGATGCGTTCAATAAAATTGTTTTCATTTCCATAATGTTTCTGCAGTATTGAGCAAATGGAATTACATTATCAGAGCTATAAAAACCGCATACTGCATTGAATCATTGGAAATCCTTAGGCACATTATTGTGCTGAGTGTTGTTAAAATGTAGGCATATTACTGTGCTGAATTCGCTGATTATTGAGTTGTTCCTGTGAGAATAATCAGCACAGTGGACAAGATGAAGCACAAATGATATATTTTGCAATGGCTTTTTTATGTATCACAAAACGCAAAAAAAAAAAAAATATATATATATATATATATATATATATATATATATTTTAGTGACTATTAATAATGAATAAGTGCATTTCTGGTTCTGGTTACAGAAGACTGATGCTGACAAAATGCTTGTCACTTCTTTATTAGCAGGCGAATTAATTTTAAAAGACGTCTTTAAGGTGGAGTGGTAAAGAACGACACTTTGCAAGGATTTAATAAAACATGTAAGCGTTAAAAAAAACGTAGTAGACACCTTGAGGGAAAATTGAGCAATGTATAGAAGTAGTAAGGGATAAATTATAAAAAAAAAAATATGGCTTATAAATAAATGTACTGAACATTTGAGGTAGTAAGCATGTCTGAAGTAGTAAGTAGACAGTTTTCTGTTCATCACTGTGAATGCAGCATATACAGATTGTGCGAGAGATGTGTGCAGCTGTTTATTATTTAGAGGCAAATTGTTGTTGAGGGAATGATTAAGCCCAGTGTGTTTGTGTTTATGCCAAAGCTAATGAAACATGCTCATAATGTAGTGTATGTACACACATTGTCTCTCTTGCATAACGTATACTTTTTACTATACTATACCTCCTCAGGCTGACTGCCTTAGACCACCTTCAGACAGCACAGTGGCCATTGGTCAGCATTTGTATATGAACATATTTGAGACAGGTCTGGCTGATCCTGTGTGATAATAAGACTCTTTGTATTCTTTAATTTTATTAATAAAAACAGTTTGGATCGAACTTTTGCACCTAAATAGCTGTGAAAACTTGTGATATCTAGCCGAATCCTTTTTGCATTCTTCATATTGCACAAAGCCTCTTTTCGGCTTGTACATGGACCACCACAGCCAATTAACATCTGACCTGACCTAGAGTCAATCCCCAGCTCACCCGGGGGAAGGTGAAGAGTCCACCGCCTAGCTGTTTGGCGTTGGAGCACTGGGTTGCCGAACGGGCACGAAGTGAAGAGAGGAAACGCTGTCTAACAGAACACACATGCACACTGGATCACTTTAGTCTCTTTTGTACCTTTGATTTGCACATAGACAGCTTTAATTTTTCAGAATTGGCTGCAAGTTTGTTCTGATCATAGCCTTTGCTTACAGAAAGCTGTTTCAGCAATCGGTACACAATGTGAACGTCTCTCTAAAAAAGTTAGTCTATTCATTTGCCGTGACATATTTTCTACTACTTACAGCAGTGTTTTGATTATAGTAGGTCCGTACCAGATGTTGAACTGAGCGGACAGTAAATTGTTTAATGACTGAATCAAATTAGTCACTATTTATTTATTTAACAAAGAACTCAGTAAGTGTTCTAGCAGCACTTGTGTTTCTGTTCATTTTACTATACTGGGAATTTTACTACAAAGAGTGAATGTGTGTGCAGGCGAATGACTACGGGCATATTTGTGTGTATGTGCATGTGTGTGTGTGTGTGTGTGTGTGTGTGTGTGTGTGTGTGTGTGTGTGTGTGTGTGTGTGTGTGTGTGTTCAGATGCCCCTGTGCCTTGTCTGAGGATTGAAATAGCAGGGGTTCTGTATGGCCTGGGAGGATTCAGGGAGCGAAGAGGGCAGGATTAGAAAGGGGAGAAGCAGCCGTTGCTAATAGAATAATTAGCGTGAGAGTGAGATGCCTTTGTACACATTTAATCCACATCATGAAAAGTTTCATTATATGACAGTGAGACTTCCAGCAACAGCTGCCTTAAAGTATGCAGTTCAATGACTTCTGTCTCTCTTTTGATTTTTTTCTATTCATTAAATTAAAACACATGCAAAGCTAGAAAGCAAGGTTTAAATCTCAAATGCGTAAAACGGTCAGTTTATTTATATGATGATATAATGATATTTGTAGTTAGTTTGAATAAAGAAAATATTATTATATTCTGCATTGTGAACCTGAAAGGATTTTCAGCATAATCTTGATTTCTTGCTGACTATAAATGGTTTCAGTTTAAATACAAAAACAACAGCAACACAGGTCTTGGGGTTGGGCTTAGAAATTTCAGCATAATAGAAATAATATTTTTAAAAATATATTGATGCAACAAAAGTTTATACTATTTATTTATTTATTTATTTATTTATTTATTTATTTATATTTATTCATTGCTTCAAATAGTTTCATATAAATCAGAAGTGGTTTTGGTCCAATCAAGCATATATATATATATTTATTTCATCATTTATAAAAAAAATAATAATAATTTTAAGATGTTTTTTCTGGAAGAAAACTTAAAACTTATAGTCCACCTCCTTTCCATATCATTCTTAATTGTGTGATCATGTTTGATGTTAATCTTTTTTTTAATGAATACTTTTTATGCTTACTTTATTAGTTGTTTTTGTACACAGTCCGTTATTATTGATCCCGCTCTTTTCAAAAACAAAGTTTTCATCTAGTGCAATGTTTGTGTTTGTGTTGTACAGCTCAGCTACATCTCCACTGCATGCTCAGCTCCTGGTTGGTAATCATGCTGCTGAGCTGTTTCAGCTGGCTGAAGAGCAACGCTATGCTCATGAATATGGTGACAGCGGTGTTGCTGAGACTGACATACATGAACCTGTGGCCTCCAGCCACCTGCAGAAATTATCTGACTGGGATTTAACATACAGGAAAAGTGACAAGGTCAAAACCCAGCAACCAGCAGAGCACACGACTCTGAACCAGCAAACACCACATATGCCGGATTTTACCCACAAAAACCAGCCACCATCTGGTGACCATAATGCTGATTGTGCAGGTAGCTGCATGGGTCCTGCCCAGAAATGCAGGGGGACACTGTCAAGTGAAGACGGATCCAGCAGAAATGGTTTCCAGGCATCCAGGATGAACCTTAAAACGTATGAGTGATAAAAGTTTTCTCTGTATTCTTGCTTACTGTGCATTTATCTAAATTAATATACATGTTTTTTTATTTTTATTTATGTGCATTTTTTATGGTTTAGACAGGAATATTGCAGTTTAATCTCGGTTCTCCTTATCTGTAGACTATACGAGCATTTGCCACAGAAAGTATTCGTAAATCAAGCTCTTAATCTTCTTTAAAGATTGTGCTGTAATGTAGCTGTTTGTGTTTGTGTGGGTGGGGTTTTTTTCTTTTTTTTTTTTCTTCTTCATTGTTAAATATGTTGAATGCTGGGATAAATATCTATAAGAATAGCTTCAGCAAGACATTTGCTCACATAGGCCCCATTCTAAGATCGTTATTGTTGGATATCAATTCCATTTTTGTGTCCTATAGTTCATATAGTCCTATAATTTAGCAACTGCAATTAGACATTCTTTATAAGTTTTGAGTAAACAGTCTTTCCTTCTTTCTTTTCAAAATGGTATGTTGTGATCACACGTCTACTTCCTCTGTAGTATAGTTTAAAAACACTGCTGTATTCCTTTAGCAGAAGTGTTTCATGAGTTCCCATCTGTCATTTCTAAATCACTCTCACATGACCTCGAAGCTTCAGCCTGTCCTTATCTATCAGTTGACTGTTGATAAATTCATTTGATTCGTGACTTAAGAGATATAGATCTAGTCATTTGTAATCTTTCAGCCTTATATCATCCTTAATGACTTTCTTTGCTATTATTCAGACTGGCAGTTATGGTGATCCAGCGCCACTGGCGTGAGCACAGACAAAGAAGACGCATGGTTTATTTAGAGCCACCTGCAAAAGCTCATGCAAGATCGAGTCCTAAAAGAGAAGTGAAATCCTGCAAAACCAGGCCTGAATGCCTCAATAAAGATGACGCTGCCACTGTCATTCAGGTACGTCTTTCTTGGTGCTGTGGTTAACAAGTGTCTAAATCAGCACTGTAGTACACTTTTAAAAGGTATTTTTGTAGTGCCTCATTTTCTGTATATATAATCAAGAAAGCTGGAATTCAATTAAATCATCTTCATTACCCTATTACTGCCAAAGGCTTGTTTTGAATAGCACGACAGCACTTTTGGAAGCAGGCTGTTCTTTACTCGCATAACTTCTGAGACGGATTTTCCCCGCGCTTCCCATAGTTGATGAGTCCCCAAGGGTTTGACATAAAAAAAGATGAATCAGATTCCAGTGCTTTGGTGAAGTACGAGCACTTGGATTGTGATCTGCACGGGTCTGAAGCCTTCCTTCCCCCAGTCCGTTGGGAATATCAAGATTTAAGGGTGTCCCAGTGTTCCATTTGTCTTATACTGCTTAAGTCACTGAAAGTTCAAACAGCAGACCGCAGGACAATTAAACAGAGATTAACATGTTTTATCTTCCTAATGGGATAACACACAATATTTACGTTTGCGTGTGATTCATAGACCTGCGTTTTTTTGCCCCCACAGGCAGTATGGAGGGGCTACGTGCTGCGGAAGAGGCTGACTCGTGCTCTTATGCTTGCCCAGATTGCAGAGGGAGATGAGCCCTTCGAGGAGGTCGACATGGATGAATTCATTTTTGATGAGGTAGGGTCAGACTCACGGTGTGGTAGTCATAGCTGTGAAATCACTACACAGATGGACGGCTTGTCCTGTGACACTGACGGCACCCCTCGCTAGTAGCCGTAGCATGGAGGTGGGGAGTTGTCACTCGGAATTAGCGTTAGACAAAGGAAAGTCATAATAATCAATGAGCAAGGAAGACAGGAGGCAATGCTGAGCCGTATGCGCCCAGTGTACTATCACTCTATGGCTCATATCCACAGCCTTATTGTCTTTATTGCGCAAAACTCAAATCCATGTCATGCATTCATAACAGAGAAGTAGAACAGATGTGTATGATGTAACAGATCAAAAGTTTGTGGACCAATTCTGTTGCCATAAAGTTAAAAGCGCATTATTGTAAAGAATGGCTTTGTATGTTGTAGCGTTAAAATTTTTCTTCCCTGGACTTGTTCCAGCTTAAAAATGCACCTGACCTCAAACTCACCAAAAACCTTTGAACTGATCTGGGATGCAGACTACACTTCAGGCTTCCTTACCCAATATCAATGGTGAACCTCACTTTAAGTGTTGTAAAATAATGAATGCAAGTTTTCACAAACAATGCTCCAAAATCTATTGGAAAGCCTTTCCAGAAAAGTGTTTAATTAGTATATATGGTTGATGGTCTGATCGTCAGATGTTTTGCTATATAGTGTATATGTGTTCACTACAGCTCTGTTGAATGCTCAACAGATTTATCTAGGCATGTGTAAAAGAATAAGATGCATGTGTCAAAAAAAATAACTTAACTATGTGCTGACTATTAAGAAACCTTTTATATTAATTATTAAACACTTAAAACTGTACATGTTAATGGATTAAAAATCTTGATATAGTAAAGTTTTTTTCAGAGATTTCTGGAAGTCTCTAGAATCAAACCTGTAAACCTGTAAGGTTCACTTATTGATATAACATGACCATTTTTGGTCTTCAAATGATAAAGTGTAAAAGATTTTTTCTAAATTATTATTGTTTTTATAATTTTTGATATTAAAGTTCCTGTCCTGAGGCATAGAGACGGCATAGAGATCCACAATAACGTAACTATAACTGGCTAAAAAGTAGTTCTTGTGAAATGCTGATTTGAAAAATAATAATTTTTGAGGTGATAAAAAAAAGGTCACAGTTTGGCCTAATAGTAACGGTATTGTGGTGTTTTGTGGAAGTGTTTTTGTCCTCACAAAGACAAATGATTTAGAGTCATCATTTGTCATCTATACCATTAAAGACTTTAATGTTTCATTTAGATAACGCATCAGTGTAAGTTTCGCTGTTAGGATAATATGATTTTTTTTGCTTTGATTCAATAAACCATATAACAGGATGCATTTTTGTAATCAGTACAATTCCCCAAACCATGCTGCTGCATGCTCTGAGATATAAGCTAATGTTTCAGTCCTCATATGTTGGACATGTGTTGTTAACAGGAAGCCATGGAAAGGGACTTGATTACTCTGCATCCCAACATGTCGCCATCCTCAGTGCTGCCGTGTTCAGAACAGCTGCCGCTGCCAAAGGTAACATGCTAAAAAGCCCTCCCACTGTCTGTGGGCTGGCCCAATCTGGGAACCTCTGGGTGATTAATCATCAAATTTATTACCTCTAAAAACACCATTACCCTCTACGCAGCTTTAAACTTCCTTTGAATCAGCAGATGTCGTTTTTCAACCGCGCCGTCTGCATCACAGTAGCTCAGCTATGAAGCAGTGCAGCTGCTAGAAAAGGAGCATCTTAATGCCTACTATATAAAGTTAAAGCTCAGTTTAAAAAAAAGATGAAGCTTAAAAAATGTGGTGCACGGAGAAGGAATTCAACTGGCTGTTTAAGCAGCAGATGTTAACATCAGGATGATTTTATCTTTCTTCACTATATGATTTGTGAAATTTCATATGTAGTTGCTGGGACCGTTAAGAATAAAACTCAGTGCCTAATGTAACATCATTCATTCTGAGGAAAAAGATGTTGCATGATGATAGGACTTGATTTATTTTTTTTAACCAAATGATTTGAGAGTAAGGCTTGAACAAAGGGCCGTATATTAATGCTATTATGGAAAAGCGTTCCTTGTCCGTAAAGCAGGATATTATAGTGTCTGATTGTAAAGGTCACATTAATGATATGCACATTGGGTTGTTTTTAGCCTGTCCTACCTCTGGCTGGGGTTCATAAGAGTGCATCTGTGCAGTCATGGAATCCTAAACAGGCCTGGATTAGCGATGAGGAAGCACGAGTGTCGGCGCAGAATCGATCTCCTGATATAAGCACCAGGTAAACACCTGTGTAAAAAAGTGTCACCCTGTTATGTCATTTGTGTGGTTTTTGCCAGTCTGAGAAGTTATAATAAATATATTTCAGTGTCATTTAATGGCTGAGAACAACATTTATAATATTAATTATAAGACAAGCCTGAATAAATGAAGGAAATAAATGGATGAGTGCAAATATTCCTGCATAATGCAATTAAGCACTAAACATCTTATAAAGAATTAACCAGCCACAGTGGTTTATACAGTATAAAAGTGATGACTGATCACCTTTACCTTATGATAAAACATTTTTATTCTAAAGGAAGTGGTCACATCCAGTATTAACTCACCCACATTAACAGTGCTTGAGAGCTTGTAGAACGATTTGATGAAGATCAAAATGATGAAATTCATTTATTTTTAATGCTATACTTATGAGTGAGATTTTAGACTGATGTGTGAGACAGTGCAGTGCAGACCAATGAGGGAACAACTTATAAAATAATGGTGTTCCTTCCACAAGTACAGACCTGAGAATCAAAATCACCACATTGCAAAGCCATTCTTATCCTTTTATTGTTTATTTTTCACTCTTTGTACTATGATACAGGATTTACGTGGCAGATTTCATAATAGTGACCAGTGTATAGGCAAATTGTTGATTAAATTTGTGCTTTTGTTTATGCCAGTTTGCAGTCTCCAGCATCCACACTAGGAAATCGTTCTTTATTGGAAAGATCTGAGAAAATTCTAGAAGAATGGTATCAGCAAAAACCTTTTTTATTATTTGGTTTTCAAGATCATAGTGAGGACTTTTATAAGGTCTGGTATGTTCCTTTTCTTTAAGGGGCTTTACCAGTGACTCCACTGCCCTTCTTATGCTAAAAAGGGCTCAGAGGATGAAGAACAGAAAGAAGCAGCATCATAGAAAATTACTGGGTAAGCATAATAGCAGAATTTATATTGATTCTGTTATTACATTTTTTTTTGTTCATTTAACTGAATCATTCTGTTTATCATTTAATAATACAGGCTTTTACGGAGTAAAGAAAAACATCTAGTGTAAAAGAATTACCAGCATGTATTCATCGTTATAACACCGGTTTTCACAGCAGTTCTTTCTTTATTTCTGCAGTTATCCCCATGCTACTATTTTCATGGGAACTTTGAAGCATTTCACTCTGGTTGAGAAACATTACTAAAATTGCATGTGCTGATGTTTTGCATGGTGAACATGTGGACTATAAATGAACAGTTTAATGAAGAAAAAAAAACTTCTCAAAGCAATGCCTGTCTGTCTCTAATAAATTTCTTGTCTTTGTCTCTGGTTGGTATTATGCTAGCACGGAGGCTTTTCTTTTGCAGAGCAATAGATTGTACAGTAACAGCAAGCAACTGTCCTTCTTTCTGTCAGGATCAATTTGCGTGAATTTCTGAGCACTTGCCGGAATTTACTGTTCTGTACTGTGTTGTGTCCTTGGCTATTATTACAAGGAACTATAGACGAGTCGCTTGTCCTGAGGTTACTTCACGGTAAACATGAGAAGGGCCTTAAAGACCTGAGCAGGAGAAGAGCCCTAAAGACAGTAGTTTTGATCTCTGCCAAATTCCCTAAGGCCTGGCCTGGAGCTGGATTTGTTCAGGGTCAGAAGAGCGTGACTCTTAATGCCACAAATCCAATCATGGCCCCATGAAATGAAGGCCTGTATGGAGCTCAGAAAGCCTCTGCTCCTGTTGAAGCTGTGCGCTGTGCTAATTCAAAGTGATGGTGTGGTTTGGGTCAGTGTCTGAGCATGAGCTCATGATAACTCTGTTTTTGTCTGTGTTCTGGTGTCACAGACGCAGCGGTAGATTTAGCTCTGTTGAGGAACCACAACACTATGGAGATAGAAATTCAAAGATTCAGACTTAAATTTAGAGAGGAAATTAAAAGTAGAATTGAGACATCACAGCTCAGCTGACATCACCATTGCAAAAACAAAAAAGCAGTCTGGGTATAGGGAGTTCTTAATAGTAACATACAGTAAAGTGGATAATGTTAACATTTTTGGGGAACGTGGTCTGAGTTAGACCTCTGTGGTTCACTGGGAAACCTGGGCAGAGCTTACCTTGATCAAATTGAAGGCACATGACATGGCGGTTAATCGCCAGCCATTAAGTTGTTTGGGATGATAGAGAATAAACAAGATGATTGTATTTCAAGAGGACTTGGTTGCAGAACCGAAGTGTGAAATCGAGTTAAGTGCAGAGGAGGTAGAGCACTGAGGGGTTCCAGATTCCTCAAAGTGAGCGAGAGAGAGAAAGAGTGCTGTCTGTAGTTCAGTGTCACTAGTAAAATCAGAGTGAGAGAGAGAGAGAGAGAGAGAGAGAGAGAGAGAGAGAGAGAGAGAGAGAGAGAGAGAGAATGAAGCCTTTTAGCAGGAGGGGGCTGTTAGGCAGTGGGGAGGGGGGTGGCTGTCATTTACATGGGATAGGAGAAGAAATAAGCACTATGGAGCAGAGATAAAGGTCTTCTTGCTTATGTTTTCTCTTTTTAATGGCAAGGAGCATAATAAGTAAAAGGATAATTTCTTGATGCAAAAATGTATCTATTTTTGTACTCTCTTGCTCCTCTTCTTCTCTTTCTGCCCCTTTTTGTGTTTTGTTGTTGCGATTCCTCCAGAAGTCCCCTGGTGTATGTAAACTGATCCCCATTTTCAAGTGGGTTACTTCATGTCCAGCACATCCACAAAAGAGAGCCTGGATAAAATAAACACGACTGAGTCGGATATCTCGGAAAGAATCTGTCACGGCTTTGGGGGCTAATCACCTCCAGAAGTGGGCTCAGAGCAGGGGGCTGAAATGCAAGCCGGGGGAGAGCAGGGGAGCAGCGCACGGCCCGAGGCGCGAGGACATCCCTGGGGGTGCGGCGTCAGTGCCGCACGCAGGTCAGAGTCGACCATGCACCCCGAAGCACATCATCTAGCGAAGGAGCGCTTAAGCTGTCAACCGCCTCGAAGACTTTTCCTCCTTCAGAGGAAAGTAAATATGAGTCCTGGAACAGATCAGAGTTTAGGCCCTGAAGTTATACACATTATTATTCAAATGGAGCACATATCTGAAAAATAGGAAATAGTTGTTGGCAATAGTGCAAAAATCTAATCATTATATATATATAAAACCCCAAAAAATTATTTTTAGAATATGCTTTTAAAATGAATCACATGTTAGTAACATCTTAAATAAATATGATCCATGAGTTATATGAAAGGAACATACAGTATACAGCTGTAGCCAATACATTCCTCTCCCACTGCTGCTTTTACTCATCCCTGGGGTTGGATTTAAACAGCCAGTAAAATGCTGTTGTTCTGTGAGCGTGTGTTCAGGGAATGCACATAAATCCTGTGCCCAATATTCTGACCTCGCGAGTCTTTATCTGCTCAATTTCACACTTCTTGTGTGGAAAACGAGTTTCCCGAAATGATTCAGTCCAGGGACTGTACTAATTATAGAATTAAGGCAGGTCTATTGAGATAAGTTATAGCCAATCAGCACAGTAATGCATCAGTGTCGCACTACGTGTAAGCTAAATGGATTCATTTGACTATGTAAGGTAATGTGTTCCGCTTATCCCAGGGGAAGTTGTAGGCTTTGTTTTGTTTGTTTTTTTGTTTGTTTAAACGTTTTGCAAACCTTCCCTCGGCTGCAGACATCTTGGCCTTGTAGCCCGTGTTTCCGTTCCGCAGGTAACATGATTAGTGAGATAGTCATGCTGTTGTGGATAAGTATGATAGATATTCAGAGAGATCATGTTCAGTGCAGAGCAACTCACATAGTCCGGTGATTATATTATTTTTTGTGTTTAATATTATTTTTTTGTATTGTATTGCATGGTTTTTAATCGGGGGAATATTCTTTCTCAAGAATACAATAACAATACTGTGTTGTTAAAACATTGTTCGTTTGTCAGTTCGGTCACCAGTTCTTATTTTTTGGTCGTCACTTAAGAAGGTTTATTCGTTGACACTTTCTTTAGATAAGACAATTTTATCATCTTCCCCAGAAACACTCATCGGTGTGCAATCGTTGACCTGGACACATGGAGCTCTATTAGTTTAGTTTTATTTGGCTTCGATCTCATAATGACTGTTATAGATCTGCATTGTAGCCAATGTTTCGTACACCCTTTGAACAGCATGCAATGTTGTGTGTGTGTGTGTGTGTGTGTGTGCGTGCGTTGACCGCTGGTTGACCGCCTATGGTCTGCTCTCTGGAGGTGAAGGCTTGACCTAGGGCAAATGAAAGTAGGAGACAGAACCTCACGATAAAAGACCTGACCTCTTCCTTTGAGTCTGCCAAGAGAACTCCCAAACACTCGAAGCCCCATGGGGTTAACACACGCACACGCACACACACACGTGCGCACACACACACGCACACACACACACACACACACAAAATGACACACTTGCACTCTTATATATGCACACAGACATGTAGAGTATTACATCCTTTCAACACAAGAGGCCATTTAATGTTTGGTGTGTGTGTGTGTGTGTGTGTGTGTGTGTGTGTGTGTGTGCTTGCACACCCATGGCTTCATTGTGGTCAGCTAGATCTGCCATCTCCAAAACTGAATTCCACTTGAATGAGCTATTCCCACCAAAAGATGCCACAAAATGTAGTCATCAAGCAAGTGAGCATATTCTCTGTATTATAATGTAGATCAATAATCAATAATGTAAACTTTTTTTTTTCCAATATATTAACAGTTTGATTTTTTTTCTTCTTCAAAGCAGTGATGTTTAGTAATTATTTCCTTCACTGGGAAAATGTCTTGCAAAAAAAGCATAGTAATTAGAACCATGATTTCAGTACATTTATTTCCCTTTTAAGTCTGTAAACTATGTTTGACCTCGTGTTTGTGTTCCGGGGCGGACAGGGTGGCCTCAGGTACGTTGCCCACTCTCTTTTACATCTCAGTGTGGAGAGGCTGAAGGAGCGATTCTCGGATATGGTGACATGTCTGCTTCGTTGCTGCCTCACTCAGCTCCATATTACCTAATGTGTTTAAGAGCGCAGCTTAATAGGCGTGACTCCTGGGGCCTCTGACGTCCCGAGGCTGTGATGGTCAGGGGCCATGCTGGGACCAGAGGGAGTCTTATTTCTACTTAGCCCAACCAGGGTCTTACGTTCAAGCTAAATTCTTCATAAATGCTGTTTTAGGGTGCAGTTGCCAGTGTTTGCCAGCATACACAGTAATTCAGGGTTATATATTATTATACATATTCATTAGAGGTTATTGTAAAATGTGTCTTTGGTTATTTAGTAAGTTTCCTCACTTCTTGATTATGCATTAGAAGGTGATAAACTATTTAGATATAATGATTTATCTTAATATGTTGTCAATAATTTACAGCTAAGATCACGTCATCTCACTGAGTTTTCTTTCTATATATGACAGAGTATGTTTGGTTTTTTATGGACAGGGCAATTTTCTTATAAACCAGTCTTGCTCATTTGTCGATAATTTACATTTAAGTTTTTCATTTTAGGATTAATTATGATTTTTAAATCACTGTTTTTCAAATGGTTTTCTATTAATTCTTTTCCATTTTATTCTATGTCCCTATTTGAAATATATGTTGATCAGCTATATTTAGTTTACAGCAAAAATGTTAAATAATTAAAATAAATATTTTAAAGCACATGGTTTATTAAAAAATTTATAAAGCAATTTTTTTTCAGGAAATAAGTATTTTAACTTTCACTCAAAATTTTTTTTTTAACTTGGCTTTTTATGGAATATTTAAGTCTACGCATATACAATTGAATCTTATATACATGAACAGAAGTATTTTATTGAATTCCATAACCATTCCAATAGCAAAATATATATTTTTTCATATTTTGTATATTTTTTATGGAAATGTGAAAAAGCAGTTCGATTTACATGCAATATTATTACAACTAATTACCAATTATATTTCTTGCTAAATTCACTGTTTCTTGCATTGACAGTCTCGTTAGGATGCGTTTCATCATCGGGACTTGCCTTCATGATCTGTTTAAACTCTATGAAGGAGCTATTAATTTATAACTCTAATAAATATCTGACTAGTCTAAATGTTTCCTCTTTGGACAATTTGTGACTTTTCAGCACCATTAAGTGCTACCTTTTTCCTCCATTTGAACTTTATGCGAGAAGTTAATCACTTGACATTTTTAGTGGATTTCCAATTAACCCATGACGACTGTACCCCATAAACCCCTGCCGCTCTTTACATCTTGGCAAAACCATGAGAAGGATCTAAATGTGTCTCATTAGTTCCAGCACTTGGCTGTCAGAAGTTGTTATCGATTTACACTCCTCCCCGGCTACGCCGCTTTCCACTGAGAGTTTGTGTTTTTTTGCTTTGAGTTACAGCTTTCTGGTGGCGTGCTCCGACACTGACTGTAAATCATGTGCTTGCTTCCTCTGTGGATGTTCAGGATAAAGTAATATCACAATTCAGAAGGTTTAAAAAGAGACCACAAAACCTAGTGAAAGCAAACCTCTTTATTTGCCTCAGTGAGCTACCGCTGGAGCGTTATAGGAGTTGCTCTTCAAAGCATTTCCAAAACAAATGGCCTCCTAAGTTTATGTGTAAACAGGCCAGGCTTGATAAACTCTACATTGTTAACTGTCTGTCAAACATTTAGATTTTTTTCCCCCAAGGGTTTGAATAGACCTTTATTTTCCAGTCTCACTCGTATTTACTCAATCTATGATACATGTGCCGGGAATATTGTATCATTTTTCTTTTTTCCCAATGCCTTTTCCCATGCCATGAAAAAACCTCAGAGCTGTTCATGACAAAAACAAATGATTTTTATTGGGAACTGACTTTGATGTTTGATGTCAATTGTAGCTTGCGGAGGAGATGTGAGTGTTCAGGAGGCACTGAGAAGAGAGCCAGAGCCAGAGCCAGAGCTGACCCAGACACAAACTCAGACACGCCATAGAACTAACCAGTGGCTCCAAACACAAGCCATGCCGAGCCAGAGAAGCTCTGCCTCCTATGTGAGGTGAGTGTGTCATGCATGATGAGAACTTTCTGATCTACAACTGATGGAATAATCAGATTACACTTTACACAGGACAGCATGATTCTATATTTAAGAAATCAAATTTGCTTGGGGGTAATTTTTTTGTATAAGCAACATAATTGGTTGAAGTACTAGTCTGGTAACTTTACCTGTACGTTTCTAGTGATCATTTCCTCCCGGTGATTGACCCTGAAATTCTGAATGGTGGAAGGGTTCAGCTTGTGGTAAGGAACTTTATTTGACATGAGAAAAGTCACAGTGCTTCAGGGATGATCAAACTCTATATGTAGTGATTCATACAAATATTCACTGATTTTATGATCCTTTTGTTTTTGTGGTAATATTTCTTTGCTGGTGTGTGTGTGTGTGTGTGTGTGTGTGTGTTGTGTGTGTGTGTGTGTGTGTGTGTGTGTGTGTGTGTGTGTGTGTGTGTGTGTGTGTGCTGAATTTTTAGGCTTCTGTAGGGTACAGAGAAGCTCTAGATTCAGACATGAGACATTGGATTGACGGCACTGGATTCACTTCACCTCAGAATCACCAGGCTCATACTCGGACACACTCGGCTGGACATGCGAGTGGGTAGCAAAATTCTAGGAATTACATGATAAATATTTAAAATAATTGACATTGAGCTTTGAGATCAGATGTTTCATAAATTCTTTCTAAAACAGTGTTGTAAAATCAAATAACATCAAGGAAAAATGTTATTATATCTGTCTGTCTAACTATCCATCCATCCATCCATCCATCCATCCATTCATCCATCCTCCATCCATCCTCTATCCATCCATTCATCCACTGGCGTCTAACAAAATTATCAGTGACATTGGGTCACTGAATCATATAAGTTAGATATATGCTAGGTGCAATTATATCTACTTAAGTTATTATAGTTTATGATTCAGTAGGAAAAAGAAAAATTATTCCACTACAGGTTTCACATGCTCATAACAAATTTTAGAATAAAATCTAAGTACACAAATAAACCCCCGAGAAATCAGTTGAGAGCGTCATCAAGTGATATTAATTACAAATGTTATATTCACTTCAATACATTTTTATTTGAATAGCATATTAACGATAGACATCTTCACAAATCTATAGATAGAAATTAATACATAATAAAATATTTTATTCATAAATGTATCCCTATAAGAATTGGACTATATTATTTTAAGTTTATTTCTAATGAGTAAGGCAGAGGACAAGGAACAGTGACAAGGAAAAACATGGCCAGACAAGGAGATGTCAAAGTCAATCTGGTGATGGTCAGGGCTTTATTTCTACAAGAAATGTCAGTCTCTCAGCAGGAAGCAGGTCTCAATTGTCCCTGAATCTCTGGGTGACATCTCTGTAATTGGTTTGTCTTCTAATTGCCAAAGATGTCACTGTAGGACATAAACAGCACTTATTTAACACCATGAGCCACTGAGCTGAAAGCACAGCACTGTTGCGTCTAATGAAGCCAAATTAGATTCTGATGATTTGGAAATGAAATCCACGAGGATGTGCACTAATACACATGACACTTGTTTTTTTCCTTTTACATAGGTACATTGGAATGTTGGAGAAAAAAACCCCAGTTTGAAACAGAGCCCTTTATTTAGAATGGGCAACACTGCTTATTTAAAAAAAAAAAAACATTACACACTAGAATTAAAGTTGCGTATGAGAATGCGACAGAAACTACTTACTTTAACACAAATTATTATTTATTGGCCTTTTCACTTAGTACTTTTCTTGCATTAATAGATAACTACTGGGTACATGAAAGTTCACAATGTGATTTGTGTTTAATTTTCTCCACAATAATTATTTTTGCATTCTTTGAAATTGGTTTTATGTTCCCTCACAAAATTTTCCCTGCAGTCCCTACTTTAATCCACACCCAACAGCAATGTGCTTTACCATGATAGATGCACTTCTTAAATTTCACTTTGAAGCGGGAGTAAAATATGGAGATTTATTGTCATTGTTAATTACAAATTGGTCATGTACTTAATAAGCGAGAGAGTTTGAGGTTCTGTAATTTACAACTGGATGCATTGTAATTGTTAAAAATGGTTTTATGTGCGAGAAAAAAAGGTTTGTTTAATAAAATAAAAAAAGGTGTATACTATCGTGAGAAAATGCAAAACGGATTGTGCGAGAATGCAAAATGATTGCAATGGAATGCAAATGTATTTTTACAAATATAAAATCATCTCATGCTGACCTCTTAAAGGTAATTAAATTTTATGGAACCTAATTAATTTTGGTTTAAAAAAAAAAAATCATTCTTCAAAATTTTTTTTTAAATAGTATTCTTTTTCTCCAAAATGTAAAGTCTTTATTTCTACAAGAAATAACTTGGAAAATATAGACTGCCAGTCTCCTTTTTGTCTATATATAAATATATGCATATATAGGATGGGAAGACTGATTGAGCCACCTTTCCAACATGTTTTATTTTAACTGTGGCCCACCTACCTAGTTGAATAGCCCCTTTTCTATAACATTCATGCCACACGTTACCCGCCACACATCTAGTCAAGTTACAAATATTTTCTTTACTCCACTAGAGGAAATATCCCGAGGTGTGTATTTAATGTCTCGATTATGTCCTTTACCAAACCTAATGCAAGTAAAATGACTGCATACATAGCAGTTAGGCATGTGAAGCTGGACAACATGTCTTTTTTTAACCAATGTTTTTTAAAAGACATGTTTTAAAAAAACATGTATTCTTTCTCATAGTCTAAAACTTGCTATATATTTAAAAATGATTGGAAAAAATTCTCAGCATTATTTGCTCATTAATGCTCAATTGGTGATATTTAGTGTGCCACTAATCATCCTTCTCCATGCTCCTCTTCGAGTAGGTAGAAATGTGTTTTATGTTTTGCAGTACCTACATTGTGTGTCCTTATGCTGAGCTACCTGCAGTATGAACGTGTCCCCACTCCATCCTCATTGGGATTGTACACGTGGAACACATCATCCACAGAAAAGAGCTTGCTTTGTTCCCAATGTTTAAAAGATCTGCATTAAATACACACTCAGAAATGAGAGCAGCTCTGACATGTTCTAAAGCCAGCAGCCCAGGGGCCTGATGCTTAGCCTGCAGAGAGCTGTGGAGCTGCACTATGACATAGTGGGCATGGAGGTCTTGGCAAGACTGTGGCAAGAGTGCATTAACGCATTAGTGCCTTTGGAGCAAAAGCCTTTGATTTATGTTTTCGCCATGCAGCGCAGATGTGTAGGAACACCGTTTCTGGTTCCAGTTGGCGGTTTTGTGTCACAAATCTGATTCTGTTTTTTTTTTTTTGCAGAAAGAGAAGTGCCGTCCCCTCAAAGAGTCACCTTGGCTCCATATCGAAAGGAGAGAATCTCGTTCCGAGACAATCCATTGCAGCTGAGTGGAGGCTGGGGAGGAGGCAGGAAGAGGTCTAAAGCAAACAAGTTAGAATAAACTCACTGAGAGAAGTAGACAATTATTTTTCCAATGCCTTGTACATTTATTTGTCCATGTGGGTGTATGCATGTTTGGAGAATGAGGGATGTGTGTTTTTTAGCTTACGCTCATACCCTTTAAACCCTAATAAGCCCCAATAAGCCTTATGATGCACATTCGATCTCCTCTGAAATTCCCTGCAGCTTCTGTTTCACTCGAATTCAGCGTCTTCCGCTGTAAATTAATTAAAGGCAATGGATGAGGTATAACCCAAATATCTGCAGGCAGTCCTCTGTGTGTTATTCTTAAATATCAGTGACCATGGCAAACCGTGCAATGTGTGGAACCCATTTTTTGAATGACATGCTTAATATGCAAACAACAACAGGCAGTAGGAAGAAGCTCATTATTTTTCTAAACTAGTAATGCTTTATTGCATTATTTACATTTTGCTGATTATATTTTTGTATTCGTTTTCTAATGTTTTGCATTTAATTATCCAATGCTGGGACAACTCCCTAAAGTGCATTTATTTATGATGAGAACCAATTTTGCACAAATGTCTAATCCAAGTCATTAAAGAAAATAAATCACTCTGGAGTCTTTTATTTATTTATTTATTTATTTATTTATTTATTTATTTATTTATTATTAAAGATGACAAATATTATCAAGTCATATGCATTATCATAGGGATCGGTCTCGCATTTAGTGTTTTTGAAAACTTCACAATGTAAATTTAGTCATAATTTAGCAAGCGCCTAAAGCTCAAGCAGGCGACTGTCTGGACTGCAGCCCATACCTGATAAGATAATCTGTGTAAAAACAAACAGCCTGTAGTAGATATATAGGGCACCGTATTAGTTCACAGCATGTAGGATATTTATGTTCTTTCCTCCACTTTCATGTGCTTTACTGATGTTTAGGCTTTTTGGTTAAATAGAGTTTTGGCTATGTGTAAGATTCCTGCACACACTGAAACGCCTGGCCAACTCTTACACTTCCACCTTCTGTACATGGGAAGATTTGTGTACACTTCTTCATACACTTTAACACTTAAAATGAAGACAAGTTATAGCTAAGTACTTCTGTTGTTCTGTGCTCATATGGACATTTATTGGTAAATATATCCAGTGGAGACTAATTGCTTTTGATAGGCGAACTCTTTCTTCATGTCCTAAAAATGAAACACGTTGGAAATTCATTTGGGTTCACTAAAGTGAGATTGGTATCTCTGTATGTCTCTGAAAGTTCATGACAGCACAGTCTTTGAGGTGAACAGTATACATTTCCATTTGCCCTCATGAAAAAAACCCTTTATATGAGATTGGCAGTCTAGGCTAACCCCTGTCACTGGAGAATGATTCACATTACTCGTTGTCCAAGGCCAGAGCCGAGAGCCAAAACCAAGAGATCTAATCCTTACAATTACTGCAGATAGCACAGGGTATGCAGGTTTAAGGAAGATGCTTAAAAGAAATGAAATCCACTAGCTTTGTTTTCTTTTCTAATGGCTTACATTCATATTTTATTACCCAGAAACACATTAAAGGAGAAATAAAAATGTAAGGGGTAAAGGTTTTTTTTTCTAACATTGATATTGTGTGTTGAAAAGACATATTGGGGGCTTTGTAGGAACTCAACACACGTCTCAATGCATGTGTTCATGGTTGGCCTTGTATATGCAGCTGCTCTTTATAGTTTATTATTGTTTTAATTAGGCCTCCTTAAGCGACTGAAAGAGTGTGTATGCAAAGCCGAGTGGCACACTTACCCAGATCCCCAGCTTATCCAGCATTAGCGTACAAACCCCTGTTACCCTGTTCTAAATTTCATTGTATCAGCAGAAAATAATAGCTAGACTCACTCAGCTCTGCAAATGGGAGATTTATTTTTAATGTATATATTTATCATAATAGTAATAACAGCAATAATTATTATTGGATTTTCACAAGAATGTTTTTTTTTTTTTTTTTTTTGCAAATGCATTAGCAGACTATGAAGACTTGACTAGAATAGAGTTTTTATAGTTCATCAATATCTCACTACAAGTTAGTGCCAATTTTTTATATATGGCAAATACATGTATTACATGTATTTGCATAATACAATGTTATATAAATATTATAGACTGATTCATTATGTGTCGTTTTTTTTCCAATTCTGAATTTTAAAAAGTGCACTAGATATTTTCCAAATAATAATAATAATAATAATAATAATAATAATAATAATAATAATAATAATAATAATATGTCACCTTGTCATGAGCTTGAGAGAATTAAAAGTTAAGCATCTTTACTGTCATGAAATTTTGGTGAAATATGAAATGAATCTGTCGGGTAACTTTTTCAGTCAACAATCTGGCTGGCCAGAAAAAATGTAAACGCACCTCCACGAACTTCTCGCATTTTCTCCTCTGCATGAGTTCTAAGGCCACATCAGAAAGCTCCCTGCTACTTAAGAGCGAGTTATTTATTTTGCTTTGCAGTGGAGTGGCACCCTGTAAGCCTCGGCTTTGTTCACTGGATATGACTGGAGTGGCAGGTGGTACGATTTACCGCTAAATGAGAAAGAGCTTCTCGACGTGTGATCTCTTTTATAAAAATCTGCTTATAAGGAATATGCGCTCTCAGATATCTGAGTTACCCGGTCACATCCCAGCGTTCAGGTGCTGGGCACCGCGGGCCTCTTTGACCCTGTGTTCACACTGACTTTACATGCCACATTCAACATATAAAAACCGAATGATCACTTTTATACATGTTCTATTGCTGAATATTTTTTTCGGGGAAAAAAACTAAACAAAACATTAAATAACTCAGAAATTGTCTGAAATCTCTACGTGTGAGCAAAAGCCATTTCTTCAATGTGGCATTAATACAAATAATTAGTAAAAAGCGCTCTACATGGATAAAAATGATAAAAAAAAATGTTAACTGATAAATAATAGAGTGCAGCTTATATTGTTTTCATGATAAACCTGAAATATCAAGACATAGAAGGTGGAAGATATGCAGACAAATTATAATAAGAAAATAACTTTGTGCAGCCCAAAATCTCAGGAAACATACAGAGCAATAAAAATATTTAGAAATTAGTTCACGTATATAATAATAATAATAATAATAATAATAATAATAATAATAATAATAATAATAATAGTAATTTATAGGCCTACTTTGCAATAAACGAAATATATTTACGAAAAAATATTTTAAAGTGTATTATCAAATTATTATTATTATTATTATTATTATTATTATTATTATTATTATTTAACATCAAAACACATGCATTGATATATGCATTATTTATAGTGTGGTTTGATGTTTATTATTATTATTATTATTATTATTAATAATAATAATAATAATAATAATAATAATAATAATAATGTATAGGCCTACTTTGTAATAGTATTATAAATTCAAAATATTATTATTAATACAAATTATTTTTTTCTATAGAATCTGATTCAGTTTGCAGATTATTTCTCTCTTGATATCCAGCAATGTTATTCTTGTCCACTGCCTATATATTGAATTGAATGCACTTTTCCTCAGCAGCTCAGACAGCCAGTAAACACTCCAGTTGTCTAAACACACCATGAGCAGGGAAGGTCTAATTGTAACTGCTTCAGAGTTTCCTAAGCCTCTGCGCTTGCATGTGGGTCATGGGTGGAGTTTCAAGTTCTCCATATTCAAGTGCTTGGGAG
Source organism: Silurus lanzhouensis (assembly GCA_039877035.1). Classification (NCBI taxonomy): domain Eukaryota; kingdom Metazoa; phylum Chordata; class Actinopteri; order Siluriformes; family Siluridae; genus Silurus; species Silurus lanzhouensis. Next base: position 9,015,773 of record JBCEWE010002369.1, on the reverse strand, counting down.
CTCCGTGTGCTCGGCCATATAAAGAGACTCTGAGGCTCTCGGTCACTTTACAGCAAGACAAATTAACGGTCTGAGGAAACCCCTGGCTCCACTCGTGTTTACTATCCGTGTAACTTCTCCAGTGCACTCGTTCAGAGCTGAAAGCCAGTGGACCATGATGGACTACATGACGGACAAGTTCCCGCTGAAGTGTGAAGCGGGGAAAGGGACAGACTTTTACTTGGAGCCGCTCATGGAGCCTTTAGAGAGCATGCAGTACTACAGCAAGAGCTCCAGTAAGAGCGGGCAGCTTTACACGCTGCAGAACCCTGAGCACCACAGCATCCTGGATAGATCTTCTCCCTGTGACAACCAAACCTGTGAGTTAGCACGTTCTTACCCTAGCATTTCGTCACACCACAAATATGATGCATTATTACATTATTAGTTAGGACCTATGCGAAACCTTTATGGGCAGCTGATGGTACACGATAATATTTCTAATAAATTTTTGATAGAGAATAAAAATATGCATGGTCTACATTTTGAAAACAATCCCCTGCCAAGAAAACTTGCCAAGATACTTCTTCAAATAATATTAGTTTCAATCCCAAAAGTGTTGGGGACGTTAATGATCTAAGACAGTTATTAATAATATAAAGTACATAACTGGACTACTGAGAAAAAAAAACAAAAAACTAAACTAAACTAAAAAGTTTTCTATAAGCTTAATTTTTCTTTAGATTGAAATAGAGATAAAAATCTTAATTTGTTAGGCTTGTTTGGCTGCACGTGGCAAAAAGTCTTTACTTATAACATCTTTTGATTAATAGCTTATTAAGATTGATCTTGTGTGTGTGTGTGTGTGTGTGTGTGTGTGTGTGTCCATTGTGCTCTTACACAATTTTGTTTAACCCTTGAAAAGATTGATCTCAATCTATTATATTTTATTACAAATACTGTAAGTAATTTATTTACTTATTAGTTTAAAAAAATGTTTATTAAAATATTTTTTTAATAATAGTATTATACATTTTAATAGTATACCACAGTATACCATAATAATAGTATACCACAGTATACCATAATAAACTAAATATCGGCCAAAAAACACACATACAGAATAAAAAAAAAGGAATTACGAATGTTAATTATCATGAAATTCAACATCTTTTCTCCCAAATAACAAATAATAACCTGAATAAATGTCAAAATTTAAATGTATTTCTGTTGAACTGTCTAAGGCTTTACTTTGTAATATGTCTGTATTATTTTGACCTCTTTCCAATCTTAGTTAGTTATCGATACTTATAGATACTAGTATTTGTAGTTCTCGATTATATTACGTTAAACTATGTTAATATACATTTAAATGATGATATTTATTATATTATGCTAAACTATGTTAATATAGATTTAAAATATATGCTACATTATTGGTTTACTCTTTACTGCTAAAGTCTTTTAATAGGTTGTTTACTCAAACAAAGGTATTTATAGTCTATTGGTCGTGTATGTTTATATATTATAGACATTTATATACTGTATATGAAACATTTCAGGTCATTTCACATCAGGGTTACTGCTAGATGTGTGCTGATGATACATTTAATATACACTTGCTATATTAGTTTCCTGATGGCTTATGTTTTTGTCTATAAGCAGCAGCCGCAGCTCCTCATTACTGCAGCGCGAAGGCGGAGGACGGCGGTGGACATGCGGATCTCACCGGGCCGCTGGAGGAGCGCTGCAGTGTGAGGACATCACCGGGGACTACAGCTCGGGACAAAAGCGACTTGGACGACATTGGCGAAAAGTGTGACAGCAACGTGTCCAGCAGCAAAAAGAGACGCCACCGGACCACGTTCACGAGCGGCCAGCTTGAGGAGTTAGAAAAGGTCTTCCAGAAAACGCATTATCCAGATGTGTATGTGAGGGAACAACTGGCCATGCGTACCGAGCTCACCGAGGCCAGAGTGCAGGTACTGCTCTTAAATCTCCCATATTCATGACTTACTAACATTATACAAAAACAGGACCTGATTAATAAACAGGCCTTTTCTGGGTTTTTTATTTAAAAAATAAGTGTATAATGCATATTTTTAAGTACCGTAACAAACTACTTTTACTTATCGCTGTTTGCGTACATTCGCAGGCATACGCGGTTATTTGCACATGTTTGCACACCCTTCAGACAAACGACAGAATAAAAAAAAATCTGTTTGTATTTTTGTTGATTTTTGTAGTTGTGTTTGGTTTAGTTTATTGCATTATTTATATATATTTTTTTACAAATAAGAAATAAAATCGTGTACATTAATGCATTAATTTAATAATAGTTATTCAGAATTTTTCTTTATAAAATGTTCAATATGTGTAAATATTTTCTATGAACTTTGTACCTCGTAACACCAACTTGTTTTGCATTTTCTGTCTGGGATCCTGCAATTCATTCCAGATCCGCCGTTGTTTTCTTCGACTTATTTTTTCATCTTTGTGTTGTGTTTCTGACCACAAGACAATATAAGACAATGCTTGGCTGTTCTTATTGACTTGTCTGCTCTAACAACAACAATGCACTTCCTCAACTTTAGGTCTGGAGGCAGATTCATTCATTCATCAAAACATTTTAAACACAATTTGTTCTATATTTGGATTCATGTTTTGCATGCTGCATTGACTTGTTTAGAATGTAATATTTGTAGATATGCTATAAAATACAATATATATATATATAAAACTATAGGGGTAAATGCATTAAACTTTTTTTACCTTAAAATCTAGAAAACAACGTCATTGTTTCGATAAAAATGAAAAGCTAAAATTTAAACCCTATTCTGCAGAATTAAAAGAAAAAATCTTATTGATGAATTTATATGACAGATGTTGGTGGATCGCATTAAAAAAAAAGCTCACGTGCAGAATTCGGAATGCACTCACACCTGAGTAACGATTATATATATGTGTGTGTGTGTGTGTGTGTGTGTGTGTGTGTGTGTGTGTGTGTGTGTGTGTGTTCCACCAATATGATGAAGGTGTGGTTTCAGAACAGAAGGGCGAAATGGAGAAAGAGGGAACGCTATGGACAGATCCAGCAGGCCAAAAGTCACTTCGCAGCAACGTATGACATTTCAGTGCTGCCCAGGACAGACAGCTACTCCCAGGCAAGTGGAGCTCTTTATTCATTAATTTGCAGATTTTATAAAACGGCAGGCTACACTAATTATCCCGAAAATGCGAAAATCAGATTTTTGATCTTTTTTTAATTTGTGCATAAGGAATTGAAAAATCCTGTTGTGATATGAATCTATGAATCAGCTGATCTGCATCAGCAAGTCTAAACTCCTTATGCCTAAGGAGTAAATATATCAGTCTAATGTATTCTGTTTGCAAAATACTTGAGACTTCCTTTGCTGAGGCGTCGTTATAGCTCATATTCTGATGTTTCTGGTGTCTGTTTTTGATTCGACTATTCGACGTCTTATTGCGCAATCCCATTCACACTGAACCGAATGTGGAGAATTATTAGTATGCATATTAAAGATATACTGCTTGTAGACCTCTAACTTACATGCCAACCCCTTCCACATTGTAGGTAACTGTATGACAGGTATTTAGGCGTGTTGCTATTGATAAAGCTGCAAAAAGCGAGCATGAGAGGCAGAAATTACTCCTTTGAGAGCCCAAATAACATAACATGCCTAATCAACTTAAGTTTTTAAGAATACAATAATGAATCTTTTTGGGGTTCATATACATGTAAATCTGGCTTTGTCTGCCACTCTTGTCCTTGACCTCACTGCATGTCCCTGAATGATTTTAGAACAATAGTCCTGCAAAAGAAAACTTTGAAAATTAGGTTGTAGCATTTAGTCAGTAGTAAAAAAATCAATTGGCAAAATTATGCTGAAAGAAATTAGAAGACACTAAAGCATTTAAAACTACACTTTATTTATTTATTTTTTCCTATACTTTAACAGAAAAGCTTTTTAAACCCCTATCATTATGACCCCCAAAATAACTAATTGAAAGTATGGACTGCCAGATCCATCAATCCATAGTTATCAATTAACCTGTAACTAATAACACCAATACACCTGCACTTCACATGCATACTCTGTGTGCTGTTACATGACTGTAGATCATGGCTTGTTTGACTTGTGTATGGTAAAAGTCATGATATATATATATAAAACACAATCATTGTCAATTTTTGATTGTCAACCAAAATTCTTGATGTAGGCTTTATTAGAGTGGTTGTGGATACCACAGTACCCGAGTCCAGGTGGCTAGATGACTATTCTTGTACAGGGATTGATTCATATCATTAAAAAAATACAACAAACAAAAATCAATACTCATTAAAAGTCATTCTGAATGTTTTGAGAAAAAAAGAACTAAACATATATATATATATATATATATATATATATATATATATATATATATATATATATATATATATATATATATATAACAAGGTGTTTAGCGCTAAAATTACTTAGGTAATGTAGACAGACACAGGGAATAAAGGTAGACAGAGTGCAACACAATTTAAAGTTGACTTGTATTCTGGTTTTATTCTGGGAAATAGGTAATATAAACTGTGGTGCCTAACTTTGTATGCATTGTGTTCATAGTTAATTTGCTTTCTTTGAGACTGACTGCTGATTGGTCAACTGCCTGGACAGGCTAGGTCTTTTATTTCCTACTGCATTCACTTACAGTAAACCAGTGACCATTTGTTTTATGATAGTTTTCCAGTGAAAAGTATGATCATCTGTTTTCTTAGATCTAGGCCTCATAAGAGTATATCTACTTTCCTAAAAACATCTAAGAAAATAAACTGTTCTAAAAAAATATACTAACATTCAAATCTTTATGTTGTTATTTAAAAGGTTTATAAACCGTTTTACCATCATCATCATCACCATCATCATCATCATCATCATCATCATCATCATCATCATCATTTTTATTATCATCATAATTTATTAATAATATTATTAATTATCTAAAAAAAAGTATTTATTATTTTTGAATAAACTTTGAAAACTTGCTCAAGATAAATACTTGACATAACAGACATAGAAATATATATATATATATATATATATATATATATATATATATATATATATATATATATATATATATATATATATATATTTATATTTATATATATATATTTGCCTATCAACCCATTCAAGCTAAATAAGGGTCAACAGTAATAATAACTGCACTTTCCTTTATTAAATCACTAATTTCTCATTAAAATTGTCAAGTCTTTTGTCAATTGTCAAACTATATTATACACATTTTTGATAGAAATGTATCTTTAAAAAACTTTTTGATAATTCTTTTTTTTTTTTTTTTTATCCAAACAGATACCCAATAATTTGTGGCCAGCTCCAACCCCCGGTGGCTCAGTGGTTTCCTCCTGTATGCTTCCACGTGGTTCTCCACCGTGTGTACCATCTCCGTACCCCCACTCACCACGGGCCCCTGAACACAATTACATTAGCTTCCCCAACCATCAGCAGAATCAGTTTGGCGTCAATCCCGTCTCGCTCAACAACTTCTTTACTGATTCGCTTTTGACTCCAGCACCAAATAGCCATGCAGCCTTCGAGAGTAAACCTGAGTTTGAGAGGCGGTCATCCAGTATCGCTGTCCTCAGAATGAAAGCCAAAGAACACGCAGCTAACATCTCATGGGCCATGTGATCCATGTACTCAGGCTCTTATTCTTAACAGTATTAAATAGTTAACGTATTCATAAAGACACAAATAAGGACATTTTTTTTTTACTAAGAAGGACTCGTTGCTCTTTGAACTAATTATTGACTTGAAAAGGAGCTTCAATTTGAGCAAGCATCACTTTTTGGTCTTACTTTGAACAACTTGGCAATACAAAACATTACTTGATTTGCATATTATGCCTAAATGAATGTCTTATGAATGTCCAAAAACTTTTGTATTAGTGTGCCTTATTAATGTATAATGCACTTATGGTGGTGTAAAAACAGTAACACAGGGAGCTTTATGAGCTTTACTACATTCTATACTCAGGACTAAGATTGGACGTGCTGTCCTTTGGCATGCTTATCTCACAAACCGGTGTGTGCCTATAAGCTACACATAAATGTTGCTGAGTGTTGATCTGCCACAACCAGAGGAGCACTTTGCACTCTGTAGGGTTTGTATTTTAATAAAATTATTTGGAGATTTCACATTTATTGTGATTTATATACTGTATCATGACCAGTTTCTGAAAAGAATCCAATTTTTTTATTTTTACCTTAGATTTAAAAAATATAAATCTTTAACTCACATTCAAGCCAATGGTGATATAATAAACAAAAACCTAAACTGACATAAAAACTATTTCAGTGTCAAGTTTTTTCACCAGCTCCATCCTCCATTGGGGCAGTACGGTGTCTATCTTGGGAACACTGGGAGTGAATTGGAAAAATTTAATGCACAAATATACACATATTGTCTACAGGGACAGGGACCCAAACTCAGGGCAGAACCTGGAGCTGTAAGGTGCTACAACCTTATTGTTTCCTATTCAATAAAATTTCAGTATATTAGGACATATCTACACTTAACTCTGACTGAAATGGTATGCTGTTTTTCTAATATAAATTTAAACAACATAATAATTAAATGTAAAAGTCTGGTGGTACCTTTGTGTGTTCATTTGTAAATGTCTCTATTTTATACAACGAAAATGAACATGAATGTATATATTTGTGCTGCACAAATACTGTAAATACAGTAGTTACAATTTTTTACATGGTAATGTGGACAAACTGCAGTCCACTTCGTTATTAGCTGTACAGCCTTTACCCTGAATGTTGTGTAATCTTCCTATTATTAGCAATTGAAAATATTTTCTTCAGACTTATTGATGGAATTAGTTACTGTATGTTAAAGTAAATTTTTTGTTATTCTTTTAACATACTTATAAAGAACTTATCGATGTAAGTTCTTATAACAATAAGGAGAACAATAACAAGGAGCTTTTGTGAGAAATATATGCTACGATATGCCACTCGATATAAAAGTAAGGAACTATGCCGATATATTGCTTCTACACAAATATAAAGGAACATTTTCAATTCTTCAAATGTTCAGAATTGTGAGAATAATGACCTCTAGCCTCTGCCTACATTAAAACATTTGCTTTCAAGTGTATATGTTTCCACCATGCAGTGTAGTCAAAGCTGCATCAATTTCTAACTTGTGTGCATATGTGTGTGTGCGAGTGTATGTGTGTGCATATAAGGCTGTAGATGTTTGTGCATGAATTCTTGAGCTTTGTGGCAATCTATCTCCTAATACCCCATCTCTGCAGCACTCTTCGCTTTCTGCAGTGTCCGAATGGTCCTCCCTGCTGTAGTCCTGCAAGACAGATGAAGCAGGACATGTATGGAGTGTAGACGAGATCCATCAGCAGGGCTTAATGGGTTTGACCCAGTGAGGTGAGCCTCAGTCATTAATACAGAGGCACACACGTGTGGGGGAGGAGACGAGTCTCCCTACAGCTCCACACTGCAGCCCAGATTTTAGGCCTGCAACGGAGCTGTTCAATCTCATCACATATTTTCATCTGTTTTTCAAAAAACTCTGGGCTGTTATTATGGAAAGTATTTTCTCTCCAGTCCTATGCCTGAATTATCTGTGCTTGGATTTGTCTTTACAGTGGAAGTGTGTCCAAATAGTTTTTTGGCTGGGATTTGTGTCTCATACCCAGATAAGATTTTTTGGCATCATTGTGAACAGCTTAGTTGTACAAAAGTTCCAGTCATATTTGCTGGCCTTGAAATAAATAGCACTGCACGATTGGAAATGTATAGATGAAATTGCAGATATTTCTAGGCAAATAAGGCAGAAAAGCAACCACAGGATTTTAAAGGTCTTTGACCTGGGGTAAGATGTCTCACCTTGCGCTAAGTTACCTGAATGGGATTACAGAAAGATCATGAAACCTTTTAAATGTTTCATGTTCTACCTACTGTCTGTGTGTCTGAAAGATTCAAAATAAATTCATTCATACATCCTCTGTACCATCTGGATATTCCACCTAGTAATCTGAATTAAAATGCCTTAGATATATTTTTGTCTACAATATATGTAAAGAATAACATTTTATGAAGTATGCCAGTATTGGAAAATAATCACTGACAGGTTAATGTTAATTAAAGGTGCCATTTCAGTTTTATACCACGACAATATCCCAACATGAATGTGATGCTTTTAACCTATTTGTATTTAGTGAAACATCTAAATGTTATGTCCCAACACAAGCATTTCTTTTTCTGTTGACACAACAACAAAAACACAGCTTGACAGGTTACAGAGAAAGTCTTCTATTTTTTACTATGGTGGAAAACATTCTAAATCTTACAAGGCAATGATACCAGTGACCCCTCCCATAAATGTTAAACAAGCATCTTGCAGAAATATCTATTCTTTGAATCAAATATACAATACAAGTCTCTGTGTAAGTTGTCACAACATAAATAATATATATTAAAATAGACCACACTCCTGTCCATGCTGTGCTGTCCTAAAGCTTATATATATATATATATATATATATATATATATATATATATATATATATATATATATATATATATATATATATATATATATATATAATATGTTTTAACAGTACAACAAAACACATTGTACTAGTTCACGTTGTTTATAATGTTGCGCCAGACTTGGAAAAAAAAAATTATATATCAGTGTGCCAGGAGTAGATTGTCTATGAGTCAAAAATTCGTTCTTTAGGACCCAGTGCATTCCAGCTCCCTGTCAAAATTAAAAATAAAAATAAGTCAGTCTTTTACATTACTAGAATGATGACAATATAATGAAAATAGGAAAGATTAATATCTATCCAAGGATCAATGTTTAAACACAAAAATTCCCTACAATATGACTTATTTTACTTTATTTTTGTATTAACCTGGCACACTATTTAAACACTCAGTATTTTTTATTTATTTATTTATTATTAAATGTTATGTTATGAATTAATCATTTTACTGCATGTTGCACTGTGGGTTTTTATGTAACATACAGTTAGAATTTGATGCACAGAGACTCCATGACACACTCCTGATCATGGATTGTGACAGACGTTACAAAACTTTAGGCATCTCCTCCTATTAAGACACAACATCTTTGCTACACACCAAGCATTCCTGATAAATCTTTAGCAAACCTGGTCCAGGATTCAATGTTTTCGCTCCAACACTTGAATGAACTCATCAGATCCAGATTTGTTTTTGATGGGTTAAATCTGGGAAAGCTCTAAAATGTGTATATTTCAGGAGCGGGTTCTGCGGGACCCTGGAACAAAATGACAAATAAAGGTATATATTCTTTGGTGCAACATCATATCATGATTCCAAACAAGGAGCTAAGAGACTTGACTGTAACAAGACCAATATGTACTAAACCCATGCTAGGCCCCTGGCATTACATCTGGCATGACTTGTTTTTCTTTCGATCTGAGCCTTACATACACTCTGTTATGGAGCTTCCATCCGAGCCCCATCACTCAGGAAAACTCCCAGCATGAAGCAGGCCTTGGTGTTTTTAGAGCCTGCCGAGCCTGGGGCCGGCGATCGCTCTTCTCGCTCAGACGTCTCTGTCTTTTCAGCAGAAGCAGCATTGCTCCCTGCAGCACACACAACTTGATGATTTATGAACCGCTTCCAAGAACCATTTCTGCTGTGCAGTGGAGACCAAATGACTTATTGGGTGTGATGTGATTTTTTTATTGGCTTCTCACCCAGCACTGTGCTGCATCTGAGGCCTGGTATGAAGTCAAATAGATTAACTCTAACACTTGTGGCTAAGATGCGTGTGGACACTGGTAAATAAAAATGTCAGACTGAAGAGTGTTGGGATCGCTGTTGTGACATATTCACCACAAGAGTTTTTTTATAGTCTGTATTGATGAGTAGCGTTAATAACAGAACAATCATGTTTCTGGATACCACATTGTTGCTGAACACTTGAGTTTGATTATAAAGTGTTGATTACTTTTCTATATAAGACATTATGCATGCTGCAAGTAAATCACTCAGACATGTTAATTCCAAAACTAACTCAGTCCACAGACCATTTATTTTGTGTTAAATCTAACAAGAATTGCATTGAAAAAACATTATTTAACAAAGAAAAATGTCTAACCATTTTTATAATGAAAATGTCTGTTTGGAAATGTCAAGCAATTGTAAAAGGATACAATTCATCTGATCAAATTCAAATAGTTTTTAAAAGACAGGTATGTTATAAAACAGCTGACAGGAAAGTTATCACTTATTTTGTTATATGAGCTATGTATTGTTCTCTCACCAAACAAATATAAAAATCCAATATTTCTTCAATGAAAGGTTTTTGATGAGTCAGTCTTCAATTATATACATTATCCATCAAACAAATACTTGTGAATGACTTGTGTTTTCCTGCATGGCCTAAACACACACACACACACACACACACACACACACACACACACACACACACACACACACACACACACACACACACACACACACACACACACACACACACAAAGTGCAAGCAGACAACCCATCCAGTCACTTTGCTGTTAAGGATGAGTCAGACAGTGAGTGTTGATTTGTAGTGTCCTCATGAATAGCGAAATGAGGCTGCTCTGCTGCGCCTGCTGAGATAATGATGTTTACTAATGCCATGACAAACAGAAGCAATAAACACACAATTAATTATCAGAGACAAACAAACTCAACATGTGCCAACATTTGCTTTGACGTCCATGCATGAGCCAACAAATTACAGGTCTAAGAAAATTGATTCATTCTTCTAATCAATATTTTACACCTAATTTCAATGGATTCAGAATGTCACATTCTGCCTCGTCATGTTCTGGCTGAACAGTTTATCTGTAGTTTTTTCTATAAAGTCTATTATTGCTGCACGGTTAGACATGATCACATTAACTTCATGGCCCAAATAATTTTAGTAAAGTAACTATACTAATAGAATTTAAACAGTTTTCTCTATATATTTAATCAAGCACATAAAAGTGCTTTGTAAGTTTTGCCATTAGCTTCTCTAAATCCAAATCTCATATCAGATGATGACAGATGAGTAACCCCTCCCCTGTAATCAGCATCCAACATGGCTCTCAGCAAGCATTAAAGCTTCCATCATTTGCACCAACTAAATGGCTTATTGATTTACAAGCACCCTTGCAGCTTCTGCCTACACGGTACCAAGACATGTTGCATTAACACTGTCAGCTTTTTTCTTTTCACCTTTAGTATTTAACACTGTAAATATGTACAATTGAACTGTATTTTTTTTGTTACATTTTGTTTCCTAAGAAACCTTTCTATTAGGCAAATAATTAAGAGTTATGGGATAAATTAAGACTTGCATCCAATCCAGGCTGTACATACTCTGCCTACTCTCAACCTATCACATACCTGACCAGGATAAAGTGCCTACTAAATATGAATGAATCAGTAAAACAAATAAATTGTATTTGTTGTGCAGCATTATTCAAAATGTAAACAGACACAATGTGTAGCAATATACTGGTAGAAAATAGCACAATATCAAGCTTTTATATAGATTTTAACAACAAATCATTTGTCACATTGTGGTGTTTTTTGCAAAGTGGGCATGAGCATTGTCTTATGGAAAATGAACATTAAGCATAAAGTAAGCCTTTATGCAATATTCTCCTGTGTTAATTGGCTTTTTACAGTGAAACAGCTGACCAGAGATGCATTCAGTCCTCTCTGTAACATCAACATCTGCTGTTTCCACTTTTATAGCTAAAAGCAATTTTTTTTTTACTTTTCAAACATTCGAACACTTTAAGGCACATTCTGACTCAGTGATAAACGTAGTGTGTTGATGGAGACACTGACCTGCCCTTTGATGATAAAATATGCGTTTTGAACCTCCTGTTACATGTAATCTCTACAGGCTGGACAGTGACACATCACCCCTTCACAATCTCATGAACTAATGGTGGACGTGTTCATTTTCTTATCACGTATATTGATGTGATTGGGTGACCCTTTCAGCCATCTGAGAACTGTCTACTTTGTCAGACTTTGCCTTCTTCTCCCATTGGACTTTAAAGTTCTATATATTTCCCTCTGTAGAAACATCTCACTGGTGGAAAAAGTTGGAATTAATTTTTTAAATAAATAACTAGGGAGAATCTGTGATTCAAAGCTTAACTCTTATGTGAGATTTTATGTTCCGTTGTGTCACCAGGTCATCTTCATTTAGGTAATTTTTCTTTCACACGTCCTCCCCAAAGTTTCCTTGACATTTGAACTTGACCAATGAGGCATTAGAAGTCAATAGAACACTGCTTCAAGCTTGGTTTGGTACAATATAGGGCATGTTTATCAGTTTCAGTTTATATTGTTATATTGTGGTGATATATACTGTATTCTCTGTACACTTGAGCTCTTTGTACAGTCAGAGGTAACAACAAAAAGGCACAGAAAATGTTGGAAAACAGAGGTGACTTGAGGAACGCATCCTCTCATCTGCATCTAGACTGCAACCTGGATTACAATCACCTCATTAATCTCCAGTGAGGGAGTAGAATAGCACTGCTCAGAGATAAGATTACTCAGATTATTCAGCACAAATAATTCTTTTTGCAGGAAAATAAAATATACCCATAAAACAACAAGAACATAAACAACCTAATGCACTAATATGTTGTTACAGTATTAAATACATATAATATTTTTTATCTGAATTTCAGTTAAAGATATTTAAATAGTGAAAATATCTTTAGAAAAGTTTATTTAAAAATTCATCACAAGATAATACATCCTATCCTGCTAAACTAGATGTGGGTTACTCAGTGTACTATATCTTCTGGATTTTTCAACTGTTCCCCATAATTACAACTCCCAGATTTTTTTCCACTTATTTGTTTATTTATCAAAGTCACTGAGTAAAGGGATAAGATCTCTGGGTTTCTCTGTGTGTCTTCGTTCTTTTCTCAAAGCCATAATCAGCTGCTGACAGACAGAAGAGCCCAGTGTGATGCCCACAAGCTTCTCGGGTGACACTGTTGCTCTAACAGATCTGCTCTAAAGAGGTATGTGTCACAGAAGCTGGCATCATGGAGCACAACAAACAGCAGCCTGCTGACAGCCACTGGGTGCCTTTAATCAGGCAAGGAGTGAGGAGGGGAGACCTAACACACTGTGATTGAGTTCCAGCTCCTTTGTTTGGATGATTAGAGAAGTTAAGGAGCTCGGGTTTATCCTGAGGGACTCTGCCATGCAAGCCATTCTCTTCCAGGCACCATGGATCCAGCTAACAGAACCACTACATTCAATTTGGCTTCTTGAACCTCTTGAAATGAAAGACAAAAATCTGAGATGGAATTGCAAATGCACATAAATGTAACAGGGTCTTGCATGAGTCAGCATTAATTTGAGCTTTTAACACAAGATGAGTGGTGGGAAAATTATCTTTAAAATTTTTTTTTTAAATCAGTGAACAAAACTCCAAAACTCAAGCCCAATTACATATTGAGTCATCAGTAAATTTACAAAATAATGGGTTTACAAAAAATAACATGTTGGAGATCGCCCTCTGTAGGCGAAACGACCACTGATGAACACACTGTACACCACTTCTAAAAAACCGCAAATAATATAAGCACAAATACCATATAACCACAAATAAATGTATATAAATTGCTTAAGTAATGTATTCATAATGATAATGTATACACACAGTGGAGCTCAGTGCACCAGGAAATGAAGAATATAACTGAGACATAATGTAGTACCTTCAAAGATCAGTTTATTATTTTTATGAAATATTTCTTATTATAGAAAAAAAACTAGAAAAAAACAAAAAAAAAACACAAAAAATATACGTGTGTGTGTGTATATAAATAAAGTGAACCCTGAAGTGGAGATACTAAAGCCAACAGTAACAGAAAGAAACAGAAAGAAACAGAAAGAAAATAAGAAAGTACATCCTTCCTTCTGCACCAGTCCTCAGACAGCATGTTACCATTGCTTTATCCAACAATTTACCAACACCTTTTGTTGAAACCTTTTGTGTCTGTAGTTCTGGCCCTCTTTATAGAGATATCATTACCTTTCAATCCCCAGCCAGGTGTACAAAACAAATGTGTGGTTGTATTCAAAAACACACTGCTCAGCTGCAGGCAGAGAAAGTGCAAGTCCAGGTGAAAAACAAAAGAAGAAAACAGGTTGCACTGTCAGAACTACATCTCACCAGTCCTTGGATTTCAGTGTCAACAATCAACAAACCACACTAAAACTGAAAAACCGTATAACCCCTATAATGATTCCCTGTCTAAAAAGAAATAAAAATAAAAAATAAAAAAACACATTTTGTAGCTATGTTGTTAATTTTTTTGTTTTACTTTCTACATGCACACCAGATATTATGTATTTTTAAAGTTTTGGTGTGTCTGGATAACAAAAAAAAAGTTTGAAAAAACCATCACAAAAATCACAAGAAATGACATGAAGTCGATTTAATAATGCATGTAACAAAACTTTTACCAGCCATGCAATTTACATGTAACACACAGGCAGCTCAAGGGAATTGTTTTTTTAGGGTGCTGTGTGTCAGCAATCACCACAGTGTTTTGAAGCATTTCATTCACAGCTAGAACACAGCTGCAGTCAGGTGAAAATCTAGGCCCAATCATCTTTCTGATCAGATGTTTACACATATTATCACCATAATAACATCTTTTCAGATAGCTGTTAATGTACAGTATTTGCTACAATATTTCCTGATCTGCAAATAATTAATTTAAGTATTCATCATTATTTATCATTACTTAATTATGAATAAGAATAAGATGGTGAAAACTGAAGGAGGAAGACTGTAGTGTGAGATTCAGGGAAGAGGTCAGACAGGGGCTCGGTGGTGGTGAAGAGGTGCTGGATGATTGGGCAACTACTGTAGAAGTGATAAAGAAGGCAGCTAGAAAAGTACTTGATGTGACATCTGGAAATAAAAAGGAAAAAAAGGAGACGTGGTGGTGGAATGAGGAAGTGAAGGAGAGCATAAGGAGAAAGAGGTTGGCAAAACAGAATTGGGATCGACAGAGTGATTAGAAAAGTAGGCAGAAGTACAAGGAGATGTGGCAGCAGGTAAAGAGGAATGTGGCAAAAGCAAAAGAAAAGGCATATGAAGAGCTGTATAAGAAGTTGGACACTAAGGAAGGAGAAAAGTATTTATACCAATTGGCCAGGTAGAGGAACTGAGCTGGGAAGGATGGGCTGCAAGTTAGAGCGATAAAGGATGGAGATGTAAATGTGTTGACTAGTGAGGAGAGTGTGTTGAGAAGATGGAGGGAGTATTTTTAGCAGCTAATGAATTAGGAAAATAAGAGAGAAAGAAGGTTGGATGGTGTAGAGATGGTAAAGCAGGAAGTTTTGAGGATTAGTAAGGAGGAAGTGAGAGGAGCGATTAAGAGGATGAAGAGTGGAAAGTCGGTTGGACCAGATGACATACCAGTAGAAGCATGGACATGTTTAGGTGAGATGGCAGTGGAGTTTTTAACAAGATTGTTTAATAGGATTTTGGAAGGTGAGAGGATGCCTGAGGAATGGAGAAGGAGTGTGCTGGTACTGATCTTTAAGAACAAGGGAGACTTGCAGAACTACAGGGGAATAACGTTGATCAGTCACACCATGAAGTTATGGGAAAGAGTAGTGGAAGCCAGGCTGAGGGAAGATGTGACCATCTGTGAGCAACAGTATGATTTTATGCCGAGGAAGAGCACCACAGATGCCTTATTAGCTTAGAGAATGTTGATGGACATTGAGCAAAAGGCAGGAGGTGGAGCTGGAGGTAGCAGAGCTGAAGATGTTGAGGTTTTTGTTGAGAGTGATGAGGATAGACAGGATTAGAAAAGAGTTTATTAGTGGGACAGCGCATGTAGGACGTTTTTAGACAAGCTAATGGAGGCGAGATTGAAATGGTTTGGACATATTTAGAGGAGGGACATGGGGTATATCGGTAGAAGAATGCTGAGGATGGAGCCACTAGGATGGAGGAAAAGAGGAAGACCAAGGAGGAGGTTTATGAATGTGGTGAGGGAAGACATGCAGATAGTTGTGTTGAAAGAGGCAGATGTAAAAGACAAAGCGGTATGCAGACGGTGGCCGCTGTGGCGACCCCTAATGGGAGAAGCCGAAAGAAAAAGAAGAAGAAGAAAAAGAAGAAGAAGAAGTTTAACAAGATTTTGGAAGGTGAGAGGATGCCTGAGGAATGGAGAAGGAGTGTGCTGGTACCGATCTTTAAGAACAAGGGAGATGTGCTGACCTGCAGTAACTACAGGGGAATAAATTTGATCACTCACACCATGAAGTTATGGGAAAGAGTAGTGGAAGCCGGGCTGAGAGAAGTGGTGACCATCTGTGAGCAGCAGTATGGTTTTATGCTGAGGAAAAGCACCACAGATGCATTATTTGCTTTAAGAATGTTGATGGAGAAGTATAGAGAAGGTCAGAAGGTGTTGCATTGTGTGTTTGTGGATTAAGAGAAAGCGTACGACAGCGTGCTGAGAGAAAAGTTGTTGGAAGTCTGCAAAGTAAGTATGAGAAGAGAACATGTATAAAGACAGTGTGACAGCAGTAAAGTGTGCAGTAGGAATGACAGATTGGTTCAATTTGGAGGTTGGACTGCATCAAGGATCGGCTCTGAGCCCTTTCCTGTTTGCAGTGGTGATGGACAGGTTGACGGACGAGGTCAGACAGGTGTCTCCATGGACTATGATGTTTGCAGATGATATTGTAATTTGTGGGGAGAGTAGGGAGCAGGTTGAGAAGAGCCTGGAGAGGTGAAGGTACCCGCTGGAGAGAAGGGGAACGAAAGTCAGTAGGAGTAAGACAGAGTACATGTGTGTGAATGAGAGGGAGGGCAGTGGAGTGGTGCGGTTGCTAGAAGAAGAAGTGGTGAAGGTGGAGGAGTTCATGTACCTAGGGTCAACAGTGCAAAGTAATGTAGAGTGTGTTAGAGAAGTTAAGAAAAGAGTGCAGGCAGGGTGGAGTGGGTGAGGAAGAGAAGCTTATGGATGTGGTGAGGGAAGACATGCAGGTCGTTGGTTTAAAAAAGGTAGCTGTAGAGGACAGGGGGATATGAAGACGGATGATCCACTGTGGCGACCCCTAATAGGAGAAGCCGTAAGAAGAAGTAGAAGATTTATATGTATTTATTTATTTTTTTTTACACTATTTTAAATATATTGCAAAGGACAGAAACAAAATGTCCTTTAGAAAATGAGAGCTCAGAGACAAAGCAGTTGAACTTTTGATCAGAAAATCATGAGCTCAAATCCCAGCACCACCGGTCTACTGCTTCTTGGCCCTTGTGCAAAGCACATAACTCCTGAATTGCTTAATTGTATAAAAAAGAGCAGTTGTATAGTTCTGGATAAAGATGTCTGCCAAATGCAGACTGCAAATGCAATCTGATTTATAATAATGTTTTATGATTTTGTGAAACAATTTTTTCCTTATTTATAACCTCTAAAGGTTTGGTAACTAAGCTACAATAAATACAGCAGTAATCAAGCAGGACACTTTTACCCAGAGAAAATAATTTCACATTGATTAAGTGACTGTTTCCCCCCCATCGTTCTTGATTAGTTTTCCATGAATGAACGCTGCTCTGATTCAAACTCAGCCAAAAATAACACAGCGCACACTGAGGCACTCTTAATTAGGAAAGAAACAATTGAAGCACTTTAACATCAGACAAACGAAGCATTAAGTTAAATAACTCTATGCTCACATTTTAGCCTTTTTTTCTTTTCTCTTCAGTAATTGAAGGAATGCAAACAATTTCAGTTAAAGTGGCAGCAAAATGTACAAAGCTACAAAAAATAGTCACTAAAATAATGACAAATTAACTCTTTAACACAACAAATTGTAGACCACTTTTTTTTTAAACACGTTTGCATTTTTAAATATTCTTGTTTAACTGCAAGTACTTTCATTTTCCATTATTTATACATAAACATTAAACGTTTAATTAAATTAAATTGAGTTAAAGTAGACTTTTACTATGAAAGTTAAATACTAAAAAATGTCCAAATACCCTTCCATTGTATAAATACTTTTATATGCACCATTTTTATGTTTTATCCACTGTGCTCAACCGTATATTTTATTACGGTTGCATTTTGTATAGGTTGTATTTTATTAATGCAATGTTCAAGGCTGGTAAATTGCCTAGTTAAAAGTTTTTGCTCTAAGGATGACATTATATTAGAGATACCACTAATTCATGAAGGTTATGATGGCCTTTGATTGTTTACTATGATTGTTCAGGACCGCAATTCCCACAAATACGCAATGATACATTCAGGTGTTCATCAGTGAATAACAGTTAATAACTTCAGCAAAGACTTCATAATCAACCTTTTCTAAATTTCTGGCTGCGCAATTGTACTATATGGCCATATAGTACACAGTTATAGACGAGATTTATTGTACTTTTAAAATTGTACTTTCCAGTGTTACCCAGATGAGGACGGATTCTCATTAAATTCTGGATCCTCTTGCCATTAGCTTGCTCATTACCCTATAGGGGTTATTCAAAAATAAATAAAAAAATTTCAATTTGTTTGATTTTGTAACACTTCTTTGTGCCAATGTCCACTGTTAAAAGCGCTATACACATGAAACAGATTTGACAGAATTCTTATTATAAAGCACTGTAAAAACAACTTGCGCATTTGTCTTGAATAAGCCCTTTTGTATGAGGCATGTTATTCAAAATAAACCTTACTAACAGGATCATTTTAATTCTTAACAATTTTGTCGGTTTGTATAATAAATGTAACATCACATACTGAACCTTTTTTATAGAAGATATGGTTGTGTGGTATAAAGATTACATTTAGAGAAAAGGTAAAACTAAAATTATTATGTTTTATCATTTTATAATAAGAGTACCTAATTCATTATGTTGTAATGTCTAAATTACCAAAAAGCAACTAATAATGTGCAAAGCTTAACTGAGGCTGGAGTTATGATAATTCATGTGTTAATAACAGCCACCTCAACTACATGCTAACACGTTTGTGAGTTAATGAATTACAACGATGAACAACTTCGAGCTGAAAGACATTGATATGACTTACATATGCATATTACCATTGATGTAACATCTGCAGGTTTACTGATGGTTCTGACTTACAATATCCCTCACGCCAACAAAAACTGACATTTCATATTTATTTACTGTACACTGTTCCTGCTTAAAACTTTGTAAACATGCAACTACCAATAAATTACTAACTAAATTACTATCATTAAATTACCCATATTGAGAGATGGCAAAAGTACACAGATCATTCAAGTAGAAGTACAGATACTCATGTTTTAAAAGACTTTGGTAAAAGATGAAGAACTGACTACCCTTTTTCACTCAAGTTAAAGTAAAGAAGTTTGGGCTCTGACATGTACTTAAGTAAAAAGTAACCATTACTACAACCTGCTTTAGCGTCACGCTAGTAACTGTACCTCACATCATATTAATATATATTTACACAAAATAATTTCAAATGTTGTTACCTAATGAATGTATCCAGGCTGAACATCCACCATACAAAATACAAGCAGAGAAAAGATGATGATGATGATGATCAGAAATGTCTCTGTTTTCAGTCATGTTTACGTCGCTGACTCCCTCTGTCTCATCTACGTTAGAAATAATTATTGTTGCCCTTCTGCACTTCTTATTGTTTGTTTTCGTCTACGTTTTCGTGCTAGTCTACGTTTGTGGTGTGTGAGATCCAGGAAATTATACACCAGTGGTAGATAAAAAAAAAAAAAACATGCAAAGACAAGGAAAAAAATATTGATCATGTTTCCAAATAGATTAAAACTAAAGTAACGAGCCTGCTTTGAAAATGTAAGAAGTAGAAAGTACAGATATTTGTTCAGGAAATGTAACGATGAAAGTAAAAAAATCAGAAATCAAAATATACAAAAAATATCAAAAATATGTCCTAACATTTGTTCATGTGATGATTTGCAGTAAAAGCTAGAGCTAGAGAGGTAAGTTGTAGGAAAAGGACAAAAAACTCACCTGAAAATGAAGCGATATTGGCAATTAATTGGTAGTTTAGTGTATTTTACAGCACGAACAGTGTCAAGCAAATGATTATGAAATGTGATGATCATCATGTGATAGCATAAGAAATACATAATTGTATGTAATATTTAACACTCCCTGAAATTGAACTGTGTTTGGAGCAGCTATCCATGTAACCACAGCTGTTGATGTGAGGTCAAATGTAATATGTTGCATGTTTAGGTTAGGGTTTAAAGTAGGGTTTGGCACTTATCGGCCTATATTTAAGAGTCCATTTGATAAAATGTATCTGTACGTGTTAACTACAATTATATTTATGGCATTTTGCATACACCCTTATCCAGTGCGGCGTTCAAAAGTGTGTTGAGTCTCTATCAACAAATAAATCAACACTGGTTTACTAGATTACAAACAAGATACCATCAGCCTAAAACTCTTGAAAGGACTTTTTAAAATTAAGGTGTAAATTAAGGTGTTCTTCAAAGCATTAACTTAGAAACATGGTAATACATATTGAATCAGGTACCATTAGTATAAAATGTAGCCTGTTTTATTAAAACCACTGGAAAGTGCAGGCAAGCGAGTCAAAGGTACCAGCAGGTGGCGGTGTTTGAGTAAATCAAAAGCAAAGTAAGGGACACGAGCAGAAACAGCGGATTTAATTTAATTCAAATTTATAACTAGATGGATTCTACAATGCTGTATATTAAATTAATATTGTTTTTAATAGCCCATCAGACATGCCCAATTGGTTTCAAGTCTCATTCCTCTGAGAATATCAAATGAAACTGAAATACGTTTAATGTATACCATCAACATCACATCCCTGCAACAAAAGAGGGCTTTAAAAGCCTTAATCTTCAGTCCAGATCTGTAACTGAGATATGATGGAGTGTTTATTTTGGTCTGAAAAGTATGTTTTTTTTTTTGTTTTTTTTATAACATGAATTATTATTATCCCAATCAGAAAACAGATGAGGAAAGGAAATGGAAAAAGAAAGAATCTGTATTCCGGTTAAATGTATTCATCTATCCATCCACAGTCGCTACTTTATTCTGGTCAGAACTGTAGGTGATCCAGAGGCAGAAACACAGGAACTAAGAAGGAACAACCTGTTTAAAGCAGCAGTCCTTTGCAGGACACCATCACAAATATGCACACACTCAATTACAGCTACAATTTCAACATTTTACATTAAGTGCATTAATACATTTACACATTACACAGAACTGGTTCAAACAAACAAACAAACAAACAAACAAACAAACAAACAAACAAACAAACAAACACAAACAAAAACCCTAAAAACAAATATTCTTGATCTAAAGCACCAGATTTTTAACCAACTAGACATGTGTTAAACTGGCATATTCAATAATGTTTACATTCCCTCCTGTGCTATATAACTCCAAACATTAGTGGTAATACTCCAGTTAAAGTCCTCCTTTTACATTTTTTAATTTAAGAAAACTTTTTTTTAACTTTAAATAAAATTAAGTAGCAAAAGCAAAGTACTGATCAATGAGATAATTAATGCAACTCATTTTTCCATTCCTCAGTGAAATTCCTTTATAACCTTCACTCCAAACAAATTAAAAGTTATGGTTGTGTTCTTGTGACTGGTTCACATATAATGAAATTTCAAAGTAGTCAGGAGCAGGATGCTTTTCTGAAATGTAGTAAAAAATAATTGTGTATTAAAATGTCATGAAGTAAAAGTGAAGTTTTCTCCTAATCAAAATAATGAAGTACAAATACTTTAAAATGTACTTAATGACTTAATATACTTTACATCACTGAATATTTATTAATGTTTTCAGTCTATCCTGTGCTAGTGAGTTCGCTAACAAGTGCATCAATTAAAACATTACTGACAGGATTTAGACATTTCATTACTTTTTAATACAATTTGTTAAGTACTAGTTAGCTATCTTATAAATGTTAACCTGACAATATGTGCAAGCACTTTTAAGCCATGTCACTATATCCTTTTGGTAGGCCTTTGTTGCTGTACAATATGCCACAGGCACAGCTGTACCTCAGGATAGGAAAATCTTTGGTCCTGATTTGGAAACAGGGGTCTTAGAATGCATAAAATGACATAATCAATGCTCCTCATGATTTAATGCATCTGCTACCAAAGACAGCTGATAATAAAGTTCTGGCAGTACCATAAAGATTTGTGTAAAGTTTTAGAGTATGAATGCTGCTATAAAAGTCATCATGAATTTATGGGAAGATGGCTTAGATTACCAGCAGTGGCAATGCAAACTGCTGCAAACTAAACATATTCTATTTAAGTGAAAAGCAGTCATGTTGAAACATCTCGTTAATGCAATAGGATTAATTACAGCTTCCTGGCAAGTAACTAGTTAATAACAAATGCTCTGTTCAAAAAGTTTATTACTGCATTGTGAAATTATTTTTATGCTTCTCATATTCAAGAGATACAGCACAGTATGCTGCGTCATTAAGCACCCAGTATATTAGGTCGTACTAATTTTCCTAATTGTTTTATCCAACATGAACAACGCATGCTTTGTTGTAGAATTCCTAATGGGAAGCTCTTGTCCAGTGTGGCTGCTGGAGCCATAGGTTGTAACACTGACTTAACATAACTAATTAGGATCTTTTCAAAAATGTTGGTAATTCTGATAGGTCAGTTCCTATTTACTAGGATTAGCAGAGAAAATGAAAATGATTATTAATAAGATCAACCTAAAATGGCCTTCTTGGCTTTAAAGCATGCTACAATTTTATACACATACTGGGTTGCAATAGCGAGGTGTCGCTCCTCATGCTGTTCCATTACGTTCCATTAAATCCAGCCTAATGAGGAGAGTTGTTTTTTCAGGACCTGCCAAAACCTTTGTATGTTTTGTCCCAGGAGTCCTGGTTTGCATGGTCTCACCTCTCCAAACATCAGCTCATCAGCATTCAACGCACTGTCTGCTGCACTGGGCTTATCAATGGTGCATATGCACCTCTGGTTTTAAGCCTTCATCTATAATGCAAAGCCACATGCAATATTTTCCCTTAGAACCTGAATGATCAATATGAATTGTCGAACTGTCAAGTTGCTCATGTTTGCATGTGTGATCTCAAATGTGGTCCATGCAAATTCCGTTTTAATAGTTTTTTACAGTGCTTTCACTCTTTTTCAAGCAATAAAATAAGATGGAAAATCAATTAGATTTTTTTTCTTTTCAAAAGATAATGGAAATATAAATTGCAAGGACATCTGGGGCCTGACAGCTTTCCTTATATGACCTAACAGAGCTAAGCACACTTAAAAAAAAAAGAATCAATATAAGTTTTGTTTTTGACATCCACACAAGATTTTCTGTTTTGAAAACAAACATAAAGAATTGTTCTGGTCATTTTAGCATGCATTATGTCTATCGGCGGTACTTATTTTATTAAAAAAAAAAAAATATTATATATATATATAATTGATATATATGATTTCTTTCTTTCACTGACTGTAGATTGATTCATCATTGACAGGTATGGCAAATGGAAAAAAAAATACAGGTGTAATAAAAATTACAGGTATAATAAAAATGGAAAAAGTGGATTAATCAGTCTGTCCTTCTTTTCCCCAAAATGCTATTGATATAGAAACTACTGTAAATGATCTTGTCCTGTAAATGCAATCATTGAATAAAGATACAGATGTTTTTGTTGAACATTTTAAATTAACCAGCCACTGCAACTCACCCAGCCGTTTCACGTGATTGCTTGAGTACCTGATTAATTAATTTTGACATTTATGGATTTGGCAAACAGCCTTATACAGAGTTCTTTTACTTGTTTTTCATGCTCAGGTTAAGGTTTTTGTTGTTCATGTTTTTAGATTTGTATATTTGCACTGAAACTAAAATTTAAGAAAATCTGCATTGCATTCCACATCTGCTTGCAATGAAATGACAAATCAACCAACCAAACAAACTAACAATAAATAAATGAATAAACAAACCAACCATAAACAGAAATCCTGAATGTTGCCGCATACGTAAAATGCATTCCTCAACCTTTAATAGCTTTGCTGTCAAACTATGACAAGCCGTGGCAAGCTAATAATAAACGATAAATAACACGACTACAAAAGTGTAAGCATAAGTATAAATAATAATAATTACAAAACGGACACAACAAAAGTGTACGATTATTTTCTTTTCGACTACAGTGCCCTCCACAATTATTGGCACCCCTGTTTAAGATGTGGTCATGGACTTCTAAAAATTCTCCTTTTTTTTAAAACAACATAGAACCCAAATGCAAAAAAAGAGAAAAATCCAACCTTTCATTTAAGTACATTACTTTGGTGGTAAAAAAATCACACATTTAGAAAAAAAACAAAAACTTGAAATCATGTGTGCCACAATTATTGGCACCCCTGATGTTAATACTTTGTACAACCTCCTTTTGCCAACAAGACAGCACTTAATCTCCTCCTATAACATTTCACAAGATTGGAGAACACAGAGAGAGGGATTTTTGACCATTCTTCTTTCTAGATCATCCAGTGTCCTGGGTCCTCTCTTATGCACTCTTCTCTTTAGCTCGCCCCACAGGTTTTTGATTGGGTTGAGGGGTGGGGACTGAGATGGCCATGGTAGGACCTTGAGTTTGTGACTGCTGAACCACTTTTGTGTAGATTTTGCCACATGTTTTGGATCATTATCCTGCTGAAAGACCCAATGACGACCCATCTTCAGCTTTCTGGCAGAGGCCATCAGGTTTTTATTTAAAATATCCTGGTACTTCAAAGCGTTCATAATGCCATGCACCCTAACAAGGTTCCCAGGGCCTTTGGAAGAGAAACAGGCCCACAGCATCACAGATCCTCCACCATACTTCACGGTGGGCATGAGGTGCTTTTCGGCATACTCATTCGCCAGACCCACTTAGAGTGTTTGTTGCCAAAAAGCTCAATCTTAGTCTCATCTGACCAAAGCACACGATCCCAGTTGAAGTCCCAGTACCGCTTAGCAAACTCCAGACGTTTACGTTTGTGAGTGTTAGTGAGAAAAGGCTTTTTCCTTGCATGCCTCCCAAACAGCTTGTTGGCATGTAGAGAGCGTCTGATGGTTGTTTTGGAGACTCTGTGACCCCAAGATGCCACTCTTTGATGCAATTCTGTGACGGTGAGCTTGGGAAATTTTTTTACTTCTCTTACCATCCTCCTCACTGTGCGTTGTGGCAAGATAAACTTGGGACCTCTTTCAGCCTTGTTTGTCACTGTTCCAGTTGTTTTAAACTTCTTAATGATTCCTCTGACTGTAGATACCGGCAAGTTAAGGCGAGTGGCTATTTTCTTGTAGCCATTGCCTGACTTATGAAGGTCGACACAAATCTGCCTTACTTGAATGGTGTGTTTTCTTGTCTTTGCCATGTTGACAAATGGGTAAGAGAATTAGGCCTCTGTGTCACGTCATATTTATACCCCAGGGAAACAGGAAATCATGAATTACTAATTAAAAGTCCCTAGATACCCTGACCAACCTTAGCAACTACAGAAAAATATATAAATAAAAAAAAAATTAAATTTTTCAGAGGAATTGTTAGGGGTGCCAATCATTGTGGCACACATGATTTCAAGTTTTTTTTTTTTTTCTAAATGTGTGA